>JADLZN010003783.1:0-341293 GCA_018155175.1 Sinocyclocheilus anophthalmus
ATGTACTTAATGTTCCATTAAGAATTTCCTGAAATGAAAGATGCAAGGAGATGTGGTTTCTGCTGTTATTAGAACAGATTAAATACAGGGTAAAGCTGGGACATGCTTCACAGACCAGTGATTCAAGAAGAGAATCTGATCTGATCGTATCTCCATCTTTGCTATAAAGTTATTACAGAATTTTAACACAGTTGCACTTTTAATTTAGCCAAGGGTGCTTTGTTGCAGAAAGGTTGATGTCTAGTGAAAAACTGATAAGAAGCACAGAAGAAAATGATTTTTTGATGATTATATGGATACCATATATGTATATGCATATATATATATATATATATATATATATACATATTAGTTGCGTTCAAGAGATTTTTTAATGTGTTGACGTCATATGCTTACAAGGATGCAATATTTGACCAAACTACAGTTAAAAAACAAGATATTGTGAAACATATTACAGTCTTAAAATAAAATTATATTTTCTATTAAATATATTTTCAAAGATAAGTTATTCTGTGATTGGCCAAAGCTGAATTTCAGCAGCTTTCCTCCTGTCATGGAGTGTATGTGCTCCGTTAGAAATGCATAGGATGTGCGATATGGTGCGCACGAATAGTTCGAATTATGAGCAATGGTGAAAACGGTGGTGCTAATAGTGATGAGAAACCAAGGAAAAAAAAAAAACGAAAAAAAAAATTAAAAATTATATGTGATTTTAAGTTTTAATACAGGGTGCACGAGAAAAATCTTGAGGCAGCCCACTGCTTATGCGTATTTATATTGTTTACAGGATTATCTGGCTGTAGAACTCCATTACATGTAACACTGCATCATGCCAACTAACTGCATCAACAAAGAAACCACGACACTGGAGACCTGAGTCTGTAAAAAAAACGCTCTAATATTTCACACTCCTGGCTCAGAGTCGCTTGTAACACAGTCACTAGCCTAACCTTGTTATCTGTTGCTTTGGGGACAGGATAAGTATTACAGATAAAGTGTTTACATACGTAGCTAACTAAGTAATTTTGCCTTTAGTTAATGGAATACTTGTTTTAAAAAGGAAATAAACACCCAAGTGAAAATACAGCAATATGGCCTAAAGCAATATCATCCAGTCATAAATTATTAAGAAGTCCACTTTTACTCCCCCCCTTCAAGATCCTAAAAGTTTCTTAATTGTAATGTTTAAATTAAACTTTGTATAGCAGATTTACAGTGTGACCCTACTGAACACCACTTTATGTGTTTGTGACAAGGCCAAATGTGCATTACAACCGTTCAGTTTAATCACCATTCTATATGAATGCGCTGCTTTAGTTGACGCACTGACACAAACACATCACTCGCACACAGAGATCGTATATTGCCCGGCGCACAAAAAGAAACATTCAGAATCACAGAAAGTTGTTGTCAACACTGCCTTATGACATTTATTAATAAATCTTCAATACCGAATCACTACATTGTATTTCTCAGCAAGGAGGGGGTAAAATAGCTGTTTTTGAAGCAACTAATCTTAGCTTCATTGTTTGACGAGAGAGATGCAGACACAGGTAATTCACACACAAGCCTCTTTCATCTCTCTCTCTCTCTGTCTCTCCCTCTCGAATTGGCAATATTTAAGAAAAATAAGTCGTGGCATCACTGGGATATAGCCCGCCCCCCCCCCCCCCCCCGCCCTCTCGGTCATTATCATTCTACTCATATAACAGTTGTTTAATGATTGATTTGCATTTTGATAATGTCCAACTTACCATGCTCTCTTTCAATTTTAAACGGACTCTGCTTCTGTTAACAGTAAACCCTGCCTACTTTGATATGGTATGCCATCTGAATTATTGTGACATTGACGAGTGCTGTTAGACCAGGCTGAAAATGTAACTTTTAAACCTTTCTGTCATCTTAAAAAACAGAGCGCGGCATAAACATGGGGGGGACAGGACTATGGTATGAAGTTTTCCCTATTGCTCGCATGCCAATGATTATCCCTCTGTCTGCAAATGTTAGCACGCTTGCCATAGGTTGCCGACCTCTGATCTAGGCCTTCTCTATTTGTCATATTCCCAAATTGGAGGCTCTAGTTTCTGTCCCTGCAAATGTTTCAGTTGTCACCGAGTAGAAAAACTTCATTCATATTTATTTTGTTCTTGCAAAAGGTACAAAGCTGTCAATGAGGCAATACAAGAGTTGAATTCTCATATGCTAAAGCATGGACAAAGTTTCAAAAAAAAAACAATTGGACTTATGACGGCGTATTCTGTGCCAAAATCGTACTTCAGGGATCGTAAAAGTTTCCGGAGCTGCGTCCGAAATGGCATACTTCCCTACTATATAGTATGTGAAAAACAGTATGTGAGGCGAGTAGTATGTACGAATTCATAGTATTCGAAAAAACAGTAGGCGAAAAGTACCCGGACGACCAACTTCTTAATACCGAAAATTTTTTTTTTACCCTAGCATGATACGATGGACACTTTCCTATCACATGAGGGCCGGGAGAGGAGGAGTCATATTCCCCCCGAAAACGGCGGAAGGCGGGCGACGCGGCTCTTATTTAAAGTGTAAAGTACTCAAGGGAAAAACGTTGGTCGGTGTGGTTAAATGGCACTTGTTAACATGATCCAATCAACGTTAAAACGCCGATGAAAGCGGTAAGAATATCGTGAAACATTGCTGATGTTCGCAGTAGTGAGAGCTCTTTAAATTTAGGCTCTGTTGTGGAGACGCATGTCACGTGACAACATTAACATGGCGGATGTAGTACGTCCGAATGCCATTCATACTACTCGCATTCATACTATATACAACGTACTTTTTAACGGTCGAGTAGTACGTTCAAATTCAAAGGTAGTTACAGTGTTGGGGGGTAACGCATTACAGTAACGCGCGTTACGTAATCAGATTACTTTTTTCAAGGAACTAGTAAAGTAACGCATTACTTTTTAATTTACAAGAGAATATCTAAGTTACTTTTTCAAATAAGTAAGCAAGTTACTTTGTTTTCCCATTTATTAACTGACACCTCTCCTGTTCCCATGTTGAGAGAAATCAGAAGATGTTACTGTAGTTCTAAAATAAAGATGAATATGCATTAATTCATCTCAATCACAAAAAAAACACAGATTCAGTATTCCTCTAAATGAATAAAAATAATGCAACTCAGAATATGACGCAAACCTGCAATAATTAAATGTTAAACAACACAAATATCCTTTATGTATTTAATCCCATTCTATTAACCAATGTCTTTGCTTCTGACCTTCGATGATCCGGTTCAAGCGTACTAATAAGCACAAATTACTCTAGACAAACATGTGTGTGTCTTTTTTATTGCTGAAGTGCGTTGAAATTTATTCTTCTGCATTCTACTGTACGGACGTAAATGTACTTTCCCTTCAGCCTGAGGCTTATTCATTTCACTTTTCGTGTGAATATGCTTTTATATTTGCCAAAATATAACTTTTGATTTTCAAAAAACAAACAAGCAAGCCCTGGCCAGATTTAAAAAGTAACGCAAAAGTAACGAAACGCATTACTTTCCATAAAAAGTAACTAAGTAACATAATTAGTTACTTTTTTATGGAGTAACGCAATATTGTAATGCATTACTTGTAAAAGTAAATTTCCCAACACTGGTAGTACCTACTAAGCAGTATGCGATTTGAGGGGTTTTTTTCGATCGTGGCTCTTCATGACGTAGACGAGGGTGGAACTCCTTATATGGGCATTTCTCACGGAAGAACGCGCCCGCGCACGCATCGACCAGAGCGAGAGCTAGAGCGAGATCGCGCCCATCAAAGCGCTTCATCCGGCGGCAGCGCTGCACGGGACTCGCTCGGGAAGAATGTCTCCAAAGAAGTGTGCTTTTGGTTGTAAGGGAAAGATAACTTTGTTCAGCTTCCTAAAGAACCCAGCGTTATGTAAACAGTGGATACAGTTTGTTTTTCCGGGGCAGCAACGGAGTTTCACAAGTGTGTTTGTTGACGAACGTTTTATAAACAAGGCCCAGTTCGACGCTGGATTTGCACATTGTTTGATACTGAAAGATGGAGCGGTCCAGCTATAAAAGATCCCGGTCATGATTCAGAACTGCACACGTTAAGTGAAACGGCATCAGATGTCTGTTTTGTTGGCATTCGGCGCCCAAGTGCTCGACACTCTTTAGCTCCGCCCACGGCACACCTCCAGGAGCTCGGCTGTTTTCGGAGAGAATCGTAAAGCTGTATCTTTCTTTTATAAATATGATAAAACTAAAGACTTTTTGGAGATATGAAGGATGCAGTACTACTCTATAGGTACTCAAGATTAACATGAGATTGAGTGGAACTGTGTGTGTTATGCCCCCTTTAAATGTTGTGAAAAGCGCAAGTCTCTCTCGTTAAGAGACGCAAATCTAAGCTGTTGCTGCATACTGATACTGACACAAGGTGGTTTTGTACTTCTAGTGTAATGATCTGCAGGTATGAAATGGTTCTGTTGCTTAGTGCCGCTCCAAATAAGGGGATCAACTGGGCCAGCTGTGAAAGAACAAGAACAGTGATGTCAGAATAAATCCAAATGCGCTCTCAAACTTTTTTTTTTTTGCCAAACTCTGCATTCTTTGGGATTCTGAGAGAATGAATGGCCCACTTCGTCATGGTAACACACTGTACACAAACAAAAATGAAAGGACAAGATGTACAATGTGATTAGTATTGCGTTTCAGTGCATAAACAAAAAAAACTGTCCTTCAGGTTTTTTTTTAGTCATTCACAGAGAGAGCACACATTTCCAAATGATAACTCAATAAACATGCAGGTGTAAACGGAAATGACTTTACATGCTATGAAAAGTTCCACGAGTTCTTCTACCACTCACAGCACCAGTTCCAGTTTCCACTAAATTATAAGCAGCAAAAAAGTTTCCAACATGATAATACAAAAGTTATTAATAATTGGTAATAACGGAGCACCAAATCAGCGTTTTTAATAAGAAAGATAAATGTTTTATGGTGAATCTTACATAAACACCCAGTTCATATTTCACCCTAAAATCCTAAAGAATTAATAAATAATACTATATTTAAAAAACTGCATAATCATCATAACAGTATGTGTGTATATATATATATATATGTAGTATATAAAGGATGGATAGATTTGGATTTTCCAGACTTACTCCTGCAATAACCATAAGTTTTTCATGGCCTCAGTTTACCAAAGACCTGAAACTACACTGGTCAAAGCTATTCTCAAGAGCTCTGTGGTCACAATAGCACAGTCACAAGCAATATGCTTCTGAAATGGGCTCAATATTTATGAGCGGGTTACTATGTAAATAGATTCAGCAAACAATTGAAGAGGAAAAAAGGCTTTTCTGTTTGTCTATGCTGTTTCCTGGATCCGCGTGTGCTAGATGGACTGTTCTCTAATTCGCTCAGCTGTCAGAGTTGGCAATGCACAGTTGCACTATAAGTTTGATGCTTGGCTATCTAAATCAGTGCACTGAGAATATTAGAGTATTTAAGATTAGTATTAAAGATAGAAAACCGCATCCTGATTGTGTGCTGTGGGTGGCTGGTATGTGACGTTATGTATATTAAAACTCATTCAGACACAATTTACATGCATTTTGCAACATAAATGTAGGTTATTAACACCATAAACCCATTTCTTTGACTAATAATAGGCACACTGTGGCATCTGAATTCAGTGAAGCATTGCTCAAAACCCATATCTGCAGACAACACTTAAATTGTTAACGTTCCAGAGAATCTCTGTAGTTTCTCACAGCGTTTTAACACACAAGGCCTTTGTTTTCCATAAGCTTAAAGCAGAGACCAGAAAGAAGGGAAATCTTCACTTCTTGTAACAGCGCCCTCTTCTGCTATTTCTGACATTAACAGTATGTTTCATGTTTTTTTTTTCATAATAGTTTTTTGTTTAGAATTACTACTGATCTGTAGCAGATAAATAACTATGGATTGAAGATCAAATTTGATCAAAGTTTTGAGGCACACAAACTAAAGAACATTACGAACAATGAAATCAAATGTGTAACTCCCTATAAAATGTCCAAATCGTGAATATATTGATTATAGGACATAAATATATATATATGTATGTATGTATAAAATCATTTGAATTAAGTATTTTATAATGATCCACTTTGCATAATATATTGAATAATTTTAAAAACAGGAATGCTTATGAAATGCTTGCATTGTAACAATGCCTTAAGCTATAGAGCATGAACAAACATTTAGATGTATCAACCATATTTCTGGTCCATTCTCAAGGAAAAGAATATACACTTTAGTTAAAAAAAAAAAAAAAAACTAACATTTTAAAGGTTATACAGTTTGTTTTTGTTTCTGTTCTTGTTTGCTTTAAAGAAAATCAGTGCTTTTATTCAGCAATGATGCATTAAAAATATTAAAAGTGACAGCAAAGACATTTAAAATGTTACACCGTTCCGTTTTTTTTTAGTTGTTCCTCGAACTTTATCCACAAAGAATCTGGACAAAAAACAATATCACTGTTTTGCAACAAGAATATTGAGCAGCACAAACGTTTTTCAAAACATGGTATTACCTAGGGATGCATGATATTATCGGACCAATATCGAAATCGGCCGATAATGGCTTTAAAAGTAAATATCGCATCAGCCAGATATGAAAAATTATGCCGATATGTCTAGCCGATAAGATGAATATATTAACTCACATGTGCTCAGGGTGTGCTAGCGATTAGATCAAGTCAACAGTGCAATTAGATCAGGTCAGCATTGTGGCTCATTCTTGAAGCAAAGTTTTGCCGGAATGATTATTAGATTCACTGATTTAGATCGCTGCATTTAAACTGAGAAAGCATGTACAGAATGACGTGTTCGGTGTGTGATAGAGTAAACAGTAATAGCACGTGCAGCGGCAGCCTCCCCGGGTCCTAATGCCCGCTCAGTAAAGAGTTTTAATACCATAGGGGGCGCTGTTGGCCTACTTCTAAAAAAAATTAAAGCAAAATATACAAATAATATTTAGACTGTGTTTCTGATTAAAAAGCAGTAATTGATGTCATAAAATAATGTTTTGATTTAAAGGTCAGAGAGCTAAGCTTAAATGAAATTATTTTTATTAATTGTATACTGAGATATTCTTTAATGTGTAATATGTTATATTTTTAAAACAATTTATGAGCTCTAAAAGATTTTCAGAAGTTTTACAACTCTTTTGCTTTAGACCATAAAAACATTTTAAATCTTAAAATAAAAATGTTAAGGTTACCACTGCATCTTTCTAAAAAAAAAATGCAGTGATTAATATATAGTTTATTCATAGTTATTTTCAAATCTTCAATGTACTGGCATTATAAAATAACTTTATTATTGTTTATTTAATTCTAACAAATAAGTTCTGGTTAAAAACTAACCAAAATTTTAATAGCGGGAGACGGCATAAGCCAAAAGAGTTGAAAATTATCGGGCATATCGGATATCAGCAAAATCCAATTATATGGCAATCCCGTGGGACTAATTGAAATGTTTCTTGAGCAGCAAATCAGCATGATGATTTCTGAAGGATCGTGTGACACAAAGCCTGGAGTAATGAGGCTGAACACTCAGCTTTGGCAATTATAGGAATAATGATATTTTTAATTATAGTAGAAACAAGAGTTGTGAGAGGGTCTAGACTCTAGAAACTAGAATTCTAAATTATTACTAAATATATTTTTTTTTGTATTTTATATAAATTAGCTTGGTGAGCTAAGAGGGAAAAAAACCCCCCCCTTTCTTTGAAAAACAAAAATATCGTACAAACTCAATATATATATATACTAGAATATATATAAAAAAGAAGAAAATTTTCAGGACCACTCAATTAAAATTGTGTAGAAATACCAGATTTGAAGCAGAATTCAGAATTGTTATTTAGAGATGACCATAAGCCATTATTTATTGAAATGTGAAAGTCAAGCCATCATAATAAATAGATTCCAAAGCTAAAAATTCTGCTAATACTTTTCCTTGCCCAGTGACATTACACAAGCACAAGATCAATTGCAATCGTGAAACTATAAGACTTCTTCAGCAAACATCAAAAAAAAATCCTAAACAAATGGAGAATTACGCTCACGTCTTTCCACACAACGTTTTCACTTCATCACATTAGCTCATGACAAGTGAGCTCACAGAAGCATCAAGCTGGTCAGTAATGGAGAAAACGTCCCACGCATTACCGCCGCCTGAGACCACACTGCTGTTCGCCTTCACCAAACATCTGGCAGACAAGCAGACATGCAACCTTTTTTGCATCTTGCATCAAAAAAGGAAAACTAAAACATAAGCCGCGTTGTGCTGAATCGAAAACATGCTGTTGCTTAGTCTCTAACAGGTTTGGCAAGTATAATCCCTCTTATCATACTTCACAGCGTCTTTATGATGACATACAGTACGGGCTGTGTCACAATTCTGTCTTCACTTTGTGCATGAGGTCCTTCTGGTCAATCATTTCCAGCTGTCTATTCCAGCGGTGGTAGGCCAACAGCGCTATATTCTTAGCTGCCACCGAGCTCATCTCCATCGCACTCCCAGCCCATTCGATTCCATTCAGGAAGTACAAGTTTTCGTGCAGCACCACCGGTGGCAAGCCCTGGGTGCTTCCGTAGTGAGGGTACGCCAACCAATCTGTGACCTGCACTGAGTAGTAGGACTTAAAAAGTGTCTTCAGCTCGCTCTTCTCCAGAGGTTTTGGGGAAAAGACCTTGTAGACTCCGGCCTCTTGAGGCTGCTTTCGGCGGAAGCCGGAGGTTATGCTGACCGGACAGACGCTGGCGGCGCTGTTGAAGAAAAGCCCGGGAGTGTCTGTGGTCAGGATGCTGGAAAATGGGAAGAGCTTTGGGTCGGGGAAGCCGAAGTAAGAGCAGTTTAGGTAGCCGTGGATGATGGAGGCCACAGTTTGGTGATAGGAGCCCGCTATTTCTGGAAGTTGTGGCTCAAAGCCCTGGAATGAGATGCCCGAGTTGATGTTTTGCTGGAGAGGCATCGCTACTACTACAATGTCATAGAGCTCTGATGACTTTTCATTTTGAGAGTCGTAGGTGAGCTCATATTGGTGGTAATCTCCTGAGGAAAAAAAAAGATTGTAAATTGCCTTTTTTTTATAACATAAATGTGAAGTATATTACTATATCAATAGGGGTGGACGATGAATTGAAAAGGAATCAAAACCAAAATTCAGAACCTCTGACTGACATAATTTTCCTGTGTTTTTGGTTTTTTAAATCTTATTAATACTTTCCCCTTAAAAACATACTACCGCAGTATGCGCTATACGGACGTGACCGTTGCACTTGCGTCTTTTGCAGCATCTCGCATGTGAGTGGTGCCTTATTATTTTCTACTTTTCACATTGCATTATTTAAACTAATATTCATTTACAAGAGATACAAGTTATTTCTCTACTTTTCACATGACATATGATATTTAAAATGGATTTGTTTTGCAAGAGCGATTTGATTAATTTTACTTTTGACATGGCATAAATTTATTGTTTGCAAAATGAGCAACTCTTCTAGAAAAAATCCCACCTTAAATAGCTGAGTATATTTACGGTACAAACCTTTAATGAACTATGAGGGTAAAAAAAATTTTTTTTTATCAAAGAAATATATAATAATAATAATCGTTTGTTTTTTTATAAAAAATTTTTTTTTTTGTCTTTGTTTCAATAATCGTATCGAAGGTAAAGTGTATCGCCCAGCCCGAAGATCAATCCATAAGATCCCAGAATGGCAGCAATAAATTAAAATAAGTCACAAGATCTTCCTATGATAAACCATCGGTTTAATTCAAATAAAATAATTGATATTGGGGTCGTGTGGTTATTAGGCACCCATGTCAACGTTTAGTGTGATACAACTGATTCATTCATGGTGATAAAAAACAAACAAGGAAATGATATACGGTATAAAATATAAAATTATATTATGAATTATGAATGAGTGATATATAAAATCTATGAGGAAAATATTTGACGCTTAACATCTCCAGGTCTAAAGAAAAACAAAATATACCTTTCTCGTGATGATGTTAATTGTCATTACAACATCACAACATTGAATCAACATGAACACCAACGATTAACATTTCTAAGAAGTAGCATATACATTAAGTTAGATCTAACGGAAATAGTACCCAAAAGGTAAATGGCTGTAAAAGACCAGCCATTCTTTCCTTCATCGGTGCGGAGAATGTAGCATACCACTTGGCTCACCAATGGATCCTCTGCAGTGGATGGGTGCCATCAGAATGAAAGTCCAAACAGCCGACAAAACATCACATAATCCACAAGTAATCCACACATCTCCAGTCTATCAGTTAACATCTTGTGAAGTGAAAGAAAAAATCCATCATTAAAGCATTTTATCTTTTTAACTTAGTCCATCCCTTCATCTTCTCACATAAAAACCACAGATGTATTTGTTTTCACTTGCTTGATCTGTGCATATTCAGACAAGACAACTTTTTGACTGGGGAAAGCAACAATATGGATAGAGGAGTCATATTTTAGCCACAGGCAACAGTCTGAAGTAAAAAAAAAAAAAAAGAACCTTGAGGAATTAGTTTCTTAAAAACACATAGCTTTTCTCTTCACAAGATGTTAACCGATGGACTGTGAGTCGTGTGGATTACTAGTGAATTATTGTCAACTGTTTGGACTCTCATTCTGACGGCACCCATTCACTGCAGAGGATCCATTGGTGAGCAAGTGATGTAATGCTACATTTCTCCAAATCTGTTCCGATGAAGAAACAAACCGGTCTACATCTAGGATGGCCTTTTCAGCAAACAATCATTTTTGGGTGAACAATTCTTTTCAAAGATTTTTCTTTTTCTTTACTGCTGCACACTTTTACAGTATTTGTCAGTGATCCATAAGTGACAGAGACCATTGGGACAAAGTGACATGCTGTAACTACTAAGATTTGTTAGATACAGCCATTTAGAGGTCCAGATGAACACAGTTCAACTTGGTTTTCACAATACTTGTATTTTTTAACTGACGGTTACGTCGAATACCTGTTGATCGGAGGGTAATGTTTGTAACTGGACTTTGGATGAGATTAGCTTTTGCTAGTTTAAGCAGTCTTGAGCAAACCAGCTTGTTTCCTCCCTCCACAGCCCAGAGATTGGCCTGTGCCCCAGCTAGAGACACAGCACCTGTCAAAGAGAAGCAGACGACTCAGAACAGACATGAAACTGGGTGGTGAGAAGACAACTAAGATGGCCAGATGAATTTATGAGTATTAACTATGTACTTAGTTTCAGGATCATTCTGAACTTTCTCTTCTCCTTGAAGCCTCATAAGATAAATAAAGGTGTCAAATCATGAAAACGTGATTCTTTTTTTTTTTCGTTTTAAATAAAACTGTGTCCAAACACATGAACTGAAACCAATCAACAAAAGTCAGTTTTTTTTTTTCGTAATTATTAAAAAATTCAGTGTATCATTCTAATAAACTATAAAGGATGTGCTGTGCATACCAACAAACGCAGGGATGCTGATGTTCTGGCCGTAGTTGACCCTCATGATGGGGGCTATGACTTCATCAATGAAGCGCTGGGAGACGCCCAACTCTAACAGAGACTCGGAAAGCGAGCGGCGGGTCATGTTGATAAATCCTGAACCCCCAAGAGAGTGCAGCAGCTCTTCTACTGAACTGAAGGCATAGCCATGGGCCTGGTATTTATAGATTCTGGTAGAAAACGGACAGCAGAATGTGTTAAAGGGGTCATATGATGTTGCTAAAAAGAACATTATTTTGTGTAATGAAATGTGTTTATGCGGTTTAAGGTTAAAAAAACACAATTTTCCACATACTGTACATTATTGTTTCTCCTCTATGCCCCGCCTTTCTGAAATGCATCGATTTTTACAAAGCTCATCGGTCTGAAAAGCAAGGTGATTGGCCAGCTATCCAGTGCGTTGTGATTGGCCGAATACCTCAAGCGTGTGACGGAAATGTTACGCCTCTACCATACTGTGATGGCGTGTCCCGGCCGGAGCGACGAGACAAAAACATTAAAACCCATTATAAACGAGGCATTGTTGCATCCAGTGGGGACATAATTACGAATTTAATGAATTATACTGTCTTTTTACGCGTTGCATATCGCGTTGCGTAAACATAAAACCATGTCTGCATTGTGATCGGAGAAATGACAAACAACCAGCACTACTCTACACTGCCCAAAACTCACGATTGAATCATCAGTGGCAAATTCTTTAAATATAAAAACTTACTTACAGTCTGTGAGTCAGAACAGACGGCAATGTAGTCTACTCTGCCAGAAAACAGTCCTCCATAAAATGCGCTGCACAAATCTGAATATTTGGGTTAAACTGTTCTGGAAACAGTGTTGAATACAACTTAACCATTGATTTCTAGTTGTGTCCTCTTTTGGACGACCAAACAAAGTAGTTTCACTTTCAAAAAGAAACACAGCGGCGGGCTAGAGTGAGCGGCCGGTGGGCTTGCGGTAACCACATGTGACGACCCCGGGCTGGACCTCCGCTTCGTCCACGGTGAAAGCCGATCCGGCGATCCACAGCGCGAAGTTGATGTATTTCCTCAGCAACCAGCACGGATCAGCTCCAGGCATGACGAAGAAGATAGGTTTCTTTTGGAAGACCAAACAAAGTAGTTGCACTTTCACAACGAAACACACAGCGCATTCACGACATGGCGGCGGCAACAACAATACTAAAGCGAGAATAAAAGCCTTCTTTCTTTGCATGAACATTTAGGCAGCGTTATGCAAATCTTCCCACACTGTGACGTAGATATGTGGGGGCGTGTTAGAACGAGGCTTTTAGGTAGGTGTGGCTGACTCTTAACTTTTATAAGATATCTCTTTGGATTTGAGACTTCAGTCTTTGCAACTTTACAGATCTTCTTTATGCACCAAGAGCTTGTACACTCCAAAGAGAAAGGAAAAATTAAAAAATCGCATCATATGACCCCTTTAAAAAAAGAGCATAAGAGAGGATGCCTGGTGAGACGCGTCAAGGTTCACAAATTCAAGCAATCTACATACAATTTTTGTCATGTTGATCAGATTATAAAAGGATTATTTGGATGCATCTAACGTAGCTATTGATCATTCACAACTCCTTTGTACAAAAGGTCAGATTTCCTTGCATTCCTCCATTTGGAACACTCTCAAAACATGCTAGATAACACAGACCATCAGGTTTTGCGCAAACCTGTGGAGCATTCGTTCGATGTACTGGTTCTACAGCCTTTCCCTCACCTCATAAACTTCTCCATGATCTCCTCCACCCACATCTGCAGGCGGATGAAGCTGATCCCATAGCGCCACCACAAGCGAAACAAATCCAACAGGTACCAATCCGTCTCCTCCAAAATAAACTCGTCTCCATTGAACACTGCTGTTTTTCCAGCCACACTCTTTCGGTACTTCAGCCCTGTGGACGGGTAACATGAGAGACAGCAAAAAGCACTGAAGAAAACAGAAAGATTTGAAAACAAACCCCCTTTCTGTAAATACGAGAAATATAAGAAGTCTCTGCCAAGAGTACTGCTCATACCCAGCATTAAAGTCAATAATTACTAAATGTTACATTTTAGTAATACCCTTACGAAAAATAAGTTTATTCAAGTGTGCTATTAGTATACTTCTTTTAAACTAAAAATAGGAAAGTATACTTTTAGTCTACTTTTTATGTACTTCTCAGAAATATACTTAAAATGACATTTAAGTATACTTGACTTATACTTAGAAAAAGTCTAAATATATTTTAGCTATAATTGTGCTCCTAGAATCCGTGTTTTCATTGTTATACTGTAGGGGGCGCTAGTACACATCTTCTATACAGAATTTCCAAAAAACACAAGTGAAGAAGAAACCGAAACAACAGATGCTTCCACATGTATTCTAACACGATCATCAGACATAAAACAGCATCAAAACTGTGTAACATTATGGAATAAAATGTCGACCAATGAAGAGGTAATAATAACTGTCAAGCTTTGGGGTGTTGATCGACTTTATCTACGCTTTGATTATCATTCTGAATCCAATTAATAGTCTTTTTTCAGCTTTTTGTTCAAAATGTTGTTTATTTCTTTATTTTTTATTTATGAAACTTATCCACATTCAAGTGTTTCAAAAAAAGAATGCATGAAGCTAGAATAAAATGTTTTTGTTTACAAGCAGATACCCTGTTCTTTTGATGTTTTGTATGTTCAGATATTCATGTAACAAAATATATACAAATTAATACCTAAATAGGGACATAGTAGTATACTTAAAGTATGATGTAAAGTTCACTTAAAGAAAACTTACGAGTATACTTGCAGTATAAAACTACTAAACTAGTAGTTTACTGAGACTATACTTTAAAGTGTACTAAAATGCTAAAAAAATATTTAATTAGTAAACTATCAGTACACCTATAAGTTCACTATTATTATAGTTGCAGTACAAACTAAACATTTTGATGTAAACTAGTTGTGTACTCAAAGTTTACTACTGTTATACTTAAAGTATACTTAAAAGTATACTTTTATATACTAGAAAGTGGGCCAATTTAGTCCCAAGGAGTATTGAAATAGTACACTTAC
The DNA here is from genome assembly GCA_018155175.1 of Sinocyclocheilus anophthalmus. Taxonomy (NCBI): domain Eukaryota; kingdom Metazoa; phylum Chordata; class Actinopteri; order Cypriniformes; family Cyprinidae; genus Sinocyclocheilus; species Sinocyclocheilus anophthalmus. The sequence goes on from JADLZN010003783.1 coordinate 14,625, forward strand.
AAGTATACTACTAGTACACTGATATTTGTATACTTACTACATAAAGTATACTTAAAAAATACTTGAACTTTACTTAAGTATACTAAATAAAATAAACTTGAAGTATACTTCTATTTGGTAAGGGGTATGACTGAATGCAGCTAACCAGTGCTGGACAAAGTCTTGAAGTGCAGGTTGAGGGAATGAATGATGGATCCACCGGACTCGTAGTCTTGGTGGTTCACAGTGACTGTAGCCAGACGACCCCCGACTGACCCTTTCTCGAATACATCAATGCTCACTTCCGGTCCGAAATGTTGCCTAAGGAAGTGAGCTGTAGCGGTTCCTCCGATTCCAGCTCCAACAACAGCTGCAAACACGACATCAGACTGTATTACAGTGCCTTTTATTGCAGAATAATTCATATCATGTACATTTTGGCCTACCTATTTTAGAAGGCGGGGCACCATCAAGTTTGGCAAAATCCGGATCCGCCAATACATGCACGAAAGAAAGAAGAACAAATAGATACTGATTCATGTTTGTTTATAAGAAAAGCAGGCTAAACGGATGCAGGAGCCTTTGTGCAGTTCTCCTCAACTCTTGGCGATTGTGATACTGACAAAAAACCGCAAAATATCTGATGATTTAGATCAAGTTCGCTTCGACAGAAGAGTAAAAGCCATTCGGCTACTGTAAGACAACAAGAGCGCATGATCTTGCACGCGCACGCTTTCACCAATCAGAGCAAACGAGACTCTCTTCTGGCCAATCAGAGCAGTAGAAACTTATCCTCGACCAATCGGAGTAGGAGAAACGTTCTTTCTTCCTGGATACGATAAAGCCTGATGATGATGGAACGGGCTTCTTCAAAACGACTGGTCCGGTGTCATTTTTATTGAAAGTTAAAAGCAATGCCATCAGTCACACGACCTATATTTAAAACACAAGACATTTTAAAATAAGCAATATGACTGACGGATAGAGAGCGTTTTCGTATGGCTAAAATTAGGCTATGCTTTAAAAAAAATTTGCATAGTCACCAATAAATAAATAAATTACTTGTATGTAAAATGTCTTAAAATGAGAACTAAACTGAAAACAATTAATTTTATTAAACAATTCAATTCAGTTAGGTTCAATTAATATAAATAAAATGTTAAATAATGAAATTAAATAAATGAACAGAGAAATGTATTATTTAAATAAATTATATGAAATGTATTTATTCGTTCGTTTGTTTGTTTGACGTTTTTTTAAAGGTTGAACAAAGCGTTCCAGTGAGATGGCCATCAACGGGAGTGTTAGCTGTTAGTTTATTCTGGGTCAAATAGAAATTCCCTTTTAGCCACCTGGTTTCTTAGAGGCTATGTTTTTTCCTGCTGATTTCCAAACAAAGATTATGCTCAAGATAAAGGAGTTTTCATAGAAAATCCAATGCTGGTGACGGAACAGACTTGTATACATTCCAGGAAAATATTGCTGTGGCCATACCCTGTAGAGTTGGAATAGATTACAATACAGTTATATACTACGAAGCTATATATATTATATATATAGAGAGAGAGAGATGGGGGGGGGGGGGGGGATGAGAGAGATGAGAGAGCGAGGCGTTAGTTATAGACATTATATACTTATTTATATATATATTATATAGAGAGAGAGAGAGAGGGAGAGAGAGTTAATACATATACATATATACAGTGGGTACGGAAAGGATTCAGACCCCCTTAAAATTTTCACTATTTGTTATATTGCAGCCATTTGCTAAATAATTTAAGTTAATGTTTTTTCCTCATTAATGTACACACAGCACCCCTATTGACAGAAAAACACAGAATTTTTGACATTTTTGCAGATTATTAAAAAGAAAACTGAAATATCACATGGTCCTAAGTATTCAGACCCATTGCTCAGTATTTAGTAGAAGCACACTTTTGATCTAATACAGCCAGGAGTCTTATTGGGAAAGATGCAACAAGCTTTTCACACCTGGATTTGGGGATCCTATGCCATTCCTCCTTGCAGATCCTCTCAAGTTCTGTCAGGTTGGATGGTAAACGTTGGTGGACAGCCATTTTAGGTCTCTCCAGAGATGTTTGATTGGGTTCAAGCTCAGGCTCTGGCTGGGCTACTCAAGGACATTCACAGAGTTGTCTCGTAGCCACTCCTTTGTTATTTTGGCTGTGTGCTTAGGGTCATTGTCTGTTGGAAGGTAAACCTTCGGACCAGTCTGAGGTCCTAAGCACTCTGGAAAAGGTTTTTGTCCAGGATATCCCTGTACAAATTCATCTTTCCCTCGATTGCAACCAATCGTCCTGTCCCTGCAGCTGAAAAACACCCCCACAGCATGATGCTGACACCACCATGCTTCACTGTTGGGACTGTAATGGACAGGTGATGAGCAGTGCCTGGTTTTCTCCCCCCCCCCCCCCCAACAAAAACCCCCCCCATTTTTACCGCTTAGAATTAAGGCAAAAAGTTCTATCTTGGTCTCATCAGACCAGAGATTTTTATTTCTCACCATCTTGGAGTCCTTAAGGTGTTTTTTAGCAAACTCCATGCGGGCTTTCATGTGTCTTGCACTGAGGAGAGGATTCCGTCAGGCAACTCTGCCATAAAGCCCCGACTGGTGGAGGGCTGCAGTGATGGTTGACTTTCTAAAACTTTCTCCCATCTCCCGACTGCATCTTTGGAGCTCAGCCACAGTGATCTTTGGGTTCTCTTTACCTCTCTCACCAAGGCTCTTATCCCCCGATAGCTCAGTTTGGCCGGACGGCCAGCTATAGGAAGGGTTCTGGTCGTCCCAAACGTCTTCCATTTAAGGATTATGGAGGCACTGTGCTCTTAGGAACCTTAAGTGCAGCAGAAAATTTTTTTTGTAACCTTGGCCAGATCTGTGCCTTGCCAACAATTCTGTCTCTGAGCTCTTCTTTTTTTTTTTTTTAGGGCAGTTCATTTGACCTCATGATTCTCATTTGCTCTGACATGCACTGTGAGCTGTTAGGTCTTATATAGACAGGTGTGTGGCTTTACTAATCAAGTCCAATCTGTATAATCAATCACAGCTGGACTCAAATGAAGGTGTATCTCAAGGATGATCAGAAGAAATGGTCAGCACCTTAGTTAAATATATGAGTGTCACAGCAATATGTGGAATACTTAGGACCATGTGATATTTATTTCAGTTTTTCTTTTTTAATAATCTGCAAAAATGTCAACAATTATGTGTTTTTCTGTAAATATGGGGTGCTATGTGTACATTAATGAGAAAAAAATTAACTGAAATTATTTTAGCAAATGGCTGCAATATAAACAAAGAGTGAAAAATTTAAGGGGTATGAATACTTTCCGTACACATGATATTATAAATGAGAGGAGAGAGCGAGAGAGAGAGAGAGAGTGTTATATACATATATATATATTGTAACGGGGTGGAAGGAACACGCGACAAGAAGAGCTCAAATAAATCCCCCCGGAGGGTGGATTTATTCACAGGGAATGTGCTCAAGTGAGTGCGCTGTGTCCTGAGGTGAGTCGAGGCTTCTCCGTGTGTGAGGCGGTGCTTCTCCGTGAGCGTGATCCAGTGTCAGTGAGTCCATGCGGCGCTCGTGCCTGGGCTGCTTGGTCACGGGCTGGTTTCTGTAATGCAAACGAGACAACACGTTAGCTTTCCGCTTCTGGGAGACCATCTCTTCTCTCCTTCCTCGGCCTTCACGCGGCTTATCTGGCCGTGGGCTGATGACTCTCAGCTGTGACCAATCAGCCCGTGATGAGCGGTGAGGTGTTCCTCGTCCGTTTACCAGGGCAAACGCTGAGGTGAGCTTTCGGGACGCTCGTCACAAATATAGAGAGAGAGCGAGAGAGAGTTATATACACACTGTGTATATACTGTATATATATATATAGAGAGAGAGAGAGTTAATACGACATTATATATAGAGAGCGAGCCGAGAGAGAGTTATAACATATATATATATAGAGGGAGAGAGAGAGAGAGAGAGAAGAGAGAGAGGAGAGTTATATACACCATATATATATACTGTAATTATATATAGAGAGAGAGAGGAGTGTATATATATATATATAGAGAGAGAGCGAGAGAGAGTTGATATACATCTAATCTATATATAGAGATGGCGAGAGAGCGAGAGCGAGAGGAGTTATATACATATATATAATGTATCTATATATATATAGAGAGAGAGTTATATACATATATATATATAGAGAGAGAGAGAAAGAGAGAGATGCGGTCTATACATATATATCTAGAGAGAGAGAGAGAGGAGGTATATACATATATATATAGAGAGAGAGGAGGAGAGAGAGTTATATCAGGCCTGATTCATCACTGCATCGGGGAGTTTCAGTTTGGCAGTGAATGCTCTCAAAGATAAAGCTCAAAGAGCTCTATACGCAATCAAGAAAATATTCAAAATATTGAAATACCGCTTCCAATTTGGTGTAAAATCTTTGATAGTGTGATTCAGCCCATAGCGCTGGATGGAAGTGAGGTTTGGGGTCCACTCAGTGATCAGAGCTACACTAGATGGGACAGACATCCAACAGAAGCCCTACACACAAAATGATTTTAAAATTACAAAGAAAAACACCCAATAACGCATGCAGGGCAGAATTATGGCAAATTCCCATTGATTATCAATATGCATAAAATATCCCTAAAATTCTGGATGCATCTTAAATCAAGTCCCACAGAATCACTACATTTTAAAGCGCTACAAACCCAAGAACTGAACCCCGAAAAGAGTCCACTCAGTCAGCTGGTTCTGAGACTTACTAACCTGACTAACTCTACTAACACTATCCAGTCTCAAACCAGCACTGCTTCTCATCCAAACATCAAAATAAATCAAATTATCAAACAATCTAAAAATACATATCTGGAACATTGGGATCAAGAAACTAAAACACAAGTAAATTATAATTCTATCGAACTCTAAAATCAAATTATGAATTGGAAAATTATCTCCAGAGTGTCAGAGACACAAAGCAGAGACGGATCCTGAGCAAGTACAGGCTCAGTGAGCACAGTCTAGCCATCGAGACCGGCAGACACAGAAAGAGCTGGTTACCCAGAGAGCAGAGAGTGTGTGCTCACTGTGAGACAGAAGGCCGCACTCCTCCTTCACGTCATAAATACAGATTCAATAAGAACCCTCTACTTCAACAAATTCACCCACTTAATAAGAAACTTTAAGACATTAGTTGAAAAAAACAAATAAAATGTATTAGGAGAGGGACAGCAGCAGCACTGCCTGCGGATACGTGTGGATGTGCCACAGCCTGAGAGACAGCAGGTGAATGTGTGTGTGTGTGTGACCTCAGTGTGTTACCCTACCGTCCACCACAGTGATCCAAAGTATGTATGTGTTTCTATGTAAGTTAAAAACTGTGGTATCAAATGCTCACATGTTATAATTTGTTACAGTTGAATACTTCTAAGATGTTATAATATTCAATTATATTACTGTGATGTTCATTTACTTACTATTATTGTTATTATATTATTATTTTAATCTTTTTGTACATGTATACTAAGCTTTGACAATATTGTATCATTTACAGTCATGCCAATAAAGCAATTTTTGAATTGAATGGTATATACATGTAATATATATATAGAGAGAGAGGCGAGAGAGAGAGTTACTGACATATATATCTATTATAGAGAGAGAGAGTCTCTATATATATATAGAGAGAGAGAGAGGGAGAGAGAGAAAAAGAGAGAGAGAGAGAGAGACAGATATATAACGAGAGAGTTATATACATATATCTATAGAGAGGAGTTATATACATATATAAGAGAGAGAGAGAGAGAGAGAGTAGATACATATACATATATATCTATATTATATATATATTAGAGAAGAGAGGAGTATATACATTACAACATATAGATATCTATATATTATATATGTGGTTGTGTGCATTGGGTGTGTGTTGTAGCTATATATACATATGTGTATCTATGTAATATATACACACTGTTTTTTTCCTCTTTTGTTCAGGAATATTGTGAACACTGTCAAGGCAGTTTATACATCCTGAATTGTGCTATTAATTCTCATTAGTGTTTATGTTGGATTTGACACGTGTGCACTTTTAAAGGGCAGCGTTTATTTATACGCCGTCTTCTCATCATGAGTGGCCTATGACTTCAGGTCATCTGGAGCCTGTGATAATCTGACTCACTTCCTCTGTCATGTGACGAGAGAGAAAACTCTGTGGCGCAAGATGGGGCCACTGACATGATATGCAAGCACACCGAAAAATCATGATGGCTGATGTCATAACACACGATAAAAACAACTAAAGAAAAGTCATTACAGGACATTCCAGGATGTGCAAAATGATTTCTGACGTTTACAGCCATGCTGCGCTGTTGTAACGGTAAAGAAACACATTAAACATTCGGCCTACTTTCAATGGAAATGCTTTTAGAATTCATTAGTTATTGTTGAAAAATAAACCGAAGGAAACACAATGCACAGCGCATTCTCATATACGGGCAAGGAAATGCGTTAAAGCACGAAAACCAGAACGATCTCCAGAGCAGGAGGTCTGATATTTGGCATTGTTTTGGTACCCTTGGAAACTGGGCCGAAAAAGACTCTTGTATGTATAAGGAAAGTGAAAAAAAGTTTGTCTAATAACAGCCATATGACGGTTAGCAAAGACGAGATCTCGCACTCTTGATTGGCAAACCGAACAGGGTTAGGATTTCCCCGTCTCAACCCACGGACTTTACAGAGCGGAAATGGTGCATTAAATACTTAACCAACATTTCCTCCTGCTCTGGCGGTTGGGGTTTTCTCAACACCAACGTCGCTTACACGTAGCCTAGTCTGCAATAACAGGCTACTGATGGAAAATTAATGTTATTCGATCAACCTTTATCCATGAAACATGATTGCACCAGCATGTGCTGTTGGTGGTGTGACGTGGGTCTATATTATCATGGGCTGCGTGTTGTGCAATTATGGCTATCTTTGCACTTTGAGCAAGATGGATAGCAGTGGGACTTTCCCATGACTATGTGTGTAGTGTGGAACAAACGCCCATGCAAATGAGAGCGCTAATCGATCGGTTTATATAGGGATGCGCCGCGCGAGTAGGCGGCAGAAGAGCTTTCTGCATGTGTCTTATCATTCTCTGCAGGTGCATGAGAGACATGATTCAGCATTCTCAATCTGGTACTGGTACCGAAATGACTCACCAACAACAGATGATGTGGACCTGTCGAGAAAAGAGGGGAAAACTGAAGGTTGGTTAAAAGAGGTGAGTGATAAAAAGCAGATAAATGACAGATGCGCATGTGGGTTGAAGACGTTAATGGAGTTAAAAAAAAGTGTCACGAGTAATTTCATGGCAAAGGTATTATGGTTGCATTTCATGCACTTAAGATGCTTTTTTGGAGGAATTTTACAAAGCCAGTTCTTTTACACTCTAAAAAATGCTGGGTTGTTTCAACCCAACTTTGGGTCAAATATGGACTAACCCAACTTTTGGGTTAAAATATTTCATTTAAAAATTTAACCCAACAGTTGGGTTAGTCCATATTTGACCCAAAGTTGGGTTATAACAACCCAGCATTTTTTAGAGTGTATGTCCAATAAATGTTGAAGTAAAACACATCATTTAGTTACACTTGAAGCAATTTGTGAGGTATTTTTTCAATAGTTTTATACATACTACAGTTCAAAAGTTTAGGGTCAGTAAGATTTAGTTTTGAAAGAAGTCAACTGATTGTATGTGTATACTATTGATGTTATTTTGATGCATTCATTAATCAGAAAAGTTACAGTAAAGACTATTATCATGTTACAAAAGATTACTATTTAAAATAATAAGCTGTTCTTTATCCTCAAAAATCTTACAGGGCCCAAACTTTTTACATTGTTAAACGGGATTTAACAGTTTTTTGAAACGGAGAATTCTTGTGTGGCACTTTAAGAAAAGACAATAAGTCGCAGTAAAAATGATGTCAATCATATCACAACATTTGTTTGCGGTAGAAATTCTTTTGACAAACTGTAATGATAACATACGCGCACGAGAAATAAAAGTCAGCATGAATGATCTAAACAAACGTAATTAAAATCCAATCAACTGTAAACATTATTTAAACCATACTTTATCAGGGATCTTAGCTTTATTGGATTCTTGCAAGGAAGTTGTACTGAGCTTGACAAATACTAGTAGGATGCATCTGAAAGAAAATGTTCTTGAACAAACAAAGAAATGCTGGAATCATGAAACCAAAAATCCCGCTACACCAGAGACAAAGTAGTTGTGTGACACATTTTAAATAACACTAATCTTATCACATATGAGAAATGATCTAGGTGATTTTTATTGGCATTGTACCATTAAGTGACATTTTCATTTTGCTTAGGTCAAGTAAAATCACCTGCTTGATGCATTCACAGTAGATTTGAATGGAGCTCTTGGCTTTGAGAACTGAATTCCAAGGGTGTCTGTTGTATATTCAGCCCACGGAGTTCAGTTCTTAAGTTTGGATGCTCACAGCATCTGCTCTGACCTACGACCTGAACCAAAACGCCTGCTACTAGACTGGAAGGTACTGATGCAGTTTATTATGCATATTTTTTTCTCTAATTCTTTCAGATTAGAGATGACTGCTGTTTTTAGTCACAGTGTACTAGTTACTAGTCTGAATTACTAATCAGCTACCTTTGTATTAAGCATGTATAAATGTTGCTTAAGTGGATTCTATCTCGAAGTTGATAGAAAACTATTGCTATAGTGTTATATGATTATTTATTTATGACATTCAAGTGTCCACACTTGTAAGTGAAGAACTTGTTTGGTGAAAATACACCAGTGTATATTTTTATACTTTGTTGATGTCAAGTCAGAACGATAGCATTAAATTGTGTTTTTCATGCGATAAAAATCGAAATGATTTAATTACAAAAATTTTGCAGCACATTTACTGTATATACAGTTATATTAAATATTAGTTCTATGCTAACTTTTGGTGAAGGTTTGTAGTTGAATTTAAAATATATATATATAATATATCAGTGTGATATATGATATGCATTTTTATTGTAATTTTACAATTCTTGTGTTTATGTTATTCGGTATAAGTGAAAATTTCAATAAGGTCATTGTTCTTTCAAACATCGTTATTAACTTTCAGTGCTTCGTTAAAACTGGTTCACTAAAATACTTTGAAGTTGAATTTTTTTTTTTGCAGTCAGCGGCGAAATTCAGATTTTTATCACATTTTCCTACATTTTATTACCAAGTTGTTTTAAGAGCTGATAACCAAGATAACCAAAATAACATATACTTTTCCCCCCCAAATACTCTTATCTGACGGTCAGCTGTTAAATCACACTCACTTCTTGGCATCCTTAAAATAAAATCTAAAAAATAGAGATATTTCATCAAAATAGTAAATTTAAAAATGAACCACTAAAAAAAACTTCAGTGTCTCTAGTTGTTTACAGCATTCTTGTAAATGATGTCAATATGCTTAGTAATCCTTTTCTATTGTAAATGCATGCTGTGAATGATTCATTCAAGTGTCTTTCTTTCTATCTTTTATTTTTATTTTTATTCAAAATCATAGATTTCTCTATGCTGACATACTAGATTCTCTGCTTTAATCTGCCCCTTTCCTATAATCAACTACAAGCTCGTATTCAGACCTGCCTCCATCAAGTTAAAGGGACAGTTCACCCCAAAAATATTTTTTTATTTCATCATTTACTCACCCTCAAGTTGACCCAAACTAACTGAGTTTCTTTCTGCCATTGAAAAAGAAAGAAGAAGATATTTTGAAGAATGTTGGTAACAAAAAGATTGATGGTAGCTGTTGACTTCCAAGTTATTTTTTACCGTACCAATGGCATTCCATAGCATTCTCCAGATTATCTTCTTCTATTTGGAACAGTTTGAGGGTGAGTACATGATTTTGGGTGAACTAAACAGCAGGATAGTACGGTGACGCATTGCTGCAACACACATATTTTTTTCCCACTCATTTATATCGTTTTTACGACATAACATCTAGTTTTAACCAGAAAATATGTCGTTTTAATGAGAAAACGTCTCGTTATTACGAGAAAATATGCCGTTTTAACGAGAAAAGATGTCATTATTACGAGAAAATATGTAGCTTTAACGAGAAAACATCTCGTTATTATGAGAAAAGATGCCGTTTTAACGAGAAAAGATGTCATTATTACGAGAAAAGATGTCGTTTTAACGAGAAAAGATGTTGTTATTATGAGAAAAGATGTCGTTAAAACGAGAAAACATCTCGTTATTACGACATAATTGAATGGAAAAAAATATGTGTGTGGCAGCAATGCGTCACCGTAGGATAGAACCAAGTCACCACCCTACATTTTTTTTTCTTCAATAATCCATATATGTCACAATACAGAAAAAAAAGGCCTGTTGGTATTTCTGGTACATCGCAACTTTAAACTCATGTAGTTTGTTTTACTACTTCTTTTTGTATAGTAAGTGATTAGGCTCTTTTGATTTGGGCCTTTAATCATCCACGATGAACACGAAAAAACAAAACAGAACACTTTAGCAACCACATAACAACACACTAAATTGGCTCAGACACTCTAGCCACTGCAGAGCAACATTGAGAAAAAAAACCCAGGACACTTTAGCAACCAGTAGCAACGTGCTACAAATAGAAGGAGCGTAGAAATTTACTGGCAGCCACCCAAAACACAGTAGCATTGTGGTAGCGAGTTCTAAACAGCCATCCTCAAGAAATCTAGCTTAGGTTTTCATTTGAATTAATAATTGCAGAACACCTATCACCCTCTTACAGTCTCATACCAGGGTTAGTTAACTAAAACTAAAACCATAAAAAATGTTGTTTTTTGAAATAAGATAAACGTTAACTGAATAAAATTTTGTTTTATTCAGCTAAATGAAATAAGTAAATAAAAGGTAATGAAAGTCAGAAATTGCTATTAAATTTCACAAACAATTACAAAGAAATGACAAGAACATTGAGTTAAATGTGAAATTTTGAAGTAGAAAGTCTGAAATAGTATTTTCTTAACACACACACTCCAAAAATCTTAATTTTATTTAGGCTATAACTTTGAAAAATATTCTTTTACAGTGCACTGTAAAAAAAAAAAATTTTTTGAAGTTGCAAATAAAGCCAATATTATTTGAGTATGTTTACAGGGGAGAAAAAAAAACGATTTCAGTTGTTCTATAAGATAAAAATATAGCACATCCAATACATACTAAATATGTAATATAGCCTACTATATATATATATATAGCTAGATAGATAGATGGAAGGAGGATGGATGAGGGAGGGGTGAATGGATGGATGGATGGATAGATATAAAAACATAGACATATGAAAAATACTAAAAATGACAAAAAAAGACAACAAAATTACTAAAGCGTCAACAAAAATTTAATATAAAACTAAAATAAGAACTATTTCAACAACTCTCAATATCTCAACTAAAATAACACACATGCACCATGAATGAATGCTTTGTGTATTTACAATATATCAAGTGTATTTACAAAGTAACAAATTAATGATATGATGCTATGTTAAGTTGCCTGATTTTCAGAAATTTTCTTCCGCTTTCTCTCTCTCACTCACACACACACACACACACACACACACAAATTCATTGTGGGTGTCCATTGGAAAAGTCAATGTGTGTGTTCAGCTCATTATGTTGTGGCAGCGCAGAGGGGAGAAACTGGCGCTGTGAGTGTTAGCCTTTTCATATGCTTATCCATGAGAGGCACAGATGGCCCCTTTTCCGCATACCCAGAGACCCGCTATTGATTAAGCTTCTGCTATAAAAAAAGAAGAAGACATAATTACATATGAGACTCTGAAGGAAACCAGACACGGAAGCTCAGCTATATGCTATCCTGTACAGCTGAGATGTGAATTTGTGGCTTGCATTTCTAAGCTTGCATGGCACACACATTACATTCTGTCACAAAGAGGAACTAAGACAAGTGTGAATCGTTGCTTCCTGGCAATGACCTCATCAAAGGTCATGTTTACATTTCTCTTGTGCAACAGAACAATTGTGAGATACACACACAGGGAGGTTTTTTCAGAATACATTCTGATAAACAGCACTATTTGCTTCCTTTAACCCAAGAGAATGGTGTAAACCAGCTTCAACTTAGCGTGAACTTAATGTGAACTCTTTTTATAATAATCAACAAGAACATGATTACAGTAAGTGCAATTTTGTGCTCCAGTTAGACTGGGCTTTTGAGTATGCTCCTGTATAAATATCTAAATTATTTAGAGATTGTGAGCAGTTAAAAATTCATGGAACTGGTAACCTACATATGACATATTACGGTATTTTAATTTGGGTCACACTGTGTTACAGTGTTCTACAGTGTACATGAGTATTAGTAATGAACAACATGCACACAATAGAGAATTACTTTGACAAACAATTTGTGTTAAGGTGATTTGTTAGTTTGCTTAAAGTCTTTTTTACTTCTAAGCTCAACAGGCTGTCTAGAAGGTAGAAACTTATATTCTGTTTTTTTTTTTTTTTTTTTTTTTTTTATAACTATAAAACATTTGATGACCAGAAACTGACACATACATTTTCACATTTATTTATCCATATTGTTCTGTAATTTAACATGTGTTATTTGTTAATTGTTTACCTTAAAGGCTTGCTGTCTTTTTAATGTGAATAAATGGATTTATATTGCATATTTTGGGTCTACTGTGCTGTATGGATGTGGGTGGAAAACTGAAAGGTTGTGGGTTTAAATCCCTTCGAACAGATTGTGCCCTTTACTTTTGATGTCCAATTCCAACCATGTTAAAATAAATAAATAAATAAATAGTTGTTTCAACTTAAAAAAATAAGTGTTCAATTTCAAGTTGTCATTTCTTCACATCTTCACTTCACATTTTGAGTTGACTAGACAATATTTAAAGGCAGCACAAACACTTTTTTTAAGTTGAAACAACCTTTTTTTATGTTCTAATTTGATAAGTTATAATTTTATTTTTTTACGTTACGTATTCAGTATAACAACAAGAACTGTTTGCTAAACGGTTGATTTAGAAAAAGGGAAAATGAAATGCCTTGAAAAATAATAAAGTAATTATAATAGCAATGCAGCTGATGACCTCATAGGTCACATGGCCTATTTATATATACTTATATACTGTCTAAAACAGTAATCAGTATCAAAGCCTCGTTTGCTGAACTCAAGTTTGACACAAGCTCTGAAAGACTGATTCAAAACAAAAGATTCACAAAAGCTTCACGAAGCAGAGTTTGGAAGCGCCCACTATATTTAAGGCTCTGTCCCAAACGGCACACTAATCCTCTGAGGCCACACTATCGTGATGTAATGCCGCTTTGATTCAGGTACAAGTCAGCTAGAAATCTGCTGCAGAGCTCACAATCAAGGATGCATATTGACCGCTAATGGGGGTGGTTTTTTAGCACCCTTCTGTAAGCTAAAATTACAAATGGGATACCCTACTGTCTCGTAGACTTAACGGACACACGTACGCGGCAGTCACTGTAAGTCCGCAAGACCGCAAGTGCACATGAATTGTAGGCCCTGTCCCAAATGGCACACTTCATGTGCACTCTTGGTCTTGAGGACTTACAATGGCCACTGTGTGCGTGTCCGATAAAGGGTTACTCCACCCCAAAATGAAAATGTTGTCATTAATCACTTACCCCCATGTCGTTCCAAACCCGTAAAAGCTTTGTTCGTCTTCGGAACACAATTTAAGATATTTTGGATGAAAACCGGGAGGCTTGTGACTGTCCCATTGACTGCCAAGTAAATAACACTGTCAAGGTCTGGAAAAGTATGAAAGACATCGTCAAAATAGTCCATCTGCCATCAGTGGTTCAATCTGAATTTTATGAAGCAGTGAGAATACTTTTTGTAAATAATGACTTTATTCAACAATTCGTCTCCTCCGCGTCACCGTAGCGCCATTTTGGAGAGTAAAGTCGTTATTTTTGTTTTCTTTGCGTACAAAAAGTATTCTCGTCGCTTCATAAAATTCAGATTGAACCACTGATGGCAGATGGACGATGTCTTTCTTACTTTTCTTGGCCTTGACAGTATTATTTACTTGGCAGTCAATTGGACGTCAGCAAGCCGCCCGGTTTTCATCAAAAATATCTTACATTTTGTTCCGAAGACGAACAAAGCTTTTTTTACGGGTTTGGAACGACATGGGGGTAAGTGATTAATGACAACATTTTCATTTTGGGGTGGAGTAACCCTTTAAGTCCATGAGACCATAGGGTGTCCCATTCGTCATTTTAGCATTCAAAAGCGTGCTCGCGAGCGCCCCCTTTGCGGCCGTTATGCGCCCTCGAGCCGCACTTCTTACGAAAGTGCTGACTCCGAGGAAGACCGCGAGAGTTTAGGGTGGCATTTGGGACAGGGACGTAGGCCTACCATTTGGTACAAGAACTAAGTGCATCTACCGGGTATTTGAAGTGCACTAACTGATTTATTCAGGAATTAAACTACACTTTATTGCTTAGAGATGCACAATGGTTAACAATTCTGACTTCATTCTAAACTTCTTTTTGTTGGCAACTAGGGGAGCGCAGGGCACAAACTAATGTGGGGTTAGTTGTAACACACATGGGGCCTGTACCATGAAGCCGGTTTATCTGGCTAGTTTCAGTTTAGTTTGCACCAATCCTAGGTTTTAGGTACCATGAAAGTGGCTTGGCTTTTAGCAGCATTCATTGCCTTAGTAACTTACACTCCACAGCTAACCTGCTCTGGGGCTGGTTATGTTCTGGTTTAGAGATCTCAATGCAAAAAATCAGCTTCAAGCAAAGTGACACATCTCTGACGCAATAAAGCCACTCCCCCAGTTTCCTCTCACGAGAAGTGAATCACAGTTTCAAGGCATGTGATTGGCTGTTCATTACTGATGTCACTCTTTCATTTGCACGTGCTCCATTAACTCAGGATCAAGCCTGAGTTGACAGAGAATGTTGATGATCAGCTTCATGGTACCAACAAAGCCGGACTGGACTGGTTTGGTTTTGTCAACTCAAAACTGATCCTGTAACTAATCCTGATCCTGAAATATTTAAACCATGGGCCTGTACCATGATGGTGTCCCAGGCCCATGGTTTCAATATTGTTCTAACATAACAATATTGACAATATCTATCTATTCTATTACATTCGCTATTATTTACACTATTTACTTTAATGAATTTTCAAAGAATTCAAAGAAACCACAGGTGAATAAAGATTGACTGTCAATGTTTAATGTTCAGAAATTATTATTTCAAGAATTATAAAGCATTTTGGCTCGTTTATGTGGGCCGTCCCAAGCATGGTTGCAATGTGTTCATTGTCAAACTCCAAAATCAGATTATGTTTAAATTCTTAAAAAAAAAAGCCATTATTTTATTTGAAAAGGTTAATAATTTTATTTTATTGACAAAATATTTCAGTTTGTCTTGTATATATATATATATATAAGATATATTTTTTTTTTTTTTCTTCAATTAGATCAGACTACTTTAATCTGTCATATTGTCATGTTACAACGTGCCCCTCAGATGTACCCCACCTACGGGGCATGTTGTCATATTTCACTTCCATTTTTTGAGGGTAATAAAGAAAAATGTATACACTGTAAAAAATAAGTGTAATTTTAACTGTAACATTTTGTAAAAACGCTATGGAAAAAAACTGTTAACAGTAAGTTCCCGTACTACATACAGGGAAAAACTGTAAAATATCTAACCAGATATTTCATGTAATTTTACAGTAAAATGCTGTTAATTTGACAGTTTTTAGAAGTAAAAAATAAATCAATGTATAATTTACAGTCAAAAACTGTAAACTGATATTCCCAGAATTCCCTGCATGACACTCCACATTTGAAAGTATTTTGTTTAAATAATGTTTTTTTTAATAGTTTTTGTTATTAGTTATGTATATTTGGGCTTTATGTTACATCTTCTGTTGTTTAATGAAAGTTGAATGCATTATTTAAGTATCATGCGTGTTACCATGATGGTGTTTTGTGTTTGCATGAATGACTCTGTGCACCTTCTATATATTAATATATACTTCTGCTTGTGGCGAAGCTACTTGTGATGAGCTTTGATTCTTCATGTGGCTTTCTCTTTTACCACCTGCATTATTATGGTGGTTGTCAGTATGTTAAAGGTACAAAACAGATTTTAATAGCAGTGTGCATTGTTGAATTTACTGGTTTACATTCAAATTTTCTTGTTTGTAAATTACAGTTTAATACATTTTTGGCCGTAAATGTGTTTCCAGTTTTCGTATTTTTACAAAATTATTCTGGCAACCACAGCTGCCAAAATTATTTTGTAAAAACTATATATTTTTTTTACAGTGTATGCTGTAATTATGAAACAAAATGACATATTTGTACTATAGACAAGTGTGAAATTACTGTGGATAAAAAAAAATTATATTCTGAATCGTATGTGGATTTACACAAACTGAGAAAGCTAAAAAGTGTTACGTTGCGCCCCGCTCCCCCCTACAATCAATCAATCAATCAATCAATCAATCAATCAATCAATCAATAATATTCCAACTCGTAGGCTAAATAAGAAAGGGACAATTCGCTCGTTACAAAATAATGAAATTATTTAATATTCACTTAACACGCAATTTACGGTTTAGCATGTCAGTTTCCAATATATAAGGACGTAAAAGCATGAACAAAAAAATATAGCCTACAACACACAGCAGTAGGATTGACCTCAATAGTCCAACTACCTCAGCTCTTCGGAGTTCTCCTCCAGGGTGACGCGGTAAATTCGAAGTCGGCCAGTAGGCGGACAGACGCAGGAGCTTCTTTCAACAAACACCCCTCCCACCCTCCACACTGGGGCAAAACAAGCCATCCTCCAGCGAGCGACGGCAGCAGCACAGATGTCTCCTATCCGACAGAGCGAGCGTGGGATTGTGCCATCGCATGTTCCCCTCCTTCATGTGTCCGTGAGCTGCACGAGTACAGTATAAAGTAAATCCAGTCAAAAGATGAAATGCTTCTCCCGGTACCTGCCTTACATCTTCAGACCGCCGAGTAGCCTCCTCTCGTCCAGCTGTCACACTGAGGGTAAGTGAGTGAGTGGAGATGGTGCTACACTGCTTAAAGTGCAAACTAGAACCAGATGTTTGTTGGTGTTGTTGGATCGTATTGCGTTTGAAACGCGGGCTGTGAAAACAGTCGTCTACCTAACGTTACCTACACAACATTTCGACATTTCATCTACCTAGACGACAACATTTTGGGGCATCACAGGCACGTTCTCGTCCTATATGATGCTTCATAGCGTTGTGCAGATTTTGAAACATGCTGCATGTACTACATTTGTGGTAACAAATAAACTGTTTTTACTCTATTCATATATCAGACTACATAAACATGTATATAAATATCAGTTTTTCCTTAAAAGTCTGTTATATCATATTTGATATACTGTACTGTACATGACATTTATACAAATGATGGGTAATGAAGTTTATTCAGTCAAATAAATGTTCATCTTGAACATAACTAACAGCAGGGTTTAAAGGGGTCATATGATGCTATTTTAAGATCATTATTGGGGTACAGAAATGTTGACCATGCTTTGTTTAAAAAAACACATTATTTTTCAAATGCTGTACATTATTGTAGGTTCTATATGCCCCGCCTCGCTCAAACGCTCGTTTTCTACAAAGTCCCTCCTTCCGACCAGCGCAGTCTGCTCTGATTGGCCAGCTGACCCAGTGCATTGTGATTTGGCCGAACACCACAAGCACGCATCGGAAATGTAACGCCCCCTTACCATAATCGCAGCTTCAGCTTTCAAAGTAAATGTAAAGACAGAGCCTGAAAGGGTAACAGAGGTCGCGGACAGACACCAGTGATAGCTGTATGTGGTTTTGGCAGTACACAGCCACTGTTAAGACCGCTGACCCATGTGATGTGCCCCTCCTCCCTCTCCTTCTCTCTCTCTCTCTCTCGCTCTCTCTCTCACTCTCTCGTGCACACACACACACTCGATGCGCAAAACTCAGCATTTGAACTGTCAGTAGCAAATACTTAAACTAATATCAAAGCAGTAGCTGATTCAGAAGCGCAGATTGTCATAGCAAAGTCAGAATCACCTCATCTCCTAGGTTCACGAAACGGTCATCAATAAAATGCATTGCTGTTCTGTTGTAATTCATCTTAAAGATTCCTAATTGCATCTACTTTCGGAGGGCCAAATAAAGTGCTTTTGCTTTGCTTTTGAAACACACAGCGTCTCCCTGACATGAATGCTCCAACACTACTGCGGTTCCTGAAACCACGCCTTCTTTTTTTGCGTGAACATTTGGGAGGCGTTATGCAAATATTCTCACATTGTGACGTAGACATGTGGGGGGCTTGTTAGAACGAGACGTTTTAGGTAGGAATGGTTGACTCTTAACCTTTATAAAGAACATCTCTTTGGATTTCAGACTTTAGTCTTTGCAACTTCAGGGATCATATCTATGCACAATCAGCTTGTAACACTCAAAAGAGAAAGGAAAACTTGAAATCGCATTATATGACCCCTTTAAATTGGGCCGGGCCGGGGCCGTCCGGGGTTTGAGTCCCGGAACATAGACTCCAGGGCTCGACATTAACCCTTCATTAACGACAGACAAGTAAGCCTGCTAGGTAAAAATTCAAATGAAAATACCGTTTTTAAATACAGTTTTTTTAGCCATCACACAGAACTTGTCACTTTCACCATTACGACTGTTTAATAGTTCAATAAACAGTTCAATAAGCAAGTACAATAATATTAGGTCACTTACATTTTAGGCGGAACCACAGCGCATCTCACAGCAAACAGCCAATTCATTGCTGATTGATTCCGTGTTCTTAGCGAATCGGTTGAGTCAAAGTTTCATTAGCCCATGCATAAACTTCCCAAAAGGCTTAGCCGTTTGAACGAACGCTTAAACGAACAACTCAGTGACTCACTCAATAAACGCTCACTACTGGCACCTATTGGCGTTTTAATTTAGTTTAAAAGTATAATTTCCACCATCGTTTCTTGTTTGTATATTCCAAAAAATATTTAAAATAATCTCATAACATTTTTCAGTGCAGTTGTATTTTTTCAGTGTAAATGATTTAATTTGATAACGTATAGATAACAATAATCACATTATTATAATTGAGTTTATGGATTGAATGTAAGAATTTGTAATGAAAGATGAAGTATTAATGAGGTTAGTGGGAAAATGCCCTCTATAAAGATAAAAAAATGCCCTTGGATTAAATATAAAAAACATTTACATTTATATGTCACAGCTGATAGAAAACTGAAGAATTATTGCTTCAGAATAATCATATTTGCAAAAAAAAAAATATATATATTATTATATAAGCCCGACACCATAGAGCCCCCCCACATATCAAATCCCAATTTAACCCCTGACTAACAGTATAACAAATATTCTTACCTTTACTCTATAAAACATCTGTAAAAAATCACAGCAAAAAAGCCATACCACAACCTGAAGATGTACATTTTTAGACCTTAAAGTCCCCATGAAATCAAAATGAAAGTTTTTTGGGTGTTAGTATCAATATGTTAGTCTTAAGGTTCTCTATAAGGCAGTGTGCTCCAAAACAGTGACAAAATTCGCCTTTAGAAGATATAAGCATTCAAAGCTTGCATTTTGTCACTTTTTTTGTCGATTTTTTTGAAGTCACATCGTACTTCAGCTTCTCATCAAACTTTCTGACCAATCAAATGCTCTCTAGAATCGAAGCGCCCGCCCCCTACACTATAACATAGACGCTGAAGCCGCGGCTGAAATCGGTCACTTGTCCACAGAATTAGTATTTTCTGTACAGTGAACGGCACGTAGTGCACTATATAGGGGACAGGGAATGATTTCCATTGAGGAAACAAAGAAGTCTGGTTTGGCGCTGTGTCACGCTAACCACACTCTGCTCTGGTCCAGAGACACGATAGCATGGAGCGGATCATATGTGCGAGTCGGCGCACACCACAATACGTATCAGACCCATTTGAATTCTACAGAATGCTATATTTTATAGCAATAAATGGATGAGATTGTGGCTGGCATACCCTGTCAAATGCGGCTTTACGGACCTCAACGGCTCTGAACGGCTCTAGCCCAAGCTGTGATATAAACGAAGGCTATTGGCTATTTTAAAAAGGGGCGGGGCTGCTTGATAAGTCCCGCCCTGTCTTCCTGTTTCAGTTCAAATGACGTCAACACATAGAGTTTAAAAAGTATGTACTATCAATCAGATGAAAGAATGTGTGTAGGAGATTGTGTACCACAGGAAAGTTTTGATCATGTTCATTATTTAGAGGTCTAAGAAATTAATGTGACAAATATGATAAATAGGCTTAACATCTCAACTGAATAGGTTTCAGAACTATATGGAATATGGTGAATCAGTCTAGAAATGTAGCAGTTTTACATTTCACATTTACTCCAGAGTTACAGTCATCACAATATGAAATCACACTCTAGGGTTTTTGTTTTTAATACATACAGATATGAACACATTGCAGGTCTGAATTCACTAAAATAAAGCTTTTATAGGCAGCAGAACTTATATATAGAAATATGAGGTACAAAGTTATGTACAGACATTATGGCAACCCTAGAATTGAAACATACCTTTTTTGTTGGCATCCAAAGCAGCTTTAAACTAGATCTTGTTCTTAATTACATTTACATGTAAATCATTTAGCAGATACTCTTATCCAGTGGGACATTATACTGTATAACAGGTATTTCTGTATTTTATACATAAATTGTATATTTTACATTTTAATCTAACTTCAAAAGGAGCTTCACATTTATTTTATTATAATATTTCGTATAATTTGTGTATTTTTAAAAATCTGTTAAATATTTAATTTCATGTAATTACATTTAATCTGTTTATTTATAATCCAACATTATCTAATGCATGAGTAGATTAATTTCAGTTTGAATTCAGCCACCTATTTAAACAGTAGCCTAACATTTTCTCTTATAGAAGCACAAAATTGCATTTGCAAAGATGCAGTTTGGCTCATATTACCTTCATAGCTCTTGTCTTAGCTATATATAGGACTGAATGAACCTAAGGGGGAAATACCTTGCTGGTGCAGCACTAGAGCTACTAACAGATACAGATATCTCTTTAGGGCCCTGTAACAGCAAGTCTTGAGTTTCTGACAGGAAAGAGATATTTCATTACAGACCCGTCTCCGATACCCTCCTCCTGTAGCCAACATATTGGACATGTAATACCATACAACACCTGCAGCTACACATCTTCTTCTCCCATACACATCTATCCACTCGCTGTCTTTCATTTTCCTTTGATTCCTCTTTTATCGGGAGGATGCAAACACTGGGTTATCATGTGGTTCTCAGAGTCTTGTGAAAGATTTCCGTCGACTGTCTGTCTTCATGCATGGTTCTGTGCTCTCGTCTCCATCTGTGTCTGCTACTCAAGCCAGATCGATTGGATCTTAAAAGGATACAGTCTCCTTGCTGGCAATGATGTATTACAATACTGTCTTATGCAGTCCTATTACCAGTTTATGTTTATGTTTTGAAGTCCATTATGGTGCCAGGGAGTTTCCTTTTATGAGACAAGCTTGTGAGCTCCATTGGGAATTTTTACAGTATAAGGCTACATTGTACTTTGCATAATTAGAAATAAATAAATCCATGTAAATGTCAAAATTAAAATGCTTTTGCTGATCACATGCTGGACTACAATACTACGAGTAAAGGTAGGTTGTGTGTGTGCTATATGAAGATAGGTGAAAATAAATAAATGCATTAATTACAATACCATGAAGCAATGTATTTAATAGTATTATGCTGTCAAACGATTAATTGCGATTAATCGCATCCAAAAAAAAGTTTTTGTTTACATAATATATAAGTGTGTACTGTGTATATTTATTATGCATATATAAATACACACATAAGCTAATATTTAATAGGGGTGGAACGGTTCAACTTACTCACGGTTCGGTTTGTATCACGGTTTTAGAGTCACGGTTTCGGTATGGTTCGGTACGTGCTATGTTTAGGGAAAAAAGTATACTGTCAAATAAAAATAAAATAAATAAGAACAAATAATCTAACAAGCAACAGCACAACTAAATACAATAGAGTAAAGATACAAATAAAATAAACTGTGATTTTCAGTTTTTTTTAGGTTGGTCTAACATTAGTATTTAGGTACAGAAATTGAATAAAGTAATGAAATATAAAACAGCATTGCATATTTGACTGTATAAATTAAAGAATCATCTTTATTAAAGTTACAAAAGCTATACAATCAAGAGCAGTGAGTGATTTCTTTGTTGTTGCTGTTTGATTAATATTAAGAATGTGCTGTCACTTTAAGACACTGTAAGTACATTCAGCCAGCTATGTCTGCTATAGGATACTTACCAAGATGGGCATTTTGACATAATTTTTGTGTGAATTTGTCCATTTAAACACAATACTTCAGAGAGAGCTTAATATTTGCGTAGGTTCTGAGGCGCGGGTTTGCGCCCTTCGGATGAGCGCACGCACAAATCTTCTCACTGCGTGCGCGAGCTCGTGTCCTCTGGCTCTTAAATGTTTAAACTGGCAAAAGGGCCTTTTTTTTTTTAAAAAACGAGTTTAGCTTAAACAACGATATCAACGTGTGCTGTTCAGGTCTCACCTGTGCGTGCGCGCTATCAGCACCCGGGTGATGACAGAATAAATGACTGCTCATATTCCAGCATACGGCATTCGCATTGAACAAGAGTGAATGGTTTGTCCACTTGTTTTGTTGTTGTTGTAATGTACTGGGAAGCCAGAATGCGCAACCATCAACAGAAACATATATTAGCCCAACCCTGTTTGTTTTCGTGTTATTTATAGCAAGCCATATTACAGATGCGTTGTCAGATTTAAGTTGAACCGTGGTCCTAGTGCGTGCCGAAACGTGTGTGGAGAACCGTACGGTTCCACCCCTAATATTTAAGAAAAATATGTTATGTTTATATCAAATATATTTATCTGTAATATAAAAAATCTAAATATAAAGATATACATGTAAATATTTTCTAAATATATACTGTATGTGTGTGTATTATATATACATAATAAAGCTACACAGTACACACACATATATTCTGTAAAACAAAAACTTTTATTTTGGATGCAATTAACCGCGATTAATCATTTGACAGCACTAAATATTATATCACATTAGCTGGTAAATGGAAGTATATCCTCAGTTCAAAGAAGAGACAAAAGGCAAGTTTTCTAAAGTTAAGAGCAGAGAGGACACACACACACACACACACACAGCATGTTGTGTTTCCATGTTTTAATGGGGACATTTTATCCCTAGGCGTATGGTTTTTATTAACTGTCCAAACTTATTTGCATTGCCCTACCCGACCCTGACCCCTAAACCTACCATACAGGAAACTTTGTGCCTTTTTTTTCTCAAAAAAACTCATTCGTCTATTTAAGCTTTTTTTTCCCCGCCCTCATGGGGATCAAAACAATATGTCCCCACAAGGTCAGAAATTACTAGTATTACTATCCTTGTGGGTACATTTAGTCCCCATAACATGATAAATTGCCAGGTACAACCACACTCACACTCACACACTCACACAGTTTGTTTTTGTGAAAAGTGGGGACATCCCATAGTCGTAATGGTTTTTATACTGTACAGACCGTATATTTTATTGCCCTTTACCAACCCTACCCCTAAACCTACCCCTCACAGGAGACTTTGTTCTATTTCAGATTTTCAATACACTCCATTCTGTGTGATTTATAAGCTTTTTGAAAAGTGGGGACATGGGGTAATTTCCTGAAAAGTCACCTTCTCCTTGTATATCTATGTCATACCTTTGTCATTATACATTATATTTATGTCCTCATTTGTCACAAAAAACGTGCACACACACACACACACACAACACTATTTTAAAACTCCATTATAAAATGTATATTCATTTACAACACATTAACAGCAATAATAATATATTCCTGGTGTCACTGCCTAGAGTTGTCATGGTAACATTCCATGGTGAAGATAATGAGGAAATTAAGTTGCCTTTCATTGCTCCCTTCACCAAGTGTGTTCCAAACGGCTTCATTATGACACACAAGTGCCCTTCTCTCTCCAAAGTCACCACTTCAAGGGCTCTGCCGTTCTGAGTGAGTAGGGCATAAGGATGCTCACTTCCAATTCGAATTTGCTCGAGTTTGCTGCATTCTCGGGGACCCGGAATCACTCTGACAGTAAAAACACTGCATGGGAGCTGTTTGTGTGTAAGAACACAGTCCTGCTCTTTGTTCTGAAACATGCAGCACAACAGATTAAATTACTAAATTAAAATACACACACTGTGGTGTGTCTCAGCTCTCTGTCGGAAAGAAGCTGGAACATGAAAGCACAGCTGGTGGTATCAGTGTATCAATACAATGGAAACTGAATATTGAAACCATTTCAAATATTTATTTTTGACAACATGCACCACTGTGCAGTAGAAAGACAATTTTTGAAATCAGTGCTACATGACTAGAGAAAACACTAAAAAAGAACAAAGATCTTTGGCAAGCTGAAAAAACTCCAAATGAACTTCGTATTGGCCTAATTTTGCTGATATGATGTCGTACATACCAGTTTGTTCTTTAGTTTCGCATGGGGTAAGTATCGAGGCCCTTATTCTTTTTTTGTTGCCTCTTGTATATAAACAACTGCTTATGTAAATGTAAAGGTTGATCGACCACTTCTTCACTGCTGTTTCTTGCTGGTTCAGCTGATATGTTCACAGAATAATGCAAGAGAGTGAGTCATGTAGGATTTGTGCCTGGATCTCTTTGGTTCTAAAACAATATTCTTATCAATCAGATGATAGATATGGTGAGGCTCGAACACCATTATCAGCTTATTATTTCCATCTGATTTCAGGGGTAGTTAATGGTTAGGGTTTGGGAAAGTGTTTAGTGAGTGCACAGTCAGTTGCTTTGTATAAAAGCATCTGCTAAATGGCCACTTACTGCTAAAGATACCATCTCACAGTGGTCACAAAGCAGCCTACATTTCATGTGTAGAAGCAAAGGAGATGTTATTGCAGTGATTTAGCCTAGGGTAAATTTGTAGTGTACACATTTTACCTGCAATTGCTGATCCCAGATGCCTGGAATAACACTTGTGTTTACTAAGCATATAACAGACTTGCTGTTCAATTGGAGCATCTTAACACTTTCCTGTTTGGCCTTAAAAGTGTCAAAGAGTGAATGTAACTGGAGTGCAGGGATGTAAGGGAGAATGGGTTAAAGAAATCAGATAGGACAAACTGAACTAACTCTGGTACTAGGACACGCTTTAGCGATGTCAACAACTAAAGCACAGTCAATGATTCAAGTTAAGTCAATATTCAGATCCATTCTTTGGCCCCTGTCCCAATCGCACCCTTCCCGCTCGCCGTCCGGGGGGGGGGGCGGTCTTCCTCATGAGGCTACACTTTTGTGATGGAATGCTGCTTTGACCGTCGGGTAGTGGTCTGCTGTGGAGCTCATCTCAGTGTGGGCTCAGCCGCTCGGCAGAAGTGTGCATCTAGGGCACATTGTGTGCTATTTGGGACAGGGCCATAAAGACAGTTGCTTGCTTTGGTATCTAAATAAATCAGTTGTTTTGAAAGAATTATTTGAATGAATGATTCAATGAATCCCCCATCAAGACAGACACTTTCTGCCATACTGTCAGTTTTAGTTTCATTTTTATTTATCTATAACAGGTAAGTCAGCCAAGTGCCCAGCACAAAAACACACTCAACAATTTTAATTATCGTTATCGGTAAAATCCCAGAAAATATAGAGATATTATTTTTTGTCAGTAATGCACACACTTAGCCATTGGTAACCAAAACTGTTTGGTTACCAACATTCTTCATAAAATGTTCATGCAGGTTTAGAAAAACATGAGAATGAGTAAATGATGACAGCATTTACATTTTTGGGTGAACTATTCCTTTAAAACTCTAAATTTTAATTTTTATATATGCCGTTCAGCATGCACCATGGCATGAATAAATTATGCAAATTGCTGTGTATGTTTTGCTCTTGTCCAGATTGTTCATGATCTCTTCTATTCGTCATTACTTATTATAACCGAGTCTGGCGTTTTCCCACCAGTAAGAGTTGATGTCCAGTAATTCTGAAATAATAAAACCATTCTGAGATTGCAAGGGCTGTTATGGCAGCAAGTATGAATATTTGAGTTTTTATGAATTGCGTTCTGACATTTTGTAGCCCAACAATGTGTGAAATTGAGCATGTGTTAACATAAAGTGCATAGGTAGCAAAAACAAAAAAAGAAAGGACAACCCGCGAACTTAGGCCCTGTCCACACGAACGCGGGTATTTTTAAAAAAGCAGCTTTTTCTATGCGGTTTGGCCGTTCGTCCACACGCAAACGCTGCACCAGGTCACTGAAACCGAACATTTTTGAAAAAGATTTTCACAAGCCAAAATCTTGGCTTGTGACGTCGGAACATGCGCTGTTATCTCCACCTACTGGAAACTTTTTCAGGCTTCTGATTGGCCAACATGGCTTTATGGTTGAGATTATATCGCCACCTGTTGGCTTGGCATGCTCTTGACAGTGCTTCATAGCATGCGTTTGCGTTTTCATGTGGACAGAGATTTTTTTAAAACGGAAAAAGGAAAAACTCAGTTTATAAAAATACCCGTGGACATGGCCGTAGTGTATACGTTTTTAGGCAGTATGTGAGATAGTGACAGAGTGAAGTATAGGGGCTGAAAAGCATCAGTCAGAACAAAGGAACGAGATTAAATGATCTGATAGTAAGACTTGGAAGCAGGTAACTGGCATAGACTCCGAAAGCTGGAGAAACATTATGTGGGTACAACCTGGTTCACAAATGATTCATGGTACACATAAGACTTGTTTACTTCTTGATGTTATTTCCAGTGCCTTTTGCCAAATTCAGCTGCTCTTTTTCCTTTCATAAATCCTGACATCTCGTTTCATTTCTGCCTCATCCCACATTCTATTCTGGAGTATTAGAATCAATCACACGCAGATGCTCTCTTCCCTGGATCTGTCAGAGAAATCTGGGGCCAATTGTGTGTGTGAGTGTGTATGTGTTCATTAAGGGACATCTTTGACAGCTACTGTTTATGGCTGAGACCATGTTGTGCAAGTCTTGATTTTGGAAGTTTACATTACAGAAACAGAAACGTATTTCTGAGACACATGCAATGTTGATCATGTCATGGAGCTTTTATGAAGAGCATAAGAGAGTTTTATTTTTGCTCTTATCGCAGAAAAGGTATTAAAGTTTTTTGGGGTTGTGAAATATGGTAAGATAGTATAGGATTTTTAAAAACATCATTATGAAGAAAATTGGTGCTTGGCCCATGCCAGTTTTGTAAGTAACTGTTGTGTGGCTGCTACTGTTCTTAAAGTTTTTTTTTATCTCATTGCTACTGGGTTACAAAAGGTAATAATAATTTGACCCAGTGTGCAGTACATGTCACGGTAACCAGGTTAGCAAAACATCTGTCATTATGTGAACTCTTGATTCAGCTGAGCTGTAATAGAACAGATGGGTTATTTAATACAGAAACACATTTCCCTCAGGAAGTGTATGAGGAACATTGAACTTTTCACAAGTAGATCCTTTATTACTTTATAAGCCCTTTGTGTCAATGCTGGCTTTGAGAGGGAAAGAGGCAGAGGTGAGACAAAAGTAAAAAGAAACCAATATCATTAAGTAATTCATATTTCATAACACAATGTAAATTTAACTTTTAATGAAGTGGTTTTATATATTATTTTAAGTATGATTGTTTTGCTAGTTCCAAAATTGATGCCATGCAGTTATGATAAATTCAAGAAGCATGTTATTGTTTTTAGTGCACAGTCAATGAATCATCACATACAGTACTGTACAAAAGTATTTCATGCTTTACAAAAACATGATTTATATCTTTAGCTTTAGTGTGCCAGTAAATCAAGCCAAGCACACATTTCAGGCATAAACATTTCATAGAATAATAGAACATATTCTTAGTTAATGTGATGAACTATGCCTGTGGTTACGGTGTTACATTACACATCCACTAAAAGTTAAAGTGCCCCTATTATGGATTTTTGAAAATGACCTTTCATGTAGTGTGTAACACAGCTCTAAGTGAATGAAAACATCCTGCAAAGTTTTAAATCTGAAAGTGCACCGTGTATAACGTTATGGTCTCTCAAAAGAAAGAGTCGACTCTGAATCATTGAAACGAATCCCAAGCTGTTTAATGTTGACGTCAACATGAAACATTAGCATATTGCTCACCCACTTGTTCGTCTTTTCGCTTAGTCTGAATGAAAATGCATTAGTCTGAATGAAAATGCATTAGTCTGAATGAAAATGCTAATTTATTCTTTGCCACTAGGTGCCGCTTTTGGAGGGGTAAAAATAGCGGTATCCCCAGTAACACTGTACACAAAGCAGCACTGCACTCAAAAACGCTGCTTTATCAGGCATTACAGGCATGATGAAATGAAAATGAGACCAACCAGAACAATCACCGCAGATTAGCATCAAGCAAAGGAGGGGTTTGGAAAAATTAATCAGTGAGCAATCGTTTTGGGATCATTGAGCAAGTAAGGTAAGGCGCGGCGCCCAGCTACGTCGTGTTGTACTTGTAAGGATTGTTCTAGGCATGCCGAAAATTTGACGCTACAGCACAGCAGCTCTTCTTCTTCGTTTTCTCTGATGCACAAACTCTGCAGCAGCACTTCTTCTTCATCGTCGTCTCGTCTGATGCACTCAACCAAGCTCTAACCACAACCTCGCCCCTCCCCACCCCCCAACCATTCGAATTGCTGTAGGCGGGAATTATTTGTAATGATATTCTAATGAGCCGCTTTGTGATATCACAAAACGCTGTAGTCCAAACGAGCCGTTCGTTGTAGTTCTTGAAAAGGGCTTTTTTTTAAAAAACGCAATTCTCCCTTTTTTTGGAATGGACTTGAGATTTGTACTTTCTAATCTTGTTTATATGCACAACAACCACCTACAACACTGACTACAATGAAAAAAAAGTGAAGAAGCATAATAGGACCCCTTTAAAACATCCTGATTTTAGTAGGGGAAAGTGCAAAAACAAGAGTAAACCAAATGATTATCTGCGTAAATTAAAAGCAACTGGACTCGACAGTGATCCTTGCAACTTACCAAAGGACCACACTGACTTGTGGCCAGGAATCTGGTTTCATGCTATTTATATGTACCTCATTTCAAGCCAATTGGAGATTAGTAGCAGTTTTATTTTAAAATAACACATTAGATGCATTCAAGGATGTGGCATGCTGTGTGAAGCTTCAGAACAGGATTCTGGAGCTCCAGTGTAGGGGTCGACCAATATGTGTTTTTCAGGGCCAATGCCAAGACCAATTATTATTTTGAATATATGTATGTCTGGTGTAAAAATGAAAATTAATGTCAAAATTGAGAATAACAAGGGCT
This sequence comes from Sinocyclocheilus anophthalmus, assembly GCA_018155175.1. Classification (NCBI taxonomy): domain Eukaryota; kingdom Metazoa; phylum Chordata; class Actinopteri; order Cypriniformes; family Cyprinidae; genus Sinocyclocheilus; species Sinocyclocheilus anophthalmus. Next base: position 44,219 of record JADLZN010003783.1, read on the forward strand.
CTGACAAAAGATTTCCTTAAAAGCTTTTAAATGATTTTATCTGCAAATTGGTTTTGAAAATGAGCGATACCGATAACCATAAAAAGGCTTTATATCGGCGTCGATAATCGGTCGACCCCTACTCCAGTGCCTTGATTCCACCAGTCAAGGTGCTTTTGTGAAGTTATCAGTATCTGTTAGCAAAGCCATCTTGGCCTCATGGGACTTTCAGTGGCACAGTGAAAGCAGAACAGTCTAGACAGTTCCATTAGCTCTAATGTTTCTGCACGCTCTGAGAGGTTTGACTGCAGTCATCAATGATGGTAGAAGACAGTCAGCAGTGCTCATCTTGTTTTGGTCCCCAAAGGATGCTATTGAGGCAGACGTTTCAAGGGGGTTTCATATAAACAGAGACCTAAAGTCTCATTTTGATTGAGCAAGCTTGCAGTGAAGTTATGCCACGCACCTGTCACACGATGCATGATACTTGCACAGCTGTGTAGTCTGACACTATTGTGGCATTCCAACAGTTCCACTCAGTATTTGTGCATCTTAATATAAAGAATTTATATAAAAACGACACCATTGAGAAAGCAGCTGAGAAAGTGGTGTAAATGTGGGTCAAGAGAAATCGGCAGGAGTAAATCAAGAGATTTGGCCTGCATGTAGATGTACATCTGGCTGGCATTATATATGCATGAGGAAGTGGCGACCAATGATTTTATATAGTTCATCAAGGAAATGTTTGTATTACGTTACAACAACACTCTTAAAAATGAAAGTTCAAAAAGATGAAACATTTTTGATTCCCCAAAGAACCTTTTCTGTGAACACTTCTTAAAGAAAACATTTTTTCTTACTGTGAAGAACATTTTTTAATTAAAAAGTCTAAAGAACCTTTTTCCACTATAAAGAATGGAATGGAAAGATTCCACGTTAGAGGTTCTTTTATGGAACCAAAGATGCCAATAAAGAATGTTTACATTTTAGAGTGAAGGTCTAGAATAATTTATATGAATTTTTGCACGCTAGTTATGCCGTCTTTGTCCAAATTATTATTATTATCATATACTGTAAAAATGGTTTTGAGTTGGATTACTGGAGTACATTTTACAAGAAAATGCTATTTCCGTATATCTCTACTTCAGAATTTTGTGTTTAAATCAACGTATTACCTGCCAATTCTTTGTTCTCTATTAAACTCCATCATAATAAGAATTATTACTTTTAAAACTATGGTAAACTAAACAAACAAACATACAAAATAACGCAAACCAAGGAGACAGGTGTATCGGTAAAGAGCCTGAAATCTGAAATCTGCATGAAATGTGATATGTGTAGAAATCAAAGAAAACGCAAGGCAAATATTACTTGTGAACAGAATATTTCCAAACAAGCAGATTTTTTTTTTTGTCAAATTATACAGAAGGTGTGAAAAATGTATTTCTTTGTGTTTAGGATACATAACATACTACGGTATCATTTTATTCCCGTAAAGCTTAAAATGTAATTTCACAGTTTTGAGATGTGATGGAAATTACACAGTGGTGGAAATTCAGGAAATATGAAAAATGACAGATTGGTCCTATAATGCATGTATGTTTCTCACTGCTGAACGTTGTTGCTCGACAAATGAAATAAACTATTGAGAGTGTGAAAAGTTTAAGACAGGGCAGGGTGGAGGAGAGAAGGTAGATCTAAATGCAGCAGTGGACGTTTAATAATGAAAACAACTATAGCTTTACATCAAACATGCAACTGGAAATTGGACAATGAACAAAAGAAACAGGAAACACTAAATAAAAATGATAATGAGGGACTAAAACAAGGCACAGGTGGGAATAATCGGTTAACTTCTTCGTAACTAAAGAAACAAACTTGTGTCAAAAACAAAGGAAAGAGGAACGAAAAAACAGGAAGACAAGGGCAAACTAATAGTTCATTAGTCTTTTGACAAAATTATTCAAACTGATCATTCACAATTAAAACTTATATCAAAAAACATTCACGCCATGTTTTTTAAAAGCCCCCAACACAGAATGTTTATTAAGATTCAGTTAGGACAGTGTGGTTGTGTTCTCCTTGTAAATACAGCACTTGAAAACAGCATTACAAAATGTCTTGAGCAGTAAAGACTGCTCTTGTGTTCCCTCATATAGGACTACATCATAGTGCTGTTTTATGCCACAAAGCCAACTTAAGTGCTTCAGTGAATATAAGAGCAATGTACAGAACATTGTTACAGGCAATGCATTTGCTAAACTCCATAAAGAGGGCTTTTGTCTCACATCTGAACATATGTATGCACATAATCATTATTTATGGGCTCCTTTAGTCTGTCATTGTTTCTTGCTGTGAGCATAATTGTCTCTCCTGTAGGGAGTGTCTTAGTATAAATGTGCCATACAAGTTACCTTCATGCAATTTCTTGTGATTGATCCCAGTCTCTGTGTCTTATGTAAGTGCTTCAGATCTGTGGACTGTGGAATCGGATCTTTCACATTTACATTTCACATATTCATGCTTTTATCCAAAGGAGCTTAGATTACATCTAAGGTAGACATTTGATCAGTTCACGGATTCCCTGGGATTTTTTTTTTATGCAGCATAACTAATGCATTTATTTATTGCAAGATATATGTTCTCTATATAGTTTCGTGCTAAAAACCTATAGTTAATCATAATCAAATCATGTGATTCATGCTATTTGAATTGTTTTTGAATGTATTCATATCTACCTTTAATTATATTTAACTATTCATTCATATGCACCAATATATCAAATACGCAGCTATTTTATTAAAATGTTTTTAAAAAATAAAATACACTACAAACCGTTTGTAGTCTGTAGGATTTTTTTATGGTTTTGAAAGAAGTCTCTTATGGTCACCAAGGCTGTATTTATTTGATCAAAAATGCAGTGAAATTGTAAACATATTATTGCAATTTCAAATAGCTGTTTACTACTACTACTACTATAATATATTGTAATATGTAATTTATTCCTGTGACGCAAAGCATCATTACTCCAGTCTTCAGTGTCACATGATCCTTCAGAAAACATTGTAATATGCTGATTTGGTGCTCAAGAATCATTTCTAGTTGTTTTCAATGATTCTTTGATGATTAGAAAGTTTAAAAGAACAGCATTTATTAAAAAAAAAAAATCTTTTGAATGGTACTGTTCATGTGCAACAACCTTACTGATTCTCCATATATGCTTTCAGATAACAATACATTTACATTTTATTAAAAAGAACAACACTTGAATCGATCACTGAACTGAACTGATGGAATTGAAAATTACAACTCCAACTTCTTACAAATCATCCATCCACCTGTATGTTTTGTATCTCTGAACTAGTGCTGGGCGGTATACCGGTTCATACCGAACACCGGTGTTTATTTTTGTTATGATATGAATTTTTTAAATACCGCAATACTGGTGTATGTCGCTTAAACAATGTTCGGAACGCGACACTGTTTGAAAGGGCTCCCTTTTCACTGTCGCACTGTGGTGAGGGAACAGCTGTATGTGTTACTAAGCGTGAAAGTTCCGAAACTGAAGCTGGAGAACTAATAGAACGTGATGACACAGAAGAACTCATCCAAAAACACATGACCACCACAATATAAACCGCCCCTGCCATCAGCTCCCGATCTCACACACACGAGCAAACTTAGAACTAGATTTAGCAACTTTTCAGACCCTTTTAGCTGCTTTTTTTCCATAGAATATTCATACTGACAAACCTAGCGACTTTTTTTGGATAAACCTTAACTATGGTTCAGTTGGAAGATTTCGCCAGTGCTGTCCCGCGTGCGCGAGGTCTGACTTTGAGAAGTGTCACCTCTCTCTGCGTCTGTTTTGTGCAGTGAGCGGCAGAGAAGCAGCGACTCGTCAATAAATGAGCACAAAACAGCGTTTCCTAGCACCTGTCGCTTACTGATTGTTTGGAATTATAAATATGAGCGTAGTTCATCTGTTAATATCACATGCACTTTTTAGTTTGTTACTCAGACGCAGGCAGTGCGCTGCATGAGACGAAAAAGTAATATAGCCAAAACAGCCGCATAGCTACTCTTTAGTGTAGATGCATGTTGATTTTATCAGACGATGCCGCGATTATAAATGAGAGAGACTCCTGGTTAACATGTATTAAAAGGGGTCGTGTTTAGTCACTATTTAATGTGGTATTTTTTGACAATATTCACTCATCATGACAGTTAAATAGGGCAATCTAAGTCAATATACTGCAGTATTTCCTCTCTGAATCAGTAGAAAATATGGTTAACACCCATGAAAAAAAAAAACCGTCTTGTACCGTAAAACCGGTATAATTTAGAAAAATACCGTGATATAAATTTTTGGTCATACCGCCCAGCACTACCCTGAACACCAGAATATATCTGAAATCTGATGCTAAAGTTACAACTTTTTTTGTGGTTCTAACTCGTCTGTTATTGTATTGTGAGATCAGGCGAGGTCCATCAGTAACTGAACCTCACAGCAGTAGGCCGCCTCACTGGCTCATTTCAGATGCTCATTTCCCGCTCAGCTCTGCCATGAAAACATTGTCTGGAAGGGAGCCATTTATGGCAACACATTAAAACGACTTTGCTAGATAGATGGAAATCAGTAAATATCACAAGCATTAGTTTGCCCATGATATAATCAGCCTGTACATCACATCAATAAACAACTGTACTGTTTAAAGTTGGCCAGAGGGGGGCGCTAGTTGAAAAGTGTTGTAATTGTTGAGCAGGCTGCCAGCGTGATGGACAGCAGAGTGTGAAGCCAGGTGGTCTTGTTTCCGCATCACTTCCTCTGTCCTGTACTCCCGTCATTTTAGGCCTGAATAAACATTTGGACTGCCAGATCTGTGACACTCCAGAAGATGTGAATGAGACGGTGTGTGTATGTGTTCATGTTCATTGTCTATGTGGCATCCTTTCCTCTGTATCTCACAGCACATATGGTCATTGTTATTCCTACTAAATGACAAAACCCGAACAGAGCCCGCCGAAGCAATGCTATCAGCTCAGCCCAAAATGCAGCTATCAGCTGAACTATTCCCAGTCATCCATTGACACATTCATGGTGTATGGTCCTAACCCATGAGAGGACTGCCCTCAAACATCTAGACCTAAAGATTGTAAAGGTCACGCTTTCTTTTTAAAGGAATAATGCACTTGAAACATTTTCGTTCTTTATTTGTGGAATAGAAAGGAAGATGTTTAGGGAAATGTCTGAAGGACTCTTTCCCATACAATACAAGTGGATGTGAACAGGTTGAATGGAATTTTATGTTCTCCAGTCAAGAAATAAAGTCATATGGATTTGGAACAACATGAGGGTGAGTAAATGATGACAGTTCTTTGTGTGTATTTGTGTGTGTGTGTGTATGTGTGTGCGTTTTTGTGACAAATCAGGACATAAATTTGTATAATGACAAAGGTATGACAGGTATTACAAGGAGAAGGTGACTTTTCAGGACATTACCCCATGTCCCCACTTTTCAAAACGCTTATAAAATCACACAGAATGGAGTGTATTGAAAATCTGAAATAGCAGAAAGTCTCCTGTAAGGAGTAGGTTTAGGGGTAGGGTTGGTGTAGGGCAATAGAATATACGGTCTGTACAGTATAAAAACCATTACGACTATGGGATGTCCCCATTTTTCTCAAAAACAAGCCTGTGTGTGTGTGTGTGTGTGTGTGTGTGTGGGTGGTGTGTGGTGTGTGTGTGTGTGCAAACTGTCTTTTTAAGCTCCTTTAGTGCATTATGATGACTCATGTGACTATATATCATTGTACATTTCTGTATGCAATATTACAAAGTGATACCAGTGAGATTAGTATATTATATTATGATTATTATTATTATTATATTTATCTTAACCCTGTAAACCCTTCAAAATCATGAAATTCAATTAATAAAAAAAATTAATATAAATCAGATTTATGTAAAAAATAATAATATATATATATAGCTATATAAATATATAAATATAGGTTAAATATTTCTTAATTTACAAACCATTCAAAGTCGTGGGCAATAAGTTGTATATATTTTTGAAAGAAGTGTTCTCATGTCACAAACTGTTTTAAGGTTATTTGATAAAATATATATAAAAAATACTGCAAAAAAACGGTATTTTTGTGCAAACATAATTTAAAAATAACTGTTTTCTGTATTAATGTAAGATGTCATTTATTTCTATGTTGGCAAAGCTGCATTTTTAGCATCATTAGTCTTCGGAGTCACATGCTCCTTCAGAAATCATTCTAATAGGCTGATTTGGTTCTCAACAAACATATCTTGTGTGCTGCTTTACTATGTGATGAATGGAAAGTCAAAGAAACAGATTTGAATTGGATTTTTCCAACAAGAGACTGTAAATGTCTTTGCTGTCACTTTTGGCATCATTGCTGAATAAAAGTTTTCATATTATATTATTAATATTAAGTTACCATAAAAGGCTGATGTATACTTGCATTTTTTAGTAGACAGTTTGGATTAGTTTCTGCCTATTATTTCATTTGTCAGGCTTTACAGGGTTAAGGACTCTGACCAAACTAATGAATATAGAAGATTTTATACAGTGCTATGAATGCTTAATGATGGAGAGACGTGTGTCCTCATTGTCATGGTTACACTGGCACAGACACAGTGGGACCGGTAGGGGTGCGGAGTTTCCCGCTACGAGCCGTCTGCCTGATTCACAGAAAAGCCTTCCCTATGCAAAGCGTGACTGATGTTATGGACAACAGGTCAGCATTTAGGAGCAATGGCTCAGTGGAGAGGAGGCCATATGGCATTGCTGGTTGGCAGAAAGGCCGTCTGATTCAATTTCATTCAAAAGACCTGTTCCTGTAGCTCAACTGGTAGAGCACGGCACTAGCCATGGGTCATACATACTGTAGGTTCAGTTCCCAGGGATTGATACCTTGAATGCAATGTGAGCCGCTTTGGATAAATTTTAGACCAGGCACTTGATGAAGCAGGTGTAGCAGAGGTTTGCCTAAAAATGAAAATTGTCATCATTTACACCATTTACTAAACCTCTATGAGCTTTTTCTTCTGTTGAACACAAAAGAAGATATTTTGAAGAACCAAACAGTTGTTGCTCCCCATTGACCTCCATAGTAGGGAAAGGACGATGGAAGTCATGTGGGGGGGGGGGGGGGGACATCAGGTTGATGCCAGCATTCTTCAAAATATCTTCTTTATGTTCAACATAAGAAAGCAACTAATACAGGTTTGGAACGACATGAGGTTAAGTAAATGATGTGGAACTATCCCTTAAATGAATGCGTTTTGCAATCTGATCATTAAATGCTCTAGTTAACCAAAAATGAAAATTCTGTACTCACTTGTTGTTCCAAACCCGTATAAGACCTTTGTTCAATCGAACCACAAATAAAGATATTTTTGATGAAATCCGAGAGCTTTCTGACCCTGTATAGACAGCAATGCAACTGACATGTTGAAGGCCCAGAAAAGCAGTAGGGACATCGATAAAATAGTCCATGTGACATCCGTGATTCAACCTTAATTTTGTGAAGCTACGAGAATACTTCTTGTGCGCAAAGAAAACAAAAATAATGAACCCTGCATAGGCAGCCCACCACGGCAATGATGTTGCTTTTTTTTTTATTATTTTTTTTCTTTTTTTTTTTTTTTTTTTTTTTTTTTTTTTTTTTTTTTTTTTTTTTTTTTTTTTTTTTTTTTTTTTTTTTTTTTTTTTTTTTTTTTTTTTTTTTTTTTTTTTTTTTTTTTTTTTTTTTTTTTTTTTTTTTTTTTTTTTTTTTTTTTTTTTTTTTTTTTTTTTTTTTTTTTTTTTTTTTTTTTTTTTTTTTTTTTTTTTTTTTTTTTTTTTTTTTTTTTTTTTTTTTTTTTTTTCTGGTACTCTCGTGAACTTCGTGTCGAAGTCTAACAAGCTAGAGAAGAAATTGTTGAATAAAGTTGTTTTCCTTGCGCACAAAAAAAGTATTCTCGTTGGTTTAAACAGACAAATCGCATATATAAATCGGGCGAGTTTTTTTGGTGTGAGCAGGGTTGTGACCCCATATTGCGCTATATGGTTCTGAATTAGCAACCTTCTGGCAACCAAAAACATGATATCTGCTCTTTGAGTACAATTGGGAAACATGTCTGCTGATAAATAAGAATTCTCTTATTCATGCTGTTTTTAGTTGTTTTAAGTGTAAGAATCAGGCTAGTGCTATTGACGTACAGTTGCTTGCAAACTCGGCAAGTGTGACTATTAGATTCGTCACAGTCTACATGAGTCTGAATAACTAAAAATCTGCCCAATCAATTTGTGTGCCAGTGACATCTGTGGTGGAACAGAACATATTGACAGCGGGTATATTTGGGACATATGGTTGAGGGGTTAGCTATGTAGGTTGGATAGGGCCAGGTCATCCTTTGTGTTTGTCCTTCCTTCTCGAAATCGTCAGTCCCCATATGTACAAATGTGACCTTAATGAAACTTTTTTTCTGATGCGGCTGACTCAACTGCAGTTGACTTTTGCGGTTCACAATCACAGTTTCAATGCTTACCAGTGTTGGGGGTAATATATTACAAGTAACGCGAGTTACGTAATCAGATTACTTTTTTCAAGTAACTAGTAAAGTAACGCATTACTTTTTAATTTACAAGAGAATATCTGAGTTACTTTTTCAGATAAGTAACGCAAGTTACTTTTTTCTTTCCAATTTATTGTTTGACAGCTCTCCTGTCCCCATGTTGAGAGAACAGATGTCTGTAGTTCAAAATAATGAATGAATAATGATTAATTCATTCACTCACACACAAAAAACACAGATAGTATTCCTCAAATGAATAAATAATGCAAACTGAATTGACGCAAACTGCAATAATGAAATGTTAAACAACACAAATATGCTTTATGTATTTAATCACATTCTATTAGCTTCTGAGCTTTGATGATCCGGTTCAAGCGTACTAATAAGCAAATATTACTCTAGACAAACATTTGTGTCTCTTTTTATTGCTGAAGTGTGTTGAGATTTCTTCTTCTGTGTTCTACTGTACGGACGTAAATGTACTTCCCTTCAGCCTGAGGCTTATCATTTCACTTTTGGTGTGAAAAGGCTTTTATATTTGCCAAAAATATAACTTTTTTTATTTTAAAAACAAACAAGCAAGCCCTGTCCAGATTTAAAAAGTAACGCAAAAGTAACGTAACGCATTACGTTCCATAAAAAGTAACAAAGTAACGTAATTAGTTACTTTTTTATGGAGTAACACAATATTGTATGCATTACTTTTAAAAGTAACTTTCCCGACACTGAGCGTACTGTACAGTTTTGGCTTACTATTTGCACTGATAGTTTCAGAGAAATAATTTGTTGCAGTTGTAAAAGCAATCAAAAAAATTCAGAGCAGAGACAATATGAAGGGATGGTTCACCCAAAAATGAAAATCCTATCGTAGTTTACTGACCCTCAAGTTGTTCCAAACTTGTATGATTCTCTTTCTTCTGCTGAACACAAAAGAAGATAGTTTGAAGAATGTGGGAAACCAAACAGTTGACGGTAATTATTAACTTCCATAGTGGTTTTTTTCTCTACTATGGAAGTCAATGGCTACATCAACTGTTTGGTTATAATATATATCTATATATAGAGAGATCTCTATAGTATATCTTATATAATACATGGATTATATTTGACTTCAACTGCCACAATGTGGATGTAGTATGTGGTATGTGGTCTGTGGATGTATTATTTTTTTTTTTTTTTTTTTTTTCTTTTTATCTTTTTTTTTTTTTTTTTTTTTTTTTTTTTTTTTTTTTTACATTTTTTTTTTTTTTTTTTCCCCCTTGTTTTATCGGGTTTTTGTGATGATTTGGAGTTTGTTTGTGTTGTCGATGTATTTTTGGGTGTTCAATGCATCTAAAGGATAGGCCACGGTAAAACCTGAGAATTCTGTCATCATTTACTTCCCCTCATGTGGTTTCAAACTTGTATGCATTTATTTCTTCTGCGGAACACTAAAGAAGATATTTGAAGATCATTTGGAGCCAAAAAACATTGGACCTCATTGACTTCCAATGTATGGACCAAAAAAAAAAGTTATTGTTAGTGTAGGTAGGTAGGATTGGTCATGAAATCGCAACATGGCAACACATCTTTTTCTGCAAGACCTCATTTGAGTGAACATTTTAATAATATTTCTTTGAGTATAACTTTAATTGGTATAAAAGGAGTGCATCTTTAAAGCCATGCTCATCCTTTTTAGTTGTATTTTTGCATTGTGTACCTTTATGTATCATACACACCCAATCATTTGTACATCCATTTCTAATCTCTTGCTTCAAACTTTTTGCCCTCGGTTCTTGCTCCTTTTTTCAGTTTCACAGTCTCTATTTTAGTCTCCCATATTGCTTTAGCAGTATAGCAGCAATATCTTCTGACACAATCCAGTTTATTAAAAATATGTATTTATCAGTGTGCTTCCACACTATCCACTGTCTTACAGAAAAAAAATTATTACTGTGCACTGCATAAAGCATCGTATCATTATCATATAGTGACCCAGATATCGAGATAATATTGTATCACTGGGTGTCAGCTGATTTCCACCCCTACTTAATACTGTCAAATTTTGTTTGCCAGTCATTTCTCATTTTCCATATTACACACGCACACACATTATGAGGGTGCAGGAAGCGGGTGGGGGGAGGTTGGAGGCGGGTCAGATCAATAGTGTTCCTGCTTTAATTAACACTCCTCCATTCAGGACACTCACTAAACCAGCAGCAGTCTGCCAGCTCTATCATGATTCTGTGTCTGCATGTGGTGGGGGAGGATGTCTGGCATCAGTACCTCACTTATCAGTTCTTAAAATGTGAGTGTGGAGCTGTCTGGTTAATCTTTCTTCTTCATAATTACATAAATAGTGAAACTCTTTCACATTTAAAGCGATATTGTTCACACAAAAATGTACAATCTCTCATGTTTTTCCAATTTTTTAAAAAGTTTTATTTGATCAAAAAAAAAAAAAAGAAACTCTCACTGTATGAGGAGCCCACAGTCCACATCTATGAGAGTTCACTTTCATGATAATTTCACCGTTTCATTTGAGAAAAGCAAGCTATTCTCAAATAAACACTGAAACTCAGGTCTTCATGAAAAACATAAAAATGTAGATTAGTTATGTTTTCATTCAATACAGTTGAAGTGTTGCTTTAGCAGACACTAAAAGCAAAACAATTGCTGTTTTAGCATTAGAAACCCCTCAATTATTATTATATATTTTATATAATATTAGCTATATATATATATATATATAGCTATATATATATATTATATATATGAGGCTATTTTATATATATATATTTTGCTTCATAATGTGTCTTTCAAACTAGTGGAAAGAAAACCTCTAAAATACACGTTTAAAGGGTTCGTTCACCCAAAAATAAAAATTAGCCTGCGTTTTACTCATCCCAGATGCATCCTAGGTGTATATGACTTTCTTCTTTCAGACGAATCCAGTCGGAGTTATATTAAAAATGGTCTTTGATCTTCAAGCTCTCTCGTGGCACTCAGCGGGTGTTGCAGTTCATCAGTCCAAAAGACGTGAAATAAAAGCACCTTTCCATAAAAAAAAAAGTGTCTCACACGGCTCCGGTGGGTGAACAAAGGCCGTAGCAATCGATGCCTTGTAAGAAAAATTCCTATTCACAAAAAAAAAAGGTAATAAATCACTGAATCTAGTATAATTGTGCTTTATACATTTACATTTTGTCATTTAGCAGATGCTTTTATCCAAAGCGACTTACAAATGAGGAATACATATTATAAATAAATACATATTTTTATAGGCCATTTTCTCAAAATATATATGTATATGAGTACTGAGAAATCTCCACTTCAGGCACACTTACATAAAAACATGTTTATTACAGCTTTATTCCTATTTATATTCTAAAGGTTTTTATAGAGGGGCTTGTATTATTAGCCTGATTTATTATTTCCTTAAAGGGGTCATATGATGCGATTTAATTTTTTCCTTTCTCTTTGGAGTGTTACAAGCTCTTGGTGCATAAAGAAGATCTGTAAAGTTGTGCATAAAGAAGATCTGTAAAGTTACAAATCCAAAGAGATATTCTTTATAACAGTTCAGAGTCAGCCACACCTACCTAAAACGTCTCGTTCTAACACGCCCCCACATACCTACCTCACTATGTGGGAAGATTTGCATAACGCCGCCCAAAATGTTCACGCAAAGAAAGAAGGCGTAACTTTTATTCTCGCTGTAGTATTGTTGACGCTGCAGCCATGTCGTGAGGACGCTGTGTGTTTCGTTGCGAAACTACTTTGTTTGGTCTTCCAAAAGAGGAGATATCCGCTTCGTCATGCCTAGAGCTGATACGTGATGGTCGCTGAGGAAATACATCAACTTTCACGTGGACAAAGCGGAGTCCAGCCTGGAGTCGTCACATGTCCTTCCAGACGAAATCGTCGAAATCGCCGGCCACGCCGTTCTCAAGCCCGCCACCTCAGCTCACTCTAGCCCGGCCTCAGCACACGCTAAGCCGGGCTTCCCCTCACGCTAAGCCGTTGGGTTTTTCATTGTGAAAGCGAAACTACATTGTTTGGTCTCCAAAAGAGGGCATGACTAGAAATCAGTGGTTAAGTTTTATTTATAACACTGTTCCAGAACAGTTTAACCAAAAATTCAGATGTGTGAAGCACATTTTAGACTGTTTCCTGATCCTGGAAGAGTAAACAACAATGCCGGCTGTTCTGACTCAAAGACTAAGTATGTTTTCATTTAAAAGGATTTGTCACTGATGATTCAAACGCGAATTTTGAGCAGTGTTGTGCTTGTTGTTTGTCGTTTCTCCAATCGCAAATGCAGACAGGTTTTATGTTTACGCGGCGCGAAATCAGTAATTATGTCCCACTGGATGCAACAAATGCCTCGTTTGTATGGGTTTTATTGGTTTTGTCTCGTCGCACCGGGACACGGCATCAACAGTATGTGAGGGGCATAACATTTACGTCTCACGCTTGAGGAATTCGGCCAATCACAACGCATTGGATAGTGGGCCAATCACAGCACACCTCGCTTTTCAGACCGATGAGCTTGTAAAAATCGACACGTTTCAGAAAGGCGTGGCATAGAGGAGAAACAATAATATACAATATGTAAAAAAAATTGTTTTTTTTACTTTAAACCGCATAAACACATTTCATTACACCAAATACACAAAATAATGTTCTTTTTAGCAGCATCATATGACCCCTTTAAATTGAATTCCAGGTCATTTTCCCCCTGATTTTAGGTGTGATAAAAAGAGATATCCAAAATTCCCTCTGCAAAAACTTTTGACTCTAATTTGTAGACAAAATTAAACAAGAATTTTGAACCTGCATATCCAGTGTTCAGATTTCTGTTTCGGAACGGTAGGTCTATATGCAAATGTATTTAATTAGATAATGCATTATTTGCATATCAGCAGCATAGCATTTTAGAAAAGTTATAATATAAAACAATTGACTTAATGTTTTTTTTTTTACCTGTGAAATTTTAATTAACGGGAATGTATGATGATATCTATTCATCAGAAAACAATTTTCACCCTTTTCTTTTCATGCCTTAAATTGTTAAAGTTTTATGAATTTATTTCATTAACATTTTTGATGATAAATTTGTATTAAATAATAAAACACAGAATCTCGAAAAAATAAAACAGAATTTGGGGGGGAAAAATAAGACTTTCATATGGCTCTAAAATAAAAGGTAGCTTACTGTAGAGTTTACTTCTAACAAACATATGGAATATTGCACATTTCCTTCCCCATAAATTGTATGAAGTGAATATTATAAATATCGATACCAGATTATATGGTAAAAAAACTAAATACTGTGATAGTATTTTTGACCATATCGCCCAACCCTACCCTCTCATCCATGTTCATTCATGTTCTTTTATGTTTCACAGAGAAAAAACAAAAACATGGGTTTGGAACAACATAAGGATGAATAAATATAGTATTTTCAGTTTGGGGTGAATTTTCTTTACTATAAAGCACTCGCTATCATTAACATGGAAAGAGCATGATAACAATCATATCTAGACCATATAGACCGGTGTGTGTGTGTGTCCGTACACTGGTGTATGTGTCTGTCTGCCACTTCTATCTCACCATATGCTCTAAGGAGGGCTGCTGCTGACACTATTGAGCTGACCTCCATAGCACCCATTACCAGAACACCAGTGATATCCGCTGGGATTGAGCTCGGTTGTCACTGCAGTTCATGCCTCTCAGCTGCCAGACAGGTGCTCAAACTCACAAAAACAATATTCATTCAGTTTTACCAGAATATACCCAGGTGCATTAATCAAACAGTATAAACAGTATAGCAGGTTTATGGATTGCATCATGCATGTTGATAAAATAACCTGTTGTTGCCCCATCATAATCCAATTTTTAGTCTGTTTAAACCCTACTCTTTTCTTACAATACACTACAATCTCACATTCAGATCTTCCTCCTTTCAATCTAACACATTCTCACTCCCAACTTGTCACATATTGACGCTTGGTCAGGACCCCTTTGGCTTCACTTTTTGACGCATAAGGTACCCCTTAAGTGTCATTTTCTCCATTGCTTTAAAGGGGTCATATGATGTTGCTAAAAAGAACATTATTTTGTGTATTTGGTGTAATGAAATGTGTTTAAGGTTAAAAAAACACATTATTTTCCTGTAAGGGAAACAGGTCAATAATTTAGCTCAAGGGAATCATTTAAGATTTTAAAGGGAACTCCACCATTAATATGCAAGGGAATTAGGACAGAATCACTGTTTTACGGCGGATCACTGAGACGGCCTGCGATTCAGTGAACGAGCCGTATGACAGCAATTCTGCAATGGATATCTATATCCAAAATATAGTGAAAACACTATTAATTAGCACTGTAACAAGATCGGCAGTTTAAGACATTAACTTGTGAGCACAAAACACAAGATACTTCTCTTTTCCATATAAATAAGGCTTTATTGGATAAATCTAAGACATATAAACTAATCTAACACATGAACACACGCATTCACACAAGTTTTCAGAAAGAGAGAGAGAGGAAATAATTAAAGAGAATGAAAATGTGAAATCCCAAGTTTACAGAAATATGTGCAATTGCATAGATCTGAACAACAATCAATCACTTAATTAACCCTCGCATGAGTTCCTCAATGAGGTTAAAATTTAAATTAAATGCACCAGTTCAGCTAGAATATGGAGGTACTTGCGTTGCCTGTGTAAAGGGGTTCCCTTTGTTGTCTGGTTGCCAAAAGGGGTTTCCCACTTTTCTGATTGGCTGGAGGTTCAGTCTTGGGAGCCAGTGATTGGGCGTTGGCTGGCGACACGGAGCTGTTGTCTGCAGTTGAAGTTTTAGACAGCACCTATTCGGAGATGCGGCGTTAGGCAAACTTAACTCAGAACACGAAACTCTCAACGGAAAAATAAAACAAACTAAAGAAATAGAAATAGATGGAAAGTTTGACGAGACCAGGTGGCGTTCCTCCTCATGGTTTCAGAGGAGCTGGCGTGTAAGCCAGAGCACGCCCAAACTAAAGAAGCATGACTAGGAGTGAAAAGCTAAAAGCCGCATGGCTAAAAGCTAGACACAAAAAGTCAGACCCGCAAAAAGGCAAAAGACCAAAAAGCAAAAAAAGCAAAAAAAAAGCGCAGTTTGATGGTGTCCTGAGTATTTAAACCAGGCTGTTTAACACCCCCAAATGGTGTTTCGACCAATTGTAGCTCGGGGTGTTGCAATGTTTCTCCTTCCCATTCATAAATCAACTGTTATCTCATCATTCACATGACCTGCGTTTTTCCCGCTCTGGTAGAGTATGATTTTGGACATGATTTCTATCACGAGGATATGATACATTTGACCAAGAATTGACTGGGAGAAACGTTTCAAGCATGAAAATTCAAACTCACACATACCAAGCATGAATATGACCCCTTAAGCTCTTCAATAGTTATTAACAATACATACACAATAAATGATTAAAACATGATGGTTAAACATGTGGGTTAGATACATAATATGGAGTTATGCATAGCAATTATTAGCTGGTCACCAGTCCTTTTAGTGTCATTTAGGTGCATGGAAAGGCAGTTTCCGTGCCATTCTGTGAATGTATGAAGACCAGAGATTAAAATGTCTGTAAGGAATTTTAGTCTCTCTGTTCTTGTCGTAAAGTGGGGGAAGTCAATTTACGAGGAGCTTGTGACTGTAGTTACTCTCGTGTGATAGTCATGCGGTCATCTCTTTTGACCATTATTCTTGATAACTTGCCCCAGAATTTTACAATCTCCTTGGACTTGTCAATGTGTTCTTTTGTGTTAATGTTGAAAACTGTTCTGTGACAGGGGCTTAGGTTTAGGCTTGCTTCAGAAGGGCTAGGGTCTGATTTATGACATCCTGTTGTCTTGGGCCTCAGTGGAATTTTTGTGACTCCTCGTGCCTCAACTCGGTTCTGACCAAATCTTAGATTGTCTGATTCGGTCTGATACCCTACACACCCCCCTTCGATCGGCGATGTGTTGAGTTGAAGACATCGGCGAGCGCTGGAGAAACAAAGGCAGAAGAAGCAGACAACCACAGCAAACAACAAGACACCTCCATGACAGTTACTGTACTGGTGCAGGCAACAGGTTATTTAGGTACAGGTGGTAAAGTTCAATTAGTCAAAATAGTTTAGTAAATTGAAATATGTTTTAATTCAATCTGGAAATTGTTCTAATTTGGTTCCGTACGTTGATTCGTCAATCAAATTTTGCGGATAACTTTGTTTGGTTCTTCTAGGTTGTCTTAATTTAAAACGTTTACCGTTAATTTCCTAGTAACATCATTTGCAATGAAATGAATTGACCTATCGTGCATGGAGCTCTCTGGCTTCCATTCAGCTTAGAATTACTGGCGGATATTAGGTGTGGTGAGTCAATCCTAATATCAGACCTTTGACCCTTGCAGGGTGTCTAGGTGTTTCACCTACTAAGGAAAGAGAGGAAGGAATCAGTATAGGTAAAAGAAGAACAAACAAACCTAAGCTGCTGTGGATTTTCCTAGCATGGCTTACAACTACTGTTGAGCTAGGATGTCGTGTGCAGCTAGTGTGTCATGTACCTTAAATTAGTGTCAGGTGTTCTACCTATTGTGAGGATGGCTGCATATTTCTTCATGGTGGGCATATGTAACTTTATGTTACGCTAAAATTTGGATATTCTACTTGTGGGAAGAAAATGTTTGTTGAATGTGTTATCAGTAGATGTGGTTACCTCTGGGTGTAGGTAATGTTGTGTGTGTGTTAATGGTGTAGTGTATGTGTGGTCAGATCTGTTTCAGTCTGTGTTGTCTCCCCCCTTCTCCTGTATGTCAGTGAAGACTGGCTCTCTGCATCCTTGACTTGGATGAGGGCATGTCCATGATCTAATGGGGGTCAGTCCAGCAAGGCAGGAAGTTCTTTAGCAGACAGTCAGAGCTAGTTTGGCATGGCTGTGTGAAGCTGGGGTGCAAACTTTGTCTCCTATGTTGCATTTCTCTTGTGATGCCTTCTGGTTGTGGAAGACTTTCTGACCTGTGCTTGGGTGGTTGCTGTTGCACAGACAGGAATGTGGTTCTTGGAGTTGATTTGACACTTTGTTAGTGAGCGATGGGTGACTGAGATGATGTTCTTTGGTACCTCAGAGTTTATCAACAGTTGGCCATGAGAGACTTGCTCATTCTGGGTGGTTGTTGAACAGGTGCTTGTCATCTCTGATGTGGTGTACCAGGGGATCACCGGCCTTCCNTTATGACATCCTGTTTGTCTTGGGCCTCTGTGGAATTTTTTGACTCCTCGTGCCTCAACCATGTTTTGACCAAGTCTTAGATTGTCTGATTCGGTCTGATAGCCAGTACTTCCACATACTGTACATTATTGTTTCTCCTTGTGATTGGCCAGCTATCCAGTGCGTTGTGATGGGCTGAATACCTCAAGCGTGTGACGGAAATTTTACGTCCCTTACCATACTGTGATGCCATGTCAGGCTGGAGCGATGATTCAAAAACATTAAAACCCATTATAAACGAGGCATTTGTTGCATCCAGTGGGGACATAATTACGGATTATAATGACTTATACTGTCTTTTTATGCGTTGTGTTGCATCGCGCCGCGTAAACCTAAAACCATGTCTGCATTTGTGATCGGAGAAATGACAAACAACAAGTGCTACTCTACACTGCTCAAAACTCGCGTTTGAATCATCAGTGGCAAATCCTTTAAATGAAAACGTACTTACAGTCTGTGAGTCAGAACTGCCGGCATTGTAGTCAACTCTTAACAGGATCAGTAAACAGTCCTCCATGAAATGTGCTGCACACATCTGAATATTTGGGTTGAAGTGTTCTGGAACAGTGTTGTAAATACAACTTAACCACTGATTTCTAGTCGTGTCCTCTTTTGGAAGGCCAAACAAAGTAGTTTCGCTTTCACAATTAAACACACAGCGTCACACACGGTGGGCTTGAGTGAGCGGCGGCCGGTGGGTTTGCGGCCCGTGGTGATGACCCCGGGCTGGACTCCGCTTCATCACGGTGAACCGACTCCGGCGATCCACAGCGCGAAGTTGATGTATTTCCTCATCAACCAGCACGGATCAGCTCCAGGCATGACGAAGGGGATATCGTCCTCTTTTGGAAGACCAAACAAAGTAGTTTCGCTTTCACAACGAAGCACACAGCGTCTTCACGACATGGCGGCGGTGGCAACAATACTACAGCAAGAATAAAAGTTACGCCTTCTTTCTTTGCGTGAACATTTGGCGTCGTTATCCAATCTTTCCCACATCGTGACGTAGATATGTGGGGCGTGTTAGAACGAGCCGTTTTAGGTAGGCGTGGTTGACTCTTAACTTTTATAAAGAATATCTCTTGGATTTGAGCCGTTAGTCTTTGCAACTTTACAGATCTTCTTTATGCACAAAAGAGCTTGTAACACTTCAAAGAGAAAAAAAAATCGCATCATATGACCCCTATAAGTAAACCCTTGGCATCAGTCTACCGAGTCGAAAGGCAGGGAATTTTATATTATATTACTATTTTTCTAATTTATTAAATTATATATTGGGTAATAATATTGCCATTGTTGCATATGTCGGGGTGTGATTTTTAAATGTAAACAGTCACAACAGTTTTATTTACATGACACACTATTTACACATTTATGAGCACGTAACCCAATCCCTGCCCCTAAACCTACCATTTGTCAATAACACAAGATATAACAGGCAGATACAACTACAGTCATAATTTATTCCAAAAGTATTAATATTCTAAGTCTTCTGAAGCAAAACGGTTGATTTGTGAGAGGAGGAATAGACACGATCGCCGTAAAGCTCAGATCCTGTGTGCAGTCTGTGCGCAAATTTAAAAAATGCCGCCAGAAGAAGCCTTATGTCAGCCTTGGTTGTGAAATGCTATTGGCTCTTGTTAGTCTCGAGTCGTGACCGATTGCGTCATGCTAATGTATGGGAGTATCTTTTTGAATGAGATGTGAGCACGTTAACGGAGCGGGAACATTTTCAGCGATTAAAACCTTATGTTTTACTCTCTTCTTCGCATAAAGATATCGTATGTGTTCTGAAGATTTTAAATGCAACACGACTTATTTGTAATGCTTTTTATACTGCTTTTTTAATGGTCAGTTTTTGCAATAAATACCTGTGACTACTTATATTTGCCCGTTACGTGTTTTTTATTGTTCAGAAGTGGGTAGGTTTAGGGTAGGGGTGGGGTTAGGTGCTCCAATGAAAGTATAAATTTATATAAAATTTTTCTATTTTTTACAAATGCATGCAAACCATTAAATTAAGACAAACACCTGAAAACAATGGAGGACCCTGCACGTTGAAAAGTGACGCAAAAAGGATACACTGTGTGTCGAAAAATTACACTAAAGGGGTACCTTGAGCATCAAAAAGAGACGCCAAGTGGTCCTGACCAAGCGTCAATATGTGACGAGTTGGGAGATGCATAGATCCATGCCCGCCCTTTCTTTTACGATAATAACGAATGATGAACAATGAACATGCTGTTAGTTGGTATTTATTCAAAATTATTATATATTACCATATTACTCACTTTTTTTTGTTTTACTTTTCTGCATTGGATTTTGCTCATTTTGAGTTAGAATTTTTGTTCTCGGAGACTTGCTCTAAATCTCATTTTCCTCAAAAATATTCATTATAAAAATTCTTACTGTAAATACTGTATCAGCACAGTATTTTCAGGTAAAACATTGAAGCACTTTGAAATATCAAAAAAATTCAAAATGAAAAATTTACTTTGGAACTTTGGATACAGTTTCAGAATTGTTGTAATCAACAACAGAAGTCGTAATTAGAGTCTTTGAGTGCATTTCTTATCGTCAGCTTTCTATGCTAAGAATATGACTGTGACTGAGCTTAAACGTCTATTGACTGAGCAGAAATAATCTTCTGTAATTCCACCAGAACTAGTATCAAGATTACTCCAGGGGGTTGGCGTACCCTGTTATCTTCTAATTAAAGGGATTTGAGGAAGAGAGGATTTCATTCGCCACATAGTGACACAATATAGGATTGGGATTTGAGGATTTTGAAGTGGTCACCAGTAAGAGAAGATCTGAGGTGTATGCTTCACTGCTCTGTATTATGGAGGAATAGAGATAATGCTTTTGACTCATTTTGCATGCAGTTCAAGGGCAGTGATGTGTCATATAACCTGTGCAGGCTGTAAATGTTTTAGCACTGTCAAAAATCAGGCAAATGCGATATTAAGAAATCACAGGCTGTTTTTAGAGGTGCATTGGCAGGAAAATTGCATACACACGAAAATTGGGTGCATGCAAAGATGATAAAAGTCAGGATCTAAGTGCAGCAAATCTTTTAATAAAAAAATAACAAGATACTCAGGTGACTAGAGCTGACAGAACACAAACAGAACAACCCAACAATATCTAACGAAGACAGATAAGGGATTGAGGAAAACACCGAACTTAAATACACAGACCAAACCAGCCAATGAAATGAACAATGAAACAATGAAACACCATAGCAACAGATAAAAAAAACAAACAAGGAAACTAACTGAAGACACAAGAAACTGATTGAAAACTGAGACACAGAAACGAACCATAATACAAAACGTCACCCAAACAGAACACAAACTCGGAATACCCATTACAACCATGTAATACCATTTTTTTTTTTTTTTACATACAAAAACATTCACAATACAGTGCAGGCTACTATATAGCAAATCTCGCCTGTGTGATCATTTTAGCGCGCAACTTTAAATAAAAGTAAAAATGTAAAA
This sequence comes from Sinocyclocheilus anophthalmus, assembly GCA_018155175.1. Taxonomy (NCBI): domain Eukaryota; kingdom Metazoa; phylum Chordata; class Actinopteri; order Cypriniformes; family Cyprinidae; genus Sinocyclocheilus; species Sinocyclocheilus anophthalmus. Next base: position 65,593 of record JADLZN010003783.1, read on the forward strand.
TAAATGAATACATACCGGTAATACAGTATATAAGGATAGATACCTGCTTTGAGTATTGTGAAAAGAGCTATACAAATTCTGACTTCACATTTAAAGGGGTAGTTCACCCAAAAATGTTAATTCTGTCATTAATTACTCACCCTCATGTCTTTCCAAACCCGTAAGAAACTTCAGTCATCTTCAGAAAACAAATGAAGATATTTTTAATGAATTCCACGTGCTTTGATCTAGTAAACACCGTATGCACGTGATGCTGCTGATGTTTCAATGAAACACCGCATACGTCGTTAACCAGCAGGCACGGCGTCGATGTACGTCAGGCTGATGTTGGCATGACGTCAGACAGACATTGCATTTTGGTTGAAAATGAAATCGGGTTGACGTCAATTTGACACCCGTCTCATAAAAATATGTACCTCTGGGTGCTTTTCTGCAACACCGTTTTTACGTACCTTACTGCACGTTTCGCCGCAGTTTCAAAGAGAAATGTCCACTGAGTGGCGCTAAAACACGGGTTCAGTACGTGACCCTGGCACGTTTTATTACGTTGATATAGGTATGTATTGCTGTGTTTTTATTACGTTGCTTCAGGTATGTATTGCGGCGGTTCAGAATTCAAATATCCGGGGTCTGTCGCTAGAAGTTAATGCTCTATCATGTTGGAAATATGGCCTACACCAAACCCAACCCTAAACCTACCCGATAGTGTTAACAAATGCAAAACTGATATAAAAACGCATTTGTTGATGCAACCGTATCATTTGAACTTACTTACATGCAGATTTGAACCGTTTTGTCGAACCGTAGTTACACGGGATTCGAACCGGAGCTCCTCGCCTCTCAAGTACGTCTCTGTACTCCGCGAGCTATTGAACAAACCTACCGTCTATGAAAACCCATTGATATGAAGCTGGATATGTGCGGTGCTAACGTTCAAAAGCATCAATTTTCAAATCTCCCAGCATATAAAAATTGTTTTGAAGTCATAACATGATATTCTTCAAGTAATTGTGCGAAAATTACGCTTTATTAATCGAAACGGAATAAAAGGTGTCGGAGTTATACTGCCTCTAGTGTTCATTTATTTTGGAAACTGCAGTGATATGTACTTATTGGTACGTATTTCGCGTCTCGCGAAAATGTGCCCCCAGGTATGTTTTTGCCATGAGACCAGGTTGCAATTCGAAGTTGACTTAACATTGGATTTTGGTTACACAACCTAAAAACAACAAAATATCAACGTCAGCTGACGTCGGTATTGGACATCAAATTAACATTAGACATTGAATTGACATTGAATTTTAGTCCTCCGACGTCGCAACCAAAATTGAATCAAATATCAATGTCTTATGATGTTGTGTGCCTGCTGGGTATACTTTTCAAAAAGGAGCCAGGGTGACGCGGAGGAGATGAATTGTTAAATAAAGTCGTTATTTTGGTTTTCTTTGCGCACAAAAAGTATTCCTATAGCTTCCAAAAATTACAGTTGAGCCACTGATGCCACATGGATTAATTTACCAATGCCCATGCTACCTTACTGGACCTTTATCGTGGTAGTACCCTTGCTGTCTATGGGAGGGTCAGAGAGCTCTCGGAATTCATCAAAAATATCTTAATTTGTGTTCCAAAGTTGAACGAAGGCCTTACGGGTTTGGAACCACATGAGGGTGAGTAATTAATGACAGAATTTACATTTTTGGGTGAACTATCCCTTTAAAATTCCGCGAAGCTCGTTATTATAATCCCACAGTTCAAAATGTCTGAATATGTAGTAAAAAAAAAGACAAAAAGGGGTTTGAAAAATCACCACGTCTTCCGTCAGCTACCCAAGAACCATTTTTATCTAATCGCTGTACAGGAGCTTCATCATCATAATCATAATTATTATACAAGTGATGCAGATGGGCATAATTCAACAAGTGCTGAAACACCAGCACACATAACATCATCGTCTGCGCACAGGCTGGAGTGATGCTGACGCAGGTGGACAGAGGAGGAGGAGTCTCTGTTGCAGCGCCAGTCTCACACTTCAACCGATGCGCCGCGTCCCCGGCAGCCTCGCGTCAGCACTTCAGCGGCAGCACCGCCGGTCACATCTCAAACTTGTCAGACTTTGCATGACAGCCTATTTCAAAGCATGGATTTGGACGCGGATTGTTGTCATTTTGGATGAAATCACGGTCTGCTGCAGACAGCCCCGCCTTGTGACACCTTGCGAACCGACACCGGCTTTCTCGCTCATCGCACTGTTGTTCATTTATTGACGGGTTTCAGGGCGACTGCTGTGTAATATGATGGTGCGTCCGTGTCTTGCGCGCCGGGCTCTGGGCTGAACGCATGCATGAGCGCGGAACATGGATAGATAGCGCGTTTCTCTCTCTGCGTTTCTCAGTGTAATCAGCGCCTTTCTAAATGGATGAGGAAATAGACACCCGCAAGATCAACAACAGCTTCCTTCGCGACCACAGCTATGCAACTGAAGGTATATCTCATCACATGATCGCCTTCTCTCAGGTGCACATAGAGTCAGACATCCTAAAGGAATTATTTGGAATCCTGGTTTGGCTTTAACAAGTCAGCCTGGATAAACTGAAGCTGAATAAGTAGGAATTGCAGTTTATCCAGCAGATGCCTGTTTTAGATCCTTTCCAAATGAGCAATCCTGTATGCATCCTTTAGGATTGATAAAAAAAATATGTACAGAAGTTCTATTAGAATTTTGATTATAATGTGGAACCAATTCTAATGGGAATTTTTTTTCTGATTCTAATATATACTAAATCTTCCAGAACACATTGGACTCTTAAGGATCAAAAATACATTATAAAATCCTTTAGGAGTTACAGTTTATGAAGTAGGATTTTATTTGATCCCATTAGGATCGGTGCCAAATTATGATGGAAATCCCGTTAGCAATCCTGTGCAAGTGCAAATGCTTATTTCTCATAAGTGTGTCAGTCATGCTGGCATCTTCCATGTGTGACACAGATATAGCAATGCAAAATACTGATTGTAGTGTTTTATTTGAGCTAAAAATAGATGAGCAAGATTTTCTGCTGGTGGTTTAGTCCGCCAAGCTCCATCAGTATAAGAGCTGACAGTTTAGATTTGTGCAATATTTGAATGTGGTGGTCTAATATAATGTAGGATACATTAAGATGTATTTCTAACTAAACAAGGTGAAAATCAACCAGCTATTCAACTTCAATCATAACTCGGAACCGATCTTAATTGGAACTTTATTTTAAAGGGGTCATATGATGCTTTTTTAAAGATCATTATTTTGTGTATTTGGTGTAACAGAATATGTTGACATGCTTTAATGTTCAAAAAACACATTATTTTTCAAATACTGTACATTATTGTAGGTCCTCTATGCCCCGCCTCTCTCAAACGCTTCGTTTTCTACAAAGTCCCTCCTTCCGACAAGCGCAGTCTGCTCTGATTGGCCAGCTGACCCAGTGCATTGTGATTGGTCGAACACCGCAAGCACTCGTCGGAAATGAAACACCCCTTACCATAATCGTGGTAGCTGATTGAGAAGCGCCAGATTGTCATAGCAAAGTCAGAATGACCTCCTCTCCTAGGTTCACGAAACGGTCGTCCATAAAATGCATTGCTGTTCTGCTGTAAGTCATCTTAAAGATTCCTAAATGCATCTACTTCCGGAAGGCCAAATAAAGTGCTTTTGCTTTCGTCTAGAAACACACAGCGTCTCCCTGACATGCTGCTTCAACACTAACTGCGGTTACTGAAACCACGCCTTCTTTCTTTGCGTGCACATTTGGGCGGCATTATGCAAATATTTCCACATAGTGAGGTAGATATGTGGGGGTGTGTTAGAACGAGCCGTTTTAGGGGGGCGTGGCAGAGTCTTAACTTGAATAAAGAATATCTCTTTGGTCTTTGTAACTTCAGGGATCTTATCTATGCACAATCAGCTTGTAACACTCCAAAGAGAAGGGAAAACTTAAAATCGCATCATATGACCCCTTTAATATTATGACATTTTAGAAAAACCTACATCTTTTAGAATGCATACTTTATGAGTTGCAATTCATACAGTATCCCTTTAGGATCAGTTCCAATCCTACAGGATCCTGTACACATTTCTTTTGGAGAACTATACATTAACAAACAATTTGTTATTTCTCTAGAATCATCACGACTGAAATGCTTACAGTGGAAACCTACTGTCTAAACTAGGCTTTTGCACAGTTACAAACGTTTTCCATTGTGAACTGTTACAGTTTTTTCACTTGTCTTCCAAGGCAAGGCAGCTAGTGCAAACTCTAGATTATATTGACAGTATAAAGGCATTCTTCTCTGACAATAGACAGCTGAGGAGTTTCGCTGAGCCAGACCCTCCTCTCATGCACAGACAAGAAGCCTTCAACAGGACTGGTGCGATGCATCAGTGAATGGGGGGTTGGTTGGAGACAGAGGCGGAAAGAGAAAGGGAGGGAGGGATCGCGAGAGAAGGGAATAAATCAGAGATTAAAGCCAGAGAACACATAGACAGATGTGATGATTCCAGCTGTGAAAATCCAGTTTTTAGGCCTCTTCCCGTCTCCAGGCTATGCTCAAATTCAGTCTGTAAGAGTATTTAGTCTTGTTGAACATGGAATCAAAATGGACCCTGTTTGCCTTCTTAATTCACATTTCTGGTCTTACTGTGTGTAATACAGTAATAACGTTTTATTTAGTTTATAGCTGAGACTAGCATATTGAGGAAGATTAGGGTTAGATAAAGGAGTAATGCTTGCACAAGCTTGCTTTAAGACTCTTATTTAATATCCTGACTGCTGTCACACAATTCAAGAGCCATTTTTTGTGCACAAACTTTTGGGGTATTGTGCTACATGTGTTGACATCAAAGCATGGTTGACAATTTTCTTCAGTTTTGGTGCATTGAAAACATTGATCGCATCTGTGTGTACTTCACCCACTGACCTGAGATGAGCTCCTGTTGTCTGCAGAACAGAATCTACTACATGCCACTTCTCTTCTTCCCTTGTTAATTCTCTGTGAATTATGCAAGCGCTCCCCTCTCATCCATCACTTACGGCCCCTGTAGAATATGCTGTCAGTGTGTCTGATAGCCAAACTTACCCTTACATTAAAAGAGAGACACATTTTTAAATCATCGACTATGTATAGCATTGTGTCCACAAATAAAGATATAATCATCAGTACAAACTTCTAAAAGCATTCAGAACCGGTAACCGCATGTGTAGAACTTCAGCACTTAAAAGAATACAGTAGTTCACCGAGAAATGAAAATTCTGGATTCTCTCTTTTTATTCCAAACCCATGACTGCTGGTTGCTCGTCTCCATTAATTTTCCATTTTAATTATTTTTAAAGGGTTAGTACACCCAAAAATGAAAATCCAGTCATCAATTCTGTCCGTTCAAAAAAAAAAAGAAAAAAAGAAGAAAAGAAAAAAAAAAAAAAAAACCCTAATACCTCCGTTTATCTTCGGGAACACAAATTAAGATATTTTTAACGAGTTCTGAGAGCTCTCTGACCCTCCCATAGACAGCAATGTAATTACCACGATCAAGGTCCAGAAACGTAGCAAGGAGATCGGTAAAATAATCCATGTGACATCAAGGGTTCAACCATAATTTTCCAAAAATATTGTAATTTGTGTTCCAAAGATGAATGGAGGTCTTACGGGTTTAGAACAACATGAGAGTGAGTAATTAATAACAGAATTTTCATATTTGGGTGAAATAACCCTTTAAACTTTAAAAATGAAACAAAAGCATCATAATAAATATCAAGTATCATTAAAATAGTTATAATTCTTACAACTTGTGCACTGTATTCCAATTCTTTTGAAGCCATGCAATTGCTTTGTGTGAGTTACAGACTGAAATTTGTGTCAATCTTCCGATAACCTTTCCCTGCAGGGAGCTGTTATCCACTGTAACTAGATCATTGAGTCAAGTGAGTTGAAGTGAACCGACTTCAATTTGTGAACCAGTCATTCAGACTTTTTTGGTGAACTAGATCAACCGATTCATTGGAAGTGATGTGATTAATTTCTACTTTCATCATAAACTCTTGAGAATGCATCAAGGAAAGCTAGGATGGATGTCAACAATTAGGGCTGCACAATTAATCTAAATAGAGATGATTAACGATAGTAAAAGGTGTCGATTACAGAATTCCTGAATTCCATTTGGTTTTACGTTATCTCAAAGAATGTAGCTTGCAGTTGATCTACAAAAAAGACATTTTAAAATCATTAATTATGGTCACAAAATTGAGGGAAATAATCAACAATTATGATTATGACTGTAGTAATGCAGGACTATAAGATCTGAAGTTTTGGTTTGTTCTTCACACAAAGTTATGGATTTAGAAGACTGGATTTTTTGATACCTTAATTTGGGCTGGGTTTTGACACAAATTTCACGATTCGATTCTCATTCACAAGCTTGCGATTCAATGCGATTACCAATTCGATTTGATTCAATATCGCTTATTTTAGATATATGTCATAAAAACATGATGGATTTATTCAAACATAAATTAAACATTGAAGAACAGTAAAATGTATAATGAATATGTTATATGGTGCATATATTTAGCAAAATTCCTCTCTCTACAGTTTATTTTTCTATCTGACTAATAAGTTTATGGCACCGAATATGTTTTTCTGAGGTAAATGTGACGTTACGTGACATTGTTTACAAGCTGTTATATTGACGTTTTTGCACGGCTGAAACACTGATTGAGCGATTACATGAGACAGGAATACGGATTGTAAAGTTGTACTCTTTCTTTCTTTTCTGAATGTTTCCTCTTTTGAGCATAGAGCAAGATCATCTGCAGAAAAACGATGAACAGTCGTTACCAGACACAGCTGTGCTTAGAGCTTGAGCAGTTAACCACCATCGTACAGATGCCTCTGTGGTTTTGACAATCAAATAAATAAATGATGAGCTATGCATTTTTAAAGCAGCTATAATGCACCCATGTTTATCCCTGCTACACTCTGGTCCACAAGGTTCTGTCAGCATCTTTGTGCAGGGTAGACAACAACAGAGCAAATACACACCACAGAATGAAAGCCTTTACAATAAAAGCAAAGGTGAAACTTATACATGGGCTGAAAGGTTGACAAACATGTGCCATTAAAGACCTTTTGACCTCAGTCGCATAGAGAGATCAAAGGTAATGTTATCTAAATAATAGCTGTGCAGACAAAACAACCTAATGAGTGTTTAGTCTGCAGTAAAATACTCCTGCACCCATCAAAGACATTGCCTTAGGTCAGACATGTTGACTAAAGTTTAAAGCAGTTGTCTGTGTAGTACCATAAGGTGATCAGCAGTGAATGCAGGTCTGAGTGAAACTCAAGGAAGATCAGAGGTGATCTGCAGATTTAGACCTGGTCAGGTACACTGAAGGGTTGACTGGGAAGGTACTTGCTGATCGCTCACTTGCTGAGCGGTCCTTCTATAATCTGATCTCAGAGTCTTATCTGGCTCATCTCTTTCCCTCCAGATGCTTCCTGTGAATTTTCTGTAAAGCAGGGAAGATTTGGTCTAGGGCAGTATATTTAGAAAGACTGAGAAAATCATGGTGTGTATCGCTAAGCTTATAAAAGGAGGGATAAAGAAAATTCCCTGACTTTACTGACGGCTGTTTGGTTCTTCTAAGTGCAGTCAGGGAATTTTCTTTAAGCCCCCCTCCTCCCCAGCACCACCTGTCTATAATTGTCTATAATCACCTCTATATAATTATTTTTCTTTTAACTAAAAGACATTACAGGGCAGATTACTTGTTGTATGCAGCTGTAGAGTCGAAACCAACAATCAATAAATTAACTCCAGCATCCCACACACCCCCCCCCCCAACCTCCAATCCTGCTGTAGCAGAGGCCTAAAATAAGGCTCCTTCCTTTGGGATAGCTTGTGAGTTCAAAAGGAAAAGAGAGATACTGAAAAACAGAGGGGGTGTTTCCTACAGAGAATAAATAAAGTAGACTGAACTGTGTTATTAACACATCGCTCGCCTAGAAACCATGCTTTGCACTAACCTGTCTCATGAAGCAATAACTGTAAACTAGAGCAATTTTAGTTACCAACATGGTTGCTAGAATGTTGCTTATGTGGTTTCTGAGGCATTCTGAGTGGCTTTTAGCATGTTGCTGTGTGGCTGCTAGGGTGTTTTACAAGAAGCCATAGGCATATATGCACATATGAGTGGCACTATTGCGATTGTGTGTATCAAGGTGTGTGTACTCCTCTCACAAGACACCATCATCATTCAAGTATCAGTTGTTTTGCAAGTTCCATCTGTTTATCAAGTGGTACCACTGACTTTAGATTTACTTTACAGCTGATTTCATCCCATAATCCCATTGGCTCGTACATCTGTTCATTCTGGCATCTTGGTAAGGTTCTTGCCATTAGTCTAAGGGCATTACGCACCCCAGAAAATCACTTAATTCCTCAGGCAAAGCTTCATTCTGGCTCAAATGCAGCTGTTGACATTTCAGTTCTTTGATGCATTTAAATATTACTTCATATCCTTTATATAAAGACACACATCTGTTTCCGCTGCTAATTTCACTTGGAATCATTGAAACTAATTCCCAGAAATGCATCTATAATAAAAACATATTCAAAAATGTGGGGTCAGTAAGATATCTTTTTTTCTTTTTTTGAAAGAAAGAAATAAATTAATAATTTTTATTTAGCAAGGACACGTTAAATTGATCAAAATTGACAATAAAAACAATGTTACAAAATATTTATATTTTAATTAAACTGTTCTTTTGAAATTTCTATTCATCTAAGAATCCTGTAAAAACACTTATAATAATAAATGTTTCTTGAGCAGCAAATCAGCATATTAGAATGATTTCTGAAGGATCATGTGACACTGAAGACTGGAGTAATGATGCTGAAAATTCAGCTTTGCATCACTGGAATAAATTGCATTTTAAAATGAAATAATGTTTTAAAATATTTTAAATATTACTGTTTTTACTGTATTTTTGTTTGAACAAATGCAGCCTTGGTAAGCATAAGAGACTTATTTAAAAAATGCTAAAACAAATCTTACTAACCTTACCAAACTTTTGAATGGTAGTGTACACTTGCTGAAATGTCTTCTGAAGTCTCTCAAACCTTTAGAAATGCATTTTAATAAATATTAATAGCTTTAAAGTTAATAAGTAGGTTGTTTGAGCCTGAAATCTGATTGGCTGATATATTGTGTATAAGAATATATTACTAATAATAAGAACATTAATCCAGGAACACATCCTACTTACCAAAATCATGGTCGCCATATAAGACCTTAAGACATTTTTTTGTAAGTTGCTTGCACAGTCATTTGTTCAAACAGGAATGATACAGTAGTCCATTAAATGGTAGTTGTAACCAAGTCCCTGTTCTGCTCCCAGCAGTCCCTCTTGTTATTACCGTTGTTTGATGGAGTGGACCAGGAACACACGAACAGTTTGTTGGGGGTAGTTTCTCTGGACACAGAGTGTTCACTAATTTACAGGCACAGGGTAGCGGCGTGCCCTTCGGACCTCCTGACCCTGTGTTAGTGCAACGGCGGTGTTGCTCTGCCGGCGAGTGCGGGAAGGGGGATGGGGTCTAGCCAGGGATCCTTTTGGCTCCATTGTGACCCTCTTGTGTTGGCTCATTAAAATCAGTTTGCTGATGCTTCCCATTTTGCCGCCTCTCTCTCTCTCTTGATCAAATGCCCTGCGGCATTGTAGCACAAGCTACCAAATTTTTTGACGCTGTTTGCACCTCAGTTGCCTCTCTCTGTCACCTCCTGCATCTTCTCATTATTTTTACCCAATTTGTACGACAAAACCCTCTACCTCCTTTCCTCTCCTCATTACTGCACCATCAGCATCATGGTTCTCTCCTTTCACGCTGGGTGACAGACAAATGGAGGTGCCCCAGTGCATATTGACAACCATGTAACAGAAGCAGTCAGATAAACGATTTTTCCAGAGCTGAAGTAGATTGGTAGTCCGTGTGGAACAGCCACCCTATTACCAACCACAGCATTCTCAAAGAAAATAGCTTGGAAACCTGTATGAAAACATGTCAGATTACTACAGTTGCTTCTTCATTTAATATCCACAGCCATCTTTTCTAGAAAGGTGATGTGATGGTAATGGCTATTAGAGGTCGATAAGATTGAATTTTTCCCTCTCTGGATTCAATTTACAGTTTTTTGAGCCAGAGAAGATGGAAAGTGAAAATACCCACGGGTTGTCAAAGGGTTGTCTTTATAGAACATGCACATGCAGTTGTCTTTATATTTTAAGAGTATTTGCATTTACTGTAAAATGGCCAACATCTTTTCATTCTGAAGATGTATGGTGATTGAAAAAAACATTCCAGATACTCTCAAACCTCCTAAACAGATTCAGAGTGGACCAGTGTGGAAATATCTTTATTTTCACCAGTCCAATAAAATCCAACTACTGAGGTCTGTTTCGCGAGAGATTTGGAGCGTGTATTGTAACTTTGGTAAAAGCCACAGATCGTCTATGGGCACCTTTATGATATGTGTATACCTGCGCTTGTCTGTTATTGGGACTCTCTATGCAACTGATTTCCCCCCCACCCCTTCAGTTTTTTCTCACGTCACTATTCCTGTACTGCAGAAATAATGCTTTTCAGAAGCCAGTTTAAACTGTTGCTAATGTGGCAACTTCTGTAATTTAAAAAACATCATAAATGTGATGAAGTCTTGTTGATTCCATGATGACTCAGCTCTTCTGCTCTGTCAGTGGAGTAAAGCCATCATCTGCTCAACCAGGAGGGTTGATTATTCAGCTTCACATGCTAATGTTCCCAGTCAAGTATAGCGCATTATCATGTGTGGTCACAGTAAAGACTCTAGAGACCATTAAATGAAAACCGAGAGAACCCTGAACAGAATATACTTCATGTAAATTTCACATGAAATTCACAAAGCAAAACGTCAGTTTCCTGTTTCACCCGAAAATAAAAATTCTGTCATTTACACACCCTCATGTTAAAGACCCCCTGTTTTTAATGTTGTTTACATTTCTATCTGGTGTTTTTTAAAATGCAAACCATGTGTAAAATCATCAGTCATCACCATTGCTAAGCATTTTTTCCTTAAAACTGCAGTTTACCAAAGACGGTTTGAAATAGTCCCCCAAACATGTAACCAATCCCCTCAACTTGCAGAGTGGGACTTTTCATATCAGTGTTAGAGGAGAGTTGTCTGAGATGGCAAATGGGGGTTGTGTAACATCAGCAACACCTATTAGATTATTTTAGTAAGGATTATTATGTAGAGTTATATTCAAGTCATTTTAACGGAAATTCTTTTTGTAGGAATTTTTTTTTTTAAATATGTAATTTTGAGGATCAAAATGAGTTTTAAGGGATACAATTTGTGATTGAAGGGGACTTAAATTAATATAAAGGGTAAATATTGGTTGACACTCCAACATAGCAAGTGGTGGTATTGCACCTTAATGCTAGCTACCACCCATCATAAAATGGAAGAATGGAAGGAAAACATGCAGATTGTAGCACAAAATACACTAAATATATAGTTTAGTCATGAAAACTCAGTGGCGCGGCTATGGGGTTGTTAGCTTATATGAGATATTCAGAGAGTTAATATGACCTTGGCACAAGGTGATTGGTTCATGCTGCATATGCAGCCAATGAGCTTACTGCCTTGAATTTATATGGCTGGCTAGCATTCACTAGAGATTCCTGCAGCGCTTTTTCAGAGTTTCTCTGAAACCCTCCACCTTCCCCAGCTCCACCTGTATAGATCTCCTATGGGTTATTTTATATGCTATTTGTGCAGAAGCAGTATGTCTTAAATACTCACGGCACCGTATCGCCATATGCATTGGCAGTAGCAAGTTCCTGTACTTGCTTGCAGCAACAGGACAGCTGCCACAAATTTGGCAATGTAAATAGAGAAAATATGTCACACTGATGAATGTGAGACACATGTGGTACTCCCAATACAAAAACGGTCCATTTTGCCTCCATTTACAGCGTATGGGCACAATAAACCTGTATTAGAGATGCAGATGGTCACAGATGTTGCCAGTAATAGAGACAAATAATGCCAGTGTGCAGGGTGCCACTGAATGCTGATGATGTTGACGTTCATAAGCTACTGCAGGAGTGATAATAACCAGACCCATTAATGTGGACCAGATGTCACATTCACAGACACGCTTTCTCTCTCCCTCGCAGCTGCTTAGTCACACTGAGAACCGCAGATATTTACAATTGACATGGATCAGTCATTGTAAATCAGAGCCCCAGTCCGGTACAATGCTGTTTAGAAGGTGTCGGGGAAGCTGCATTGAACCTGTAGCTTGCCAAGCTGCAATCTACTTATAAATTCAAGGGTTACACAACAGTCAAGCTGCGTTTTGGGGGGTAAGTAGTTTGGTACACCAGAAGAAAGAGTAGCTACTACACTGAATCCTCTTCAGAGGGCAATTTTAAATATTTAACAATATCTCAATATTAAATCAGTTGAAACAATACTGTCCCATGCTATAGGGAGGAGACTTGAAAGTTCGAAATTACAATATGCACATGCCTTTATTAAAACAACAGTGTCTTCGTGTAGCTTGTTCTTCACAATCAGCTGTAAAGCTGTCTGAAAAACACAACAGAGACATTACCTTCTGTAAATGTAAAAAGTTGCTTGTTAGTGAAGAACTATTTTGAACTAGACATGAACTGTCGCATTACTGAAAAATGTAGTGAAGTTAGTAGCGTCGCTACTTGTAGCTAGCTACTCCCCAATGCCTTAACCTAAAAGGTCCTGTGCTTGGCTCTTTGCATTTGTGTCTTTGTTTACTGCTGCTGCATGGCCATAAATCAAGACTGATTTATTTTCTCCCAGCCCGTTGATTCCTGTGTGGTAATTTATGTATCCATATGGATAGATTTCTCGCCACTGAGTGGAAGGAGTAGTATAGTGCAGCTCGTACCTGAACCAACAAAACACCTCTTTATATTTACTGCAACCCCCCCACCCCCACCCCCCCAGTCAACATCGAGCCACCCAATACCCGCCAGACAAAAGACTTCTGGCCCCTAACAGCTAACAATGGAGGGCCAAAACTGCAGAGAATTACAGTCCATGGGTAATAGCCTGTATTGAGTTGTTGGGAGACCAGGATGCAGTTTATCTGTGTATGTCTTCAGAGAAATAGTTCCGCCAAAATGTCAGTTGAGTCATTCTCTGGTTTCTGTGAAAAACTCTTGACACACACACACACACAAAAATACATTCAGGTAAGGTGTAAAAAAGAGCCAACTCCAAATCATTCATTCTTTTAAAAATTAGCAACAAATCCAGTTGCTGGTTTGATGACACCTGTTATCAAAGCAGATATTTACAGTACAATATAGAGATCAGTTTAATTATGAAATGTTGAAATTATGACATACTTAGTGGAAGTTATGAGAAAAGTCAAAATTATATGATAATAATCATAATTGCGATATAAAATGTACAATTATGACAAAAAAAACAAAAAAACGTAAAAACAATTACCATAACTCAAAATTATGGTAAAAAGTCAAAGCACAGAAAGTCAAAATTATGACAAAGTTGACATTATGAAATAAAAAGTTATGGTCACACTTTATTTTAAGGTCCATTTCTCACTATCAACTAATTAACTAAATATTAACTATAACTTTTGCCTCAATTAACTCCTAATTTGTTGCTTATTAATGTTAGTAAGTAGTTAAAAATAAACAGCCAATATGCTAGTTAATAGAGAGAATTCGACCTTAAAATAAAGTGTTACCAAAGTCATAATTATGACTAAAAAGAATTGTAATTCTATCATAAATGTGATTCATCTCATACCTTTGCCTTTGTATGTCATACTTTCTACTTTTTATCTCAGAATTATGACTCAATCATATTTTTTACTTTTATCTCTTAATGATTTAGTATCTCCATAATTTCAACTTTTTATGTCATGATTATGATTTACCAAAGCATGCTTTTTTTCTTATATGGCGGAAATGAGCTTCCGTGTTATTGCATTGCCATCATAAAGCTATCATTATTTGTGACTGATGATGTGAGGAATGCAACAATTTGGCAAAGCAACGTTAATATATTTTCTTCTCTAGTATTCCTCTCTTGAAAGCCACTCCCCAAATCTTGAATTTCTATATTTAGCACATCTGTTTCTTTGACCTGATTGCTAAATGATTGTTCTTTTAGCTCTTTAACTTCTCTAACAGAGAGGTGCATTGTGGGTAAAGAGAACGCAAACTCCAGCAGTCTGCTGCTGTTCACAGTTCTCATGTAATTTCTCTGGATCATTAGATGTAGAGCGGGTCCCGTTTGTTATTGACTGGTTCCCGGTAAGCGTTGCTGCCAAGCCAAACACCCCCTGGCTACCCCATTCAATTTATTCATGAAACGAAATATTTTAGCTTCAGCCCCTGGAGGCATATTCATTATTCCCAGAGTAAATCTGCTCACAGTACAGTATGCGAAAGAGGGTGGAAAGGCAGGAGGTAGATTGTAGGGAGACAGGAGACAGTTCGGTTGATTTAGATATTTACTTTTTTATTCCTTGCTTTAGCATTTTACTCCATTATTAATAGCAAAAAGTGTTTAAGGTTTTGTAAATTTCAACGTATTAAGGCATACTGTAGTTAATACATCTCCTATTCCTATTTTTTGAGTGTGAGGTTTTATTTTAAAGGGGTCATATGATGTTGCTAAAAAGAAAATAATTTTCTGTATTTGGTGTAATGAAATGTGTTTATGCGGTTTAAGTTAAAAAAAAAACATTTTTTTTTCCACATATTGTACATTATTGTTTCTCCTCTATGCCCCGCCTTTCTGAAACGCATCGATTTTTACAAAGCTCATCGGTCTGAAAAGCGAGGTGTGCTGTGATTGTACTTACAGTCTGTGAGTCAGAACAGCCGGCATTGTAGTCTACTCTCCCAGGATCATGTGCTGCACACATCTGAATATTTGGGTTGAAGTGTTCTGGAACAGTGTTGTAAATACAACTTTGATTTCTAGTCGTGTCCTCTTTTGAAAGATCAAACAAAGTAGTTTCGCTTTAACAACAAAACACACGGCGGGCTTGAGTGAGCGGAGGCCGGCAGGCTAGAGTGAGCAGCAGCCGGCAAGCCTGAGTGAGCGGCGGCCGGAGGGCTTGCGGCAACCACATGTGACGGACCCCAGGCTGGACTCCGCTTCACCACGGTGAAAGCCGATCCGGCGATACACAGCGCGAAGTTGATGTATTTTCTCAGCAACCAGCACGGATCAGCTCCTGGTTTGACGAAGCGGATATCGTCCTCTTTTGAAGACCAAACAAAGTAGTTTCACTTACACAACAAAACACACAGCGTCTTCACAACACGGCGGCAACAATACTACAGCGAGAATAAAAAGCACGCCTTCTTTCTTTGCGTGAACATGTGGGCGGCGTGACGTTATGCAAATCTTCCCACATCGTAAAATAGATATGTGGGGGCATGTTAGAACAAACCATTTTAGGGGGGCGTGGCAGAGTCATAAATTTGATAAAGAATATCTCTTTGAATTTGAGAATTTAGTCTTTGCAACTTAACAGATCTTCTTTATGCACCAAGAGCTTGTAACACTCCAAGAGAAAGGAAAAAATGAAATCGCATCATATGACCCCTTTAATTAAAATGGTCACACTTTAGTTTAGGGACCAATTATCACTATAAACTAGGACTTTTGCTTCAATAAACTTCCTAATTTGTTTCTTAGTAATAGTAAGGGTGGGTTAACGGGATAGTTCACCCAAAAATTTAAATTGGCCCAATATTTACTCACCCTCAAGCCCTCCTAGGCGTATATGACTTTCCTTCTTTCAGAGGAATCCAATCGGAGTTATATTAAAAAAAATTACTTTGATCTTCCAAGCTGTTTAATGGCAGTCAGCGGGTGTTGCAGTTCATCAGTCCAAAAGAAGTAAAATAAAGCGCATCTATGCATAACAAAAAGTGACTCACATGGCTCCGGGGGGTGAACAAAGACCTCCTGTAGCGAATTGATGCGTTTTTGTAAGAAAATAACCAGTTCACAACTTAATAATTTGATAGAATCCACAGTGCCTTGTATCTGAACAAGATGTCCAGGATCTCCAGCAGAAAAACAGGCCTTCTTACTCCAAGACTAAACTAATCTCTGCAATTCTCCAGCTGTGAGCCTTGGAGAGTCTTTGGCCTCTCCCCCTCACTGTGCATTAGGATGATATAGACACACATCCTCTTTCAGGCAGATTTGTAACATCGTTAGTTGATTGGAACCTCTTAATTATTGCCCTGATGGTGGATATGGGGATTTTCAATTATTTTGCTCTTTTCTTACAGCCACTTTCTATTTTGTGAAGCTCAACAATCTTGTTCTGCACATCAGAACTATATTCTTTGGTTTTACTCTTTGTGATGGATGATTAAGGGAATTTGGTCTTTGTTTTCCTCATATTTATAATCCTGTGAAACAGGAAGTCATGGCTGGACAATTTCATGCTCATAGTCACCCTGATGTGCTAAAAATTTAAATATGAATGGGAATATAATTCAGATATATTTTACTCATAAGAATTTCTAGGGGTGCCAATAATTGTGGCCAGCATGCATTGGAGAAAAACATTTATTTCATCATGAGACTTTCAATTGTTTTACTTCAGTGATAGGTTAGAACTTTGTGAATTTTTTGAATGAAAGATCAAAAGGATAAACAATGCAGATTTATTTTCACAGCCACCTCATATTTACCAAGGGTGCCAATATTAGTGGAAGGCACTGTAATACTCTGTGACACTTACATTAATTATGATAATTATTGGTGCCACCTAAGGCACTCTTACCATTTCAAATATTAAGTATTAAACTTGCTGCACAGGGAACCTTTTCTGTTAATGGCCACTCAGAGGAAGTTACAGTTGCAATTTCAATTTAGCCTTGAATGATTTAACGCTTGATACCAGCAAACTGAGAAGCTGATTGGGACCCAGAAGCTTTGAAAGCTACTTAATGTCACCTGATCTCTGATTCATGAAATAATTTGACTTAGCAATATCATGAAGTATTTTATTTTCTCTTACATTCCTCTTTTGAAAGCCACAATAGGAACGAAAAGTCGATTGCAATTTCCGTTTCATGCAGTACTTAACTTATCTCATGGCAGCTCTGGTTTTTCCATGGCTGAAATGAGTTTCAATGCACAGTACAATGCACGGCTTCCAACGACCAAAACTCTTCTATTGTGTCCATCTCTAAAGTAATACAACAAAAGAAATGTCAAATATCTTGCACTCAAAGTTAATCGAAGGGCATTGATTTTTATTTGAGTGCATTTGTCAATGTATTCATTAAACTTTCCATTTCCATGATGACACACTAGATTGGGCTTATTCATTACAGCTGGCACAAAAAAGAGACTTTCAATTAATATTGCATTGATATTGTTTTAAAATAATTGAATGTATAATTTAATTAAATGTGTAATTCTATTTATCATTGTTTTATCTTAAATTGCTTTTACTCAAAGTTTTGCATTCTCACTTTTTAAATATGGCCTGGAGGCCAGACGTTAGCCGTCTCTGTGTTGGACAAAGTAGACTAGTGAGACGGATCTGCCCCAGGAGCTGGGAGATCTATCCCCGCTCCTGCGATCCTCTTGTCCAGATGGATACGTGCCTTCAGTGGTCTGTGATATGGCCGCAGGCTAGTGCGGGTCAGTTATTTATACCTCCAGAGAGAATGGAAGGCTGTTTGTTGCTCACAGAACGCAAGATTAGAAACTTCTGTCTAAGCCACTTAGTGCAGCAGATCAACACAACAGGAAACAAGCGTAACTTCTCCGATGGCCTTATTGTGATTCATCCAAGATATCAACTATCTTTAAAGTTGGTGGGTTTAAATGAGTTCATTAGTCTGTTAGTACATACTACCAGAGTTTTTTTATTAGGCAGAGTTCATAGCATTTCACTGTTGTCTTTGAAACAGGTACGATTATCCCAGAGTCAATCCCTCTGACGCACATAATTCAGATACCTCACGGCGCTAATCTCTTTCCCACGCAGTTGTTTAGCATTGCATTCAATTCTACAAGCTGTCTTCCCTATGTCTCTCTCTCCTTTACTCTTGTACCTAGAAATCAACTTGTATTATGTATGCATTTGGCAGATGCTTTTATCCAAAGTGACTTAGCAACTAGTTGATAGAGAGAACTGGTCCCTATACTAAAGTGTTACCACTTTTTTTTAAAACAGTTGTTGCTTTCCCTGGGAATTGAACCCGTGACCTGATAATGCCATGCGGTTTGAGCTGTTGAGCTACAGGAAAGCTGGTATCTGAATTATAACATGTTCTTTGGGTAGATTCATGTTACTAAGTTACCATTAATTTATGCTATGATACCAGCACATGCAAAAATCCATTTACATATGATATTATATGGTATTTGCTAAGGCAGGATGTATTAGATAGCCTATTGGCTTGTCCTGATTTGTACTGTGTTGCTGGACATGGATTCTACCTCAAATTTTGTGTGCTGTTATTGTTCTAATGATCACCTGGTACACAATATAACTAGAGGAAAACAATCCCAGAGACACCCTAGCAACTAGGGCTGCACGATATATCGTTTCAGCATCGATATCGCGATGTGCGCATCTGCGATAGTCACATCGTAGGATGTGCGATGTTTAGTATAGGCTACTGATCGTTATATTTATACTGATTGTTTACTTTGCTCACACATAGACACGGTGTCTACACCGGACACGACAATTTTCAGTGCTGGAAATCCATTTATCCTTTGTTGAAACTTCCACGTCATCGTGGAGAGCGCAGGTCACGGTAGCTTAGCAAAGGCAGACGCAACGAAAGCGCAAGCTCCCGAGCGCTTGGAAAGAAGGAGAAAGCGTCGTGACTGGCGTTTTCCCTCGCGTTTTCCCTCGCGTTTTTAGGCGCGACATGTGAACGGCCCCAAAGGCTGTCTACACCGGACGCGACAAAGCGACCATTGAAAATTATTTGAACTTTGTGTCAGTACGTCATAAAGAGAAAGAGGCATCAGTTTACTGTCGGGGATTTGTCGTGTCGTGCCGCGCCGCATCCAGTGTAGACAGCATCACTGATTATAATGGGTTCATTGCATTTTGTCGTGTTGCGCCACTAGCATCCGGTGTAGACATGGTGAGAGCCACGCAGATGCACGTGAACACTGAATTCTGTTCACTTCTGCGTCTATTTGTGCCTGAAATACTGTGCTCTGCAAGTATCCTTGTAAACACAGTTGCTTATGGCTTAGGTGAAGAGAAACAACTGAGAAAGAAAATGGATGTGTAACAGTATGTTGGTTCACAGCAGTTTAATGTTCCTGCTTTCTGTCATGAATGTTAATCAAATAACAAAACACAAAGAAAAATCACTTTTGTAGCTTTAACACAGATTTATACAGTGAAGACTATGCTGTTATTTTACATTTGTTTATTCAATTTCTGTACCTGAATACTGTTAGACTTACCTGAAAAATATAAAGCACTGCTTATTTCATTTGTATCTTTGTTCTGTTATTTATCTATGCTTGTAATTTGTTTATTTCCTATGCTGATTTACTCGCCTACAAAATCACCCCAATCATTATTTTTTCCCCCCAAATAAACTATTCAAGTCATGTGCTGATTTCTTTTTCATATCGCAATATATATTTTAATATATAAATAAAATATTGCAATGTGAGTTTTTTTCCAATATCGTGCAGCCCTACTAGCAACATTATACTAACACTCATGACACTCAGAACTCTTAGAATTTTCTTTGCTTTCTTCAGAAAAAAGATATGAGCTGCATCCGAAATGATATACTTTCTATAAGTACACCATTTGGTTTGAAACCTACTTCATGACTGTTAAAAATGTTTGTTTGATTTAGTATGAGTATGGGTACTATGAAGGAAATTCAAACGTGCAGTACTGTATCTGCCATGTTGTCAGAGTCACATGACCTAGCAGCGTCAATTATGTTGCTTCCTGCTATTCATAGATCCTCTCTCTTGACTTCACGGCATAGTAAAGTTTCCTACATACTACTATACAGTAGGGAAGTAGGCGGTTTCAGATGCAGGGGGAGTTTTATTTTCATCAACAACTGTACAATCATTTTTTTTCTAGGGCTGTATGATTGTGATAAACATCACTTTTGATTATTTATTTTTATTTCAATCAGTAACAGCAAGTTTATAAGTTTGAACTGTTGAAGTCCGGTCGTTAAGTTAAAGTTCTGGTCTCTCACAAACACAAATAATCAATGAAATTTTCTATACCGTAGAAAGATTTTCCAAATTTAAGAATCATTTTTCATTTCATCTGTGCTTTGTTGGTTATAATGGTGGTTTTGTCAGATTGGCCACTGTATTGGATGATTGGTTACAATGTTCAGCCACTCCAAAAACTAATTTTGTAAGAAGAAACCAATTGGATTAGATAATAATAAAATGCTGTAATTGACATGGTAACCGTAGTCATATTGTAGAGCTCAAATTTCGTATGTTTTGGTTCTTATCCGATAAGCAAATAGTACATTTAATTCACAGTGCATTCATTACTAACAAACATGATCAAATCTGAGGCATTTCTGTTAAGGTTTGTTCTTTACTACTTAATTTTTCTCTTAAATATCCCCACAAACTATATGCATGCTGACAAATTTAGGCTGGGGAATTGGGGGCATGCAAGCTGAACCCATGTGTCTTTTTTTGAAAATGATTTTCGGACACTTTGAAGCAGGTTGAAAGGTCTTCACTTCACCCCCTTTTTCATAATGAAACGTCCCTTTCTGGTCACCCTCTGTATTTGATTTTTAGCATCATGGTCTGCATCCTCTCTATGCTAATTTTAGCCTTTCATCTTCTGAGCATAGTACACATCAAGGGATCCAATCTCGCCACAATCAGGGAGTCAAAGATGGCCAGATAGCCAATCTACTGCGTTCATGTTTAATCATATGAGAGATGACAGTGTCTGCTATATGGGTTTGCTTGTTTTATTGCAGCCCTGGAGTCGTCTGTGTGTTATTAGAAAAAAGGGTTTCATTTGAGGACGGTCTCCTTCTGCACATCACGGTGACCTTTGACCCAGCTGCATTTGCGGGCTTCACTGTCTTTTTGATTTATTTTCTCACTCTGATCCACCAGGTGAGATAGAGTTGGTGTGAAATTGATAGATACATACTTTAATAACAAAAGCAAAATGAAATCTCGAAGCAACCTATGGCATAAGAATGTATTGCAGGGGTGCTTGTAAACCGATCTCAAATAAGACCAAGCCTTGAGAGAATGGCGATATACAGAGGCTCTGTTCCAAAACTTAGTCAGCTGCTTTGCTATCTGCTGCCTTCGAAGTTGCCTTCTAAGACTTCATCTTAACTAAATTGACCGATTTGTATCACTTCCATTGGAAGAAACTCAGAAATCTCTCAGGTTTCATTAAAAATATCTTTATTTGTGTTTCAAAGTTTTATGGGTTTAGGCACGAAGGTGAGTAATTGATGACAGAATTAGCATTTTTGGGTAAACTATCCCTTCAAACATGGGAAATGTATTCATAATCCAGAAGTATCGCAGTAGTAAGCCTCCAGTTTTATTTACTAAAAAATCATCAGAATTCCTGTACTTATGAATTCACAGCTCTCATTGAGAGTGCACAGGCATAATCACATGCACAAAGCCTTCAGC
The DNA here is from genome assembly GCA_018155175.1 of Sinocyclocheilus anophthalmus. Lineage (NCBI taxonomy): Eukaryota > Metazoa > Chordata > Actinopteri > Cypriniformes > Cyprinidae > Sinocyclocheilus > Sinocyclocheilus anophthalmus. Next base: position 87,372 of record JADLZN010003783.1, read on the forward strand.
TCATGCACTCATCCGAGTTGCTCCATTAATTAGCTTTCCTATCCAGTTCCTCACATTCCTAATGTGTTAATAATGGTTGGATCCAGCTTCCAATAACACTTTGGCTGCCAAGCCGCTACCAGCAAATACGCACCAGTGCTCTGTGATTCTGTCCGCTCAGCCCTTCCCAAACCTCCTCCACTATGGACCATTACTGTCTTTCTCACATCAATCCTTCAAAACCACACATTTAAAGACCTCATGAAGTTATTGACCAAAAAATCATTGACCAAAACAGTGATGTCACATTAGCGCTTCTCTAATGACTCGTATCTATTCTGTGCACACAATGTGAAGAAGCTACAACAGGTGAACATGAATGTGGAAGCAAGGGCTGGGTTGACAATATTGATTTTTCAATTTTCATTCTTCATTTTGATGAAATTATATTGATTTTTAAATCCCCATAATGATCTTTTAGTCTATGCTGTTTTCAGTTGATGCGTGAACAAAACGTCTCGGTTACGTATGTAACCCTCGTTCCCTGAAGGAGGGAACGGAGACGTCACGTCGGTGACAGACGAATTGGGATCTCGCTTTGAAAGACCAATCTACTTCGAGTGTAAACTAAACGGCCAATGCCATGCATGCGATTTATTCGCATCCGCTGCTGCTGATCACAGCGTCGTAAGTAGGCTGCAGTTGCAGCGCATATTCATGTTTTTCGCTGCGGAGCCGAGCCGTTGACACCGTCCGTCACGGTGGTACAGGCAGCTGTGGCGACGGTAACGTGACGCTCCGTTCCCTCCGTCAGAACGAGGTCATACGTAACCGAGATTCCATTTTTCAGTCTTCTCACGTCTCGACGTTACGTCGGATGACCGACAAATTGGGATGCCTAACAAAGGGCCACAGGTACTGCCCTTTCCAGTGTCCTGTGGAAGCCACCTGCTCCCCTATTTTTTGGCGTAGGCCAGGGCTTGCACAAAAGGACCAGCTACTGCTGCTATGGCACAACCCAATCAGTAAGACTGGATAACACATAGGAACACGACCCGTTCTCTACTTGACAGGGCGTTACGGAAGCTCGAACCGTACCGAAGGAGTTTCGAAGCAATACACTATGAACACCCGTAGTGCATATGGAAGAATGGAGTGATTTGAACCTCTTGGAATGGCCGAGTCGCCGGGGAAACCGGGCTCAAGGCTATCCTTGACTTTACCATATGGAGATCCACTAGGTCTTACTATGGAACCCAGCCTTCTCAGAATCTACCGGTTCTCCTTCTACCAGAGGACACCCTCTGGTTGAGTGAGCTCGCAACCTAAATGGGTAGGGCACACCCTGTGCCTGATAAGCCTGGGTGATGGCATCCACTATCCAGTGGCCCATCCTCTGCTTTGAGACGGCATTCCCCTTCTGCCGCCTCCGTGACAGAAAAGAGCTGGTCTGAGGTCCTGAAGCTTTGCGTCCGGTCTACGTAGCACCTTAACGCTCGGACGGGACAGAGCAAAAGTTAGGGCTGGGTCTGCCTCCTCCGAGGGTAGTGCTTGGAGGTTCACCACCTGCTCATTGAAGGGAGTAGCAGGAACCTTGGGCACGTGGCCTCAGGGTTATCTGGGAATCAGCCGGCCCGAACTCTAGGCACGAATCGTTGACCGAAAATGCGTGCAGGTCCCCTACCCTCTTGATAGAGGCCAATGCCAGCAGGAGCAAAGTCTTCATTGACAGAAACTTCAGCTCCACTGCCTGTAAAGGCTCAAATGGGGCCTGCTGTAGTGCCATAAGCACCAGACTCAGGTCCCAAGAGGGTATAGAGGGGGGCCGTGGAGGATTTAACCTTCTCGCCCCCCTAAGGAATCTGACGACCAAGTCATGCTTCCCCAACGACCTCCCTTCTACGGGGTCGTGGTTAGCAGCGATCGCGGCGACATGAACTTTATGGGTGGAGGGAGACAGCCTTCGCTCCAGCCCTGCTGCAAGAAGGACAGCACAACTCCGATCGGGCATCTTCGGGGGTCTTCTCGGCGAGAAGAACACCACTCAACGAACAGGTTCCACTTCAAAGCGTAGGCGTGTCTCGTAGACGGTGCTCTCGCTGAAGTGATGGTGTCAACTACCTCTTGGGGTAGGTCACATAGAACCTCCGCGTCCCGTCCAGGGACCAGACATGAAATTTCCAGAGGACTGGACGCGGGTGCCAAAGGGTGCCCATGTCTCTGAGTCAGTAAATCCTTTCTCAGAGGAATCGGCCAGGGAGGGGCTGTCGCGAGGAGCATTAGTTCCGGGAACCAGGTCCGGGTAGGCCAATAGGGCGCCACCAGCAGGACCTGCTCCTCGTCCTCCCCTGACGTTGCACACAAACCAAAAAAGGACTGTGCTAGAAGGCTCATTGGGGGAAACGCATATTTGTGAAGGCCCCGCGGCCAGCTGTGTGCCTGTGCGTCCGTGCCGAGTGTTCCCTCGTCAGGGCGAAGAACAACTGGCAGTGAAATGTTTCTGGAGAGGCAAACAGGTCTACATGAGCGGCTCCGAAAACGTCTCCAAATCAGCTGGACCGTCAGGGGATGGAGTCACCATTCTCCCGGGAGCACAGCTCGGGACAACTCGTCGGCTGCCCAGTTGAGCAGCCCAGGAATGTTAACAGCACGAATCGACCTCAGATGCTTCTGACTCCAGATGAGGAGGTGTCGGGCGAGTTGCGATAAGCGACGGGATCGCAGACCACCTTGTCGGTTGATGTAAGCAATGGTCGCCGTGTTGTCCGTTCGGACCAGCGTGTGCTTGCCTCGTAAGCGCCCTTTGAAACGGCTCAGGGCAAGGTGCACTGCCAGCAACTCAAGGCAGTTGATGTGCCAGTGCAGCTGGGGCCCCGTCCAAACCCCTGACACCCGTTGTACGTGGCCCCCCAGCCGGTGGTTGAGGCATCTGTGCAACCACAGCATGCCTGGAGACCTGCTCCTGGGGCACTCCTGCCCGGAGGAACGCAATGTCTGACCACTGGGTGAAGGTTTGGCGGCAGGCCGGTGTCACCTGGACCCGGAAGGTGCCGCGTTACCACGCCCACCTCGGACTCGGCCATGGAGCCAGTGCTGCAGCGGTCTCATATTGAGCAGCCCCAGCGGCGTGACTGCCGGCGTGGCTGCCATATTCCCCAGGAGCCTCTGAAACAATTTCATTGGGACCGCCATCCTGCTCTTGAATGATATTCAAGCAGTTCAACACCGACTGAGCACGTTCCTACGTGAGGCGTGCTTGTTCTGTTCGCCCGAGTCCCCTCCATACTGGGAAAAGAGATCCTCTGCGTCGGGAGAGTTTGCTCTTTTCCCAGTCGACCTGAAGGCCCAACATGCTGAGGTGTGAAAGCACCAAGTCCCTGTGTTCGCACAACTGATCCTGAGACTGGGCTAGTATGAGCCAATCGTCGAGGTAGTTGAGTATGCGAATGCCCTGCTCTCTCGTGGGAACAAGTGCTGCCTCCGTAACTTTCGTAAAGACACGGGGGGACAGGGACAGCCCGAAGGGCAGGAACTTGTACTGGTATGCCTGCCCCTCGAACGCAAACCGCAGGAATTGCCTGTGGCGCGGAAGGATCGAAACATGAAAATACGTGTCCTTCAGGTCGATCGCTGCGAACCAGTCTTGGGGACGGATGCACCTGAAGATGTGCTTCTGCGTGAGCATCTTGAATGGGAGCCGGTGAAGGGCCCGGTTCACGACGCCAGGTCCAAGATAGGTCTCAACCCACCTCCTTTCTTGGGTACAATGAAGTAAGGGCTGTAAAACCCTGTATTCATATCTGCTGGAGGGACCGGTTTTATCGCATCCTTCGCCAGTAGGACTGCTATCTCTGCACGCAAGACAGGGGCATCTGTTGCTTTCACTGACGTAAAGTGGACGCCCCTGAACTTGGGAGGGCGCCGGACGAACTGAATCGCATAGCCTGACTGTTCGAAGGAGCCATCGAGACGGGCTTGGTAGCTCAAGCCAGGCTCCCAGACATTGCGCTAGTGGCATCAACGGAACTACGGGCGTACCCGCAGCGGGGCAGCGTGATAGAACGCAGGGACCCGGCCCGGGCGTCGCTTTGCCGGTCCGAGGCGGGGTCTGGTGTGTTTAACACTGACCTGCGTTCGAGTAGAGGGTGTGTGGGTAGTCCGTTGGTTTGTCTTCCCGATCCGCCCACTGCTGCTCATTGGTGAGAGAGGAGGGTGAGTGTGATATGGCACTGGATCGTCCACAATCCCCAGTCCCCTCTGGGGACCCAGATATAGAAGAATTTGCTCTTTTGTCAAGTATTTGGGTACCACCGACCGATAGGTCATTGGTGGAAAAAGATTCTCCGCCTGGCCCTCCTCCGGGGAGGGAGTGGTGTGCTTACCATCTCCTGAAGAGCACGTGCCTCCACCTCTGGGTTGCCCGTCTCCGGACCTCTTGCTCTCTCGCTTGCCACCAGGTTTGGCGGGGGGCCTGGACGGGCGGGGCGGCTGTCCTGCGACCGGCTCCACGGCACATCTTTGCTGGAGGCCGCAGGAGCTCTGATCTTGTTTGGCGGTGGCAGGGGGGCCGCCGTCGGCGACGGCAGCAGCTGCACCCCGTCAGGATGTACCTGATGGCCTCAGTCTGCTCTGGTCAGCGGAGAACCGCTGGGCACGTTCTCCACCGTGTCGCCGACAGGCCGGCCTGGGACACGGGGGCGTTCAAGAATGGTGTCTTGTCCGTTTCGCGCATGTCAGCCAGTCACAGCCAGAATTGGCGCTCCTGGACCACCATAGTGGACATCGCACAACCCAGAGACCGCGCCGTAACCTTCGTCGCTCTTGGCGCGAGGTCCGCCGCGGTGCAGAGTTCTCTCTGAACTTCCAGGTCGTGACCACCCTCGTGAAAGTTCCTCAGTGCCTTGGCCTGGTGCACTTTCAATTACGCCGTAGCGTGTAAGGCGGAGGCTGCTTCTCCACCGGTCGTATAGGCATTGCTGGCCAGCCGAGTACCTACAGACCTGGGATGGGAGGCACGGTTCTCCCTGCCGGTTGGAGGCGGTATTAGGACACAACTGCATCGCAACCGACCGCTCCACCGGGGGGACCCTTGTAACCCCCTAGCTGCCCTACCATCGAGGGTGGTGAGGGAGGAGGATCCAGCAAATCAGTTTCTGGCAGTAAAAGGTGCCGTCCACGACCTGTTGAGCTCGTCATGCACCTCCGGGAAGAAAGGCAATGAGGCGGGGCGCTGAGAACCAGCACGGATCGCCCCGGGAACCAATCGTGCAACCTTGAGGGCTCGGGACACGTTGAAAGTCTTCACTCGAGCCCTACCCCTACTGTGGCCCGGGAAAGCATAGCCATTATTTCTGGATCCGATCCAGGCATTGCTACGGTCCCGGAGGAGAGCCGCGCAGCCGAATCTTCCTCTCCAGAAAGCTCTGGCTCACCCTCCGATGCTGCAATCGACATCCGGTCGTCGGGGGGAGCCTCGGAAGAAGCAGGTGGTACCCTCCGGGAGGGTCCAGCCTGCTCTTTTGGAGAGCTCCGCTGGTTTCGAAGTGCCGGCGGGCTTGGGCATCCCCGGAGGGGAATTCCTCACCGTGACCATAAGACCAGTCCTCCCACCGCTAGAAGAAGGACGCCCCCGTCTGCCCTACCGAGGAACCCCAGTATTAGAGGGCGGTGCACGGGCACGCTGCCCCTTGCGGTAACGGAAGTTCCGGTCGCGCAGCTCCGAGATTGTCAAGCTTACCCCGCCATGGGAAGCATGAGCCTCCACGAAAGCCCCCTCACAGCGTGCTTTCATTGCCCCGGCACGAAGTCGCGATCGTGACCCATCACCCACGCCATTTAACGACCTCGCATCCAGAACGCCCCCCCGGGTGACACGTGTCTATAGCAAGACCCACATCGTCTTTACAAAGACGTAACGTCAAGTTTGCCATGCAACGTCGTCTTTAAAAAGACGCACCCGAAATTGCTCTTTTAGGGAAAAGCTCTTTTAGCGTGCTGAGGCGCACAGGGGAGATGGTCGCTTGCAACACGACAGGGGGTAGTGCAGCCTGGTGTGCGCAACCCACTCGACACTGGAACGAACACCCCTGAAGCGCCGTCCCGCCAACACAAAAAGCTTCCGAGAGCATGCTGAACTCGTTCAGTGTTCTCCTCCGTAGAGTAGTCAGGAGCGGAACGATGTGATTGCTCGGCTCCGAAGCGAAAAGCTGAATATGCGCTGCACCTGCTGCCTACTTATACTCACGCTGTGATCAGCAGCAGCTGGATGCAATAATCGCATGACAATGTGCATTGGCTCGTTTAGTTTACATTCGAAGTAGATTGGTCCCTCTAAGCGCGATCCCAATTTCGTCGGTCCTCCGACGTGACGTCGAGAGTGACCGACTGAAAGGGAACTTACGTTATTTGTAGTGCATCTACCATCCAATAATCCTAATAAGCTTTGTGCTTTGTTACTTTAGAAAAACAAACAAAAATAACGACTCTATTCACCAATTCGTCTCCTTCGCGTCACCCTGGTGCCATTTTGGAGCGTATCCACTGAACGTAACAGCGTATGCTATTCTGTGTCAGCTGCGTCACGCGGATTTCTACGTTTTATTTATGCTTTGATTTGAATGAAAACGTAGAAATCCGCGTGACGCAGCTGACACAGAATAGCATACGCTGTTTACTTTCAGTGGACACTCTCCAAAATGGCACTAGGGTGACGCAGAGGGGACGAATTGTTGAATAAAGTCATTATTTTTGTTTTCTTAGCGTACAAAAAGTATTCTCGTAGCTTCGAATAATTCGGTTTGAACCCTTGATGTCACATGGATTATTTTACCGATCTCCTTGCTACGTTTCCAGACCTTGATCGTGGTAATTACATTGCAGTCTACGGGAGGGTCAGAGAGCTCTCAGAATTCATCAAAAATATCTTAATTTGTGTTTTCCGAAGATGAACCAAGGTCTTACGGGTTTAGAACGACATGAGGGTGAGTAATTAATGACATAATTTTCATTTTTGGCTGAACTAACCCTTTAAAGTTTTACAAATATGATAGCAAGACTGTCTCTTATTCACCTTCCAAGCATCTTTATTTTACCTTAAATGTTCAGTTGTGTTCATACCACATTCCCTGCTGTTAATAAGCGAAAAGAATGCAGAGATAAGTAGTCAGAGAATTGGGTACTCCAGGGGCCTAATTAGGTCAGCATGTTTTGCATCTTTAAAAAAAACTCATTTAGAATTCTGCTTCCGCAAGGAATCGGAATACGATTTCGATGTAATTATTCTATCCCCCAACTCCACCGCCCCCTTAGCGTTTTTCCCCATGATGCTCTGTGTGCTCTGATATGTTTCACATAGACTATTGTTTTACCATTGTTGGTTGAGTGTTTTTTTGTGTCCTCTAGGTGTGTTTGTGTTTGTTATGCGAAGTGGTTTTCCTAATGCAGCTTCTGTGACACATCTGTCCAAGTGGGTCACTAATCATGTACTGTTTGGTGTGCTTCTACAGAAAAACTGTTGTGTTGCACTTTCTTTAGATGTGCCTTCCAAAAATGTATTGTCCTTAAGGCCTAGACGGTGATAAGCCAAGACTCGAGAGCTGGCATAAATGTCTGCTGACAGTCTGAAAGAACACCTATAAACTCACAGCACAATGGCTCCGCTTTTGTCACAGAATGCCAGTGTTTGCCAGCTTTACCACTGTTAGCGCGCAGCAATACACTATCATTTTTATGCAAGTTGTGCTGTTTTAAATGCAACTCACAAAAATGTGTGTAAATATGTGCCGTCAGATGATATAAAATACAGGACGAGGCATATGGTTAAAATGAAGTTAAATTGCGCTAATATTTTAAGAGAAACACAATGCAAACATACTAGTTCTATGTCTTTGAAACTGCTATGACAGGAGGGAAGATGAATAGACATTAATTTGTGTTATTTTTCGTAAAAGAGCCTACCCCGTATTGACATGTCCACATCCAAGCATTTCATAGAGTGGACTTCAACAGCTTGGCCTTTTACAGCAGATTGAGTTCACCAATAACTGACAGTCATTATCTAGATGTTATTTTCATTTACAATAATCAAGACTAAAATTTGGCATTAGTAACTTTTTTTTTAAAGGTTTATTTTTGGCTTTTATTAGGATAAGACAGTATATACTGACAGGAAACGAAGTGGCCCCAAAAGCTATCAGCGCTGATATTATTAACTTCTTTTAGTAAATTTTTACTAATGACAGAATTTCCGCTCATTATTCGCTCTGACTGGATCTTTCCTTACATCAGATTCGTTTGATTCGCAAATTAGTCGTTCAGTGCGATTTGCAAACAGATTCAACAGGTTCATTGAACAGAATCAGCTCATTCAGAAATCAGACATTGTTCTTATTTCTCAAAAGTGGCAAATTTTGAAATAACAAAGAATTTTGAAATAACATTTGGAAAAAACAAAGAACAATATGTTTTTTATGAAATGTAGTGGAGTTAAACTACAATATTATGTTTTGGAATGTAGTGAAGTAAATGTGAAAGTTTACTAAAATAAAAGATACTCACAATTTTTTATTTAGTAACAAAGCAAAAACACTGTCCACCACTTCTTTAGTTTTATTTGATTTATATTCCATTTTTAATGCTTTTAATTTTTTTGATGACTTTTTATTGTTTTCTCTCTCATGAATTTCCTTATTCTTGTAATTCAGTTCAGTATTGTTTACCTGTTTGTGACCCTGGAGCACAAAACCAGTCTTAAGTCGCTGGGGTATATTTGTAACAATAGCCAAAAAACCATTGTATGGGTCAAAATTATCGATTTTTCTTTTATGCCAAAAATCATTAGGATATTAAGTAAAGATTCTATGAAGGTATTTTGTAAATTTCTTACTGTAAATATCTCAAAACTTAATTTTTGATTAGTAATATGCCTTGCTAAGAACTTCATTCACTTGGACAACTCTAAAGGGGTCATATGATGCTTTTTTAAAGATCATTATTTTGTGTATTTGGTGTAACAGAATATGTTGACATGCTTTAAAACACATTATTTTTCAAATACTGTAAATTATTGTAAGTCCTCTATGCCCCGCCTCCCTTAAACGCTTCGTTTTCTACAAAGTCCCACCTTCCGACAAGCGCAGTCTGCTCTGACTGGCCATCTGACCCATTCATTGTGGCGTCTGCGAACACTCACAACACGGTGCGTCGGAAATGTAAACGCCCCTTACCATAATCACACGCATAGGGTCTCAAGCTTCATCTTTCAAAATAACTGTAAAGACAGAGCCCGAAAGGGGAAAAGAGTCTCGTGACAGACACAGTGATGAAACTGGTATGTGTTTGTGATGTGACCCCCCCCCCCCCCCCTCTCTCTCTCACTCTCTCTCTCTCTCTCTCCCTCTCCCTCTCTCTCGCGCTCTCTCTCTATCTCGCTCTCTCGCGCTCTCTCTCACACACGCGTTGCGCGCCCCCCCCCCTCCCGCACACACACACACCACACAACCACACGATGCGCAAAACTCTGCCTTTGAACAGTCAATAGCAAATACTTCAACTAACAACAAAACAGTAGCTGATTCAGAAGCGCCAGATTTTCATAGCAAAGTCAGAATGACCTCCTCTCCTAGGTTCACGAAACAGTCGTCCATAAAATGCATTGCTGTTCTGTTGTAAGTAATCGTAAAGATTCCTAAATGCATCTACTTTCGGAAGTTCAAATAAAGTGCTTTTGCTTTCGCCTAGAACACACGCGTCTCCCTGACATGCCTGCTTCAACACTAACTGCGGTTACTAAAACCACACCTTCTTTCTTTGCATGAACATTTTGGCGGCATTATGCAAATAGATTCCCACATAGTGACGTAGACGTGTGGGGGCGTGTTAGATTGAGCCGTTTTAGGGGGGCGTGGCAGTGTCTTAACTTTGGGTATAAAGAATATCTCTTTGGTTTGAGACTTTAGTCTTTGCAACTTCAGGGATCGTATCTATGCACAATCAGCTTGTAACACTCCAAAGAGAAAGGAAAATTTGAAATCGCATCATATGACCCCTTTAAAGGCGATTTTCTCAATATTTTAATTTTTTTGCACCCTCAGATTCCAGATTTTCAAATATTGCCAAATATTGTCCTATCCTAACAAACCATACATCAATGGAAATCTTATGTATTCAGCTTTCAGATGATGTATAAATCTCAATTTCAGAAAATTGACCCTTATGACTGGTTTTGTGGTTTAGGGTCACATATTACAGTAAATATGGCTATAATACATATTCCAATTGCAACAGGCATAAATCAATCATTGTAAACAATGTATTATTATTATTTATTTCAAATTCTAGTAATGAAAATTGGCTGGGGATGCATTGTCGTGCAAATAATGCCATGATGCACAAAATCTAACCGATCCTTAAAAGACTTGTTTTCTTTAAGAAAAATCTCATTTTGAATTTCTCTGATTTGAATTTGAGCTGAAATATGACCCATACGATTCGTAAGATTTCCCCGACTGCTCTAAATTCTGTCAGAGCGATGGCAGCTCACTCCACATGAACAAAGTCTTTGCAAGAATCACACACAGCGCTTGTTTTAGTCCAAAGAACAGTTGTCATGGAAACGCTGCACTTAAATTCACCATGCAGACAATATAAAAGCTCAGAGAGGTGTATCGAGGTGAAAAAACAACAAGCCTGTTCAGTCCCTGTTTCTTTTCTTAGTCTCTCTCTCTCTTTCTCCACCTCTTCGTGTCTAGCTTCTCTCTGTCATTTACTCCTTGAAATGGATAAAAGCAAATATTTAGAAGTCATTTCTTCTGTATTTGTATGGGATTTATGCAAATGAATCCAAGCCGACTATTTCGGGAGTGCTGGACTCATTTTGAGATTGTGTGGGGAGAGCTGGCGAATTGTGAGATGTTACGCACAATGAAATAGTGCTACCTGCGTGATAAAGAGAGACAGAGAGCAAGAGAGAAGGATAACTGCAGTTATCGCAGCAGAAACAACCCTTTCTTTTCACAGTAAGGATTGCACAGCAGCAGTACATCTCAAAGACAGAGAAACAGATGCATCTCCTTGAGGAAGACCAAGGGAGATGTGTCAAAGGTAGGAATCGATCGGAACACGCACAGCAGAGGGAGTCAGAGCAGCGCTTGCTAATGAACTTTGAACTGTAACGTCTTTTACCATTCAACAATGTCTAGGCTATGATAGCAATGTGCTTACGGTCTTAAAACTGTTGTTGTGCACTAGCTAGGTCAGAAAGAACTCAGATGTACAGGTTATTTTGGGATCTTGGCTCTGGGTAAGATGAGAGTACCTAGAAATATCCAGAAAACCTAGATAGCTGGAGGTAAACAACACCCGACTCCTACAAGAACAACATGTACACAATGCCAGACAATGCCAAATTCAAATGGAATAGAATAATGTAACGTTTAACATAGAAGTCTTCTGCTAGCACTGAAAAACATTTATAAGACAGCACAGACATGTCAAATTATGTGAGGTAAAGCAGCGGATTTGCTGCTACTTTGGCTTGTCTGTCGTTAGTAGCACTGCCTTAATTAAGCATCCCACCCTGGCCCACTTTCTTTTGGCGGTGGGCTGGCGATTAGACACAGTGTCATCCCACAATGGGAGCCATCCAGCGATGCAGCTCTTTGAAGTGTCAAGAATCTTTGTTGGTTTGGATCTGGGTCACTTACAGTTCAGAACATGTTGGGTATTGAGAAAGAGATGCTCACCAGTAAGGCTGCTTTAAAAATCTAGGTACAGATCATTTAGGAGATGATTTTATTTGATAAATGCTTATTAAATGTGCCATTGATGCTTGCTACAGACAAACCCGTAATTAGAAACTGTGGTGGTCAACTCATCCTGCAGAACTTGTGCTACCACACTTGGGAGAAGTGTACTATTACCAACCAAGGCTTATTGTAAAAATTACGTTGCTTCTCGCATGTTTTGTGGCACTTTGAAAGTGAATGTCAAGTATATTTAGTTTTATCCAAAACTGATTACATTTTATTACGTTGGTTGTTGCATGTGTCGCGGCAGTTAGGAAATTAAATGTCCGTTAAGTGGCGCTGAAAGTCAATGCTCTATCCCATTCTGAAAATAACGTACCACTTTCACTACACTCTACCCTAAACCTATAGTCTCAGCCTCAGACGTCACGCCCATGGACCGGTGGCTGAACGTCTGATGCATACGGCACACAAAATTCGAAATACTTCAGGAGTTTGGAAGTCGTCATCGGATTGGTTGAATTATACAGGATTTCTGGGAGACGTGTGTGTCGCGTTCTTTAACGTTCCACCTGGAAACAAAGATGCCATGATGCCAAACCCCCTCATGGAAGAATAAAGAACATAGGGTTGCACAATTAATCGAATTTCTAATCGCGATTACAATTATGGATGCCACAATTACGTAATCGTTCAAAGCGGCAATTAATCATTCAAAGTCCGCTTATGTTATTCTGTGTGCTTTATTTTTCTTTCTACATGTTATCTTAAGGGTTTTTCTATCGTTTTAATTTTAGTTTTAGTATAACACTATAATACCATTCATATTTTGACTTTTTTATAATTTAAAGAAGAAACCAATCCGATGTATAGTTGACATTTGAGGCTTAATACTATGGAAAAGCACTAAAAGTTTTTCAGTTCGAGTGTTTTCAGCTTGTTTATTTTCATATAAAAATACGGCATGCAGTTGCATCAAACAATGGTAGAAACATCATTCAATGTAAATTGTGATATCGTATTTAATAATCGCAATTACAATTTCAAGGGAATAATCGACAATTATGATTTTTGTCATACTCGTGCAGACTTATATAAAAGACTTGGGACCTAGCAACCACCCAGGGCACCCTAGAAACCACATAGCAATCAATGTATTAAAGTTATTTTTTTTTAGAATCATCAAAGTTAAAGGTAGATTTTACCCCAAAATTACAATTCCAAACGGTAGCCAAAGTATTTTTTTCCATACTGTGAATGTCAATGGCTACCCTCATTCTTCAGAATATCTTCTTTTGTGTTTAACGAAGAATCTGTCTAGTCTAATCTAGTCTGTCTTAAAGTGGTCAGCCCACTACATGTCAGCTTGTCTGTTTTTTTGCATGCAGGCCAGATTGAGAGTTTATGCCTTTGTGTGCCTAATCTTTGATGATGTCCTTCATGACATACACAGGGTTTTTTTTCATACAAGTGCATCTTGAATAGATGTTGATGTCATGCATTCATTGCAGGGAGAGCATTGCATTTGGCTGTGATATCAGGTGTTTGTCCAGTCTGATCTCTTTGTCGACCTAGAATTTCTCAGTGTTTGCTTCACATGTCCTTTCAAAGGTCTCTAGATCGTTCTGGCTTTTGAAGATGATATTTGGTGGGATGATGGTAGTGGGTGATATCTGGTGACATTTACATATCAATGGAATGGTGATAGACAGGGAGAACATTTCAAGAGTGCATGGTGAACGGATCATCACATTTGACATGAGATGGCCGGCCTGGTCTCAGAACAGCTGTAAACTGTCCAGTTTTATTTTTTTCCCAATTTTTGTGTTGTTTTGTTTTGTTTTGTTTTAATATCTATTGAGTGGTTTAATTGTAATACTTAAAAAGGATGTCTAATCAATTGAATTCACAACTAAATGTAACAATAATAATGCTCTATAACATTTATTTATTTCTGTTTCTGGTTATTTTTTATTTTTTTAAATTTGTGTTGTCTGTTGTAATTTTTCTGTATTCCGTCTTTATATTTTTATATTAAATATATATATATAATATATTATTCTCATTGCTCAATGTAGATTATTAAATGTACATTCCTGAAGTTTCTACTATATCATCTTCTATGCTCTCTTTCAGCTGACATCATATCCACTGTTGAGTTCAACTCGCAGATAACCTGGCCACTGGGGACAAAGGTGGACGAGTGGTGGTCTTCCAGAGGGAACAGGAGGTAATTTGGGATAGACATTGTATTCTCCATAATTTAAAGACTATTACTAACTACTACGAGGCTTCCCATAATGTAGAATAGAATATGGATGTTAAAGAGGTCGTGAAGTGGAGAATCAAAATGTTCTTGATATTTACACATATAAGAGGTTACTGTTACAACAAAATATACTGCGTGTTTCAAAACTCAAAAACTAATGTGTATATTGTGATTTATTCATATACAGAAAGCAAAGATCATTCTCTTTATAATCGCTGGATCAATTCAAGATCAGTGCAAGTCTGTCAGTGATTTGATTTCTGCATTTTCACCAAAACTCCCATTATAATCAATAACAGTTTACGCTGCTCACTGAGTCTGTTATTTACATCACATTTTCAGTGTTAGTTATGATGAAAGTATTTAATAATTGCATTGTGTGCTCAGCAGACGTGACTGTTCGGCTGCTATACATCGCTGCTAGATCTAAATATAATGCTACTGTCAACTTTTTTTCATTATTAGTCATTCTTGGCGACTGTTATACTAAAAACACAGTAAAAGTTTTCAAGAGAGTTCACATGTAATGCTCATTTCATATGCAGATGTTAACCAATTATAGCAGTGGGCGTTTACATTGAGGTCTCAGCAGACATGCCCCTTTCATTCGAGCGTTCAAATCAGAGGCAAAATTCAGGGTAGAAAATGACTATTTATATCAAAATTATGACTGTTTTTGATGTTAAAAAAAACATACTAAGATTATAACTGCACCTCAGGAAACATCAGATAATTTAAAATGTTACTTGAAAAATATAGTAAAATGGCATATAGTGTAAATTCACACCCAATATCATCGCCATAGCAGGACTTTGAATACAGTTGTAAATATGGTAGTACACATCCTCATCCTAAATTGACTGTTTATCCTCTATTGACTAAATTTGTGTTTTTGTAAGTTGGTCATGAACTGTTTCAGATCTAATAACCCCTCACTGTTTTGTCTAGCAGCACAAAAGTGCGAAAACCCCGCCGTCCGCCCCTCCTCATCTCACGCTCGCATCATCTTTACAGAGATTTCATGGTGTCTGTTAATCCTCGCACCATGATTCATGCCCCACTCTGTTTCAGACCCCCTTTAACCCCCTCTCTCCCGCCGAGGGGAAATCTGTTTCCATTAGTACCCTCGTCTTCTCTCGGTCTGTCTGAGTTCTGCTTATTGATTCAGACGCTTCCCAAGGTGAGAAGTGACCCTGAAGGTTTCCACGCTCTGATCGGTATTGAGATATTCCTCTAACCCGGACCACCTTTGTGCATTGAGATTCTGACCTGCCTCACTTATATTTCACGGCTTTCAGCAACAAAGAAAAAATCAACACACATTCCATATGTGACTGTAACACAGAGGGACTTAATATAAGTCAATGTTTATGCAGAAATTTCCAATTATCATTTGTTTGCTGCCTCTAATTATGTGCTATATGTGACCCTGGAGCACAAAACCAGTCTTAAGTCGCTGGGGTATATTTGTAGCAATAGCCAAAAATACATTGTATGGGTCAAAATTATCGATTTTTCTTTTATGCCAAAAATCATTAGGACATTAAGTAGAGATCATGTTCCATGAAGATATTTTGTAAATTTCCTACTGTAAATATATAAAAACGTAATTTTTGATTAGTAATATGCATTAGGGCTGTCAAATTTTTTCCGATTTCGAATATTCAGTCACGATAAAAAAAAAAAAAAAATCCACATTCGAATGCAAAAACACTGCTTTCGAATTTTAGGTCTGCGTCAGCCGTCAGGCAGCCTTATCAGTGGCGCACGAGATTCGACGACGATGTAAGTGTCATTGAATTGTAATGTTTTTGTTAGCCTATCCAGTTGAACCCACTAGATGCGGCGCTGCTACGTTGTTCATTCAATATATAGCGGAAAACGAGAGCATCAGTGTGGAGAATATGTTGATTACGTCAAAACTGAAACCAAGCCGTTCTAGAGGGACATCTATCAGCGTTGCACTCGCGTCTCGCACAAGAGAGCGGCATGTTTAGAAAGCCATGTAAAATTAATATAAGTTCAACTTTTAAAAAACATGTCTCATGACTTTATGGCGGTTTTCCCCCGTCCCACTGCATCTCATGTTTTTAATTGAAGAAAGTAGCCTACTTTTGTGATTGGTTTTCGGTCCTTTGTATTAAACTATACATGCATGCATGGTGCTGTTTTTTTTTCTAATTGTTTAAGCAACTTTATTAATTATATATGGTTTGTAAACATTATTTTAAACATTATGCACTTTTTTCAAAGATAGTCGTGTTATTTTATTACTCTTTGAAGAAACGTGCATAATTTTTTGCTCGATGCACCCTCTTGTGGCCTCAGGAGAGAAGCCAAAAGCTTTTTTTCCCCCTAACTGAAATTATGCCTTTTAAATTCGAATATAATTCGATTGAGTTTTTCAGTCATTTTGACAGCCCTAATATGCATTGCTAAGAACTTCATTTGGACAACTTTAAAGGCGATTTTCTCAATATTTTGATTTTTTTGCACCCTCAGATTCCAGATTTTCATCAATGGAAAGCTTATTCATTCAGCTTTCAGATGATGTATAAATCTCAATTTCGAAAAAAATGACCCTTATGACTGGTTTTGTGCTCCAGGCTCACATATGTATAATTAGGTCCAAGCATTTTGATGTAGAGCGCTGAATGAATTGTAAATGTGATCCTCAGCTAATGTGGGATGCATTTGTCATGCATGATAGACATGAAATAGGCAGTGAATTGCCAAGGCACCAAATACAGTATATATTAAGGTCTATTTTTTCATCTTGGTTTATAACACATAAACACTTACATCATTGCAGAGTAAGAACCAGCCTCACCGTCGGGGGGAGTACAATGTTTACAGCACCTTTCAGAGCCACGAGCCCGAGTTTGACTACTTGAAAAGCCTGGAGATTGAGGAGAAGATCAACAAAATCCGCTGGCTGCCGCAACAGAACGCCGCTTATTTCCTCCTGTCCACCAATGGTGAGCAAACGCAATGTGTTCTCGTCATATCTGATCTAATGTTTCTTACTTTTGAAAAATATGTTTTGGGTGTTACTGTGTCGATGGGTTTATCTGTGGTGTTGCATACAAATTTCCTTAAGTATCTGACAAATGAATAAATGTACACTTCCTCACAATTCAGAAAAAAAAGATTATACATATTGTCAGGGCCATTCTTTAAAGAGACAAATAATATGCTAAGATATATGCGGTTTTGCATTGTGTTACAGACCACAGAGTACATTCATAATAAAAAAAATGTTTCTTGAGCAGCAAATCGGCATGTTAGAATGATTTCTGAAAAATCATGTAAAGACTGGACTAAATGGCTGCTAAAAATTCAGCTTTGCATCATAGGAATAAATTACATGCGAAAATATATTAAAATAGAAAATAGTTATTTAACATTAAAATAATAAAATTTTTTTCCAACAGGTTAGTATTGTTTATTATATAGTTACGCAACTTATATAATTACTGTTACTGTTTTTAATGTATTTTGCTCAAACAAATGCAGCCTTGCTTGAGCATAAGACACTTGTTTTTAAAAACAAAAAGCTTACAGATCCCAAACTTTTGACTGGTGTGGTCAACCAGTTTCACCATAAACAAAAGCAATAGTCAAGTCAAGCCACCTTTATTTATATAGCGCTTCATAAAGTACTGATCGTTTCAAAGCAGCTTCACAGTAATAAAATAAAGTATGATGTGATTCTGCCTTCGATACAGAATTCAATTCTGCTGACAGTGAACAGTCATTATTCTAAGCTATGTTTTTCGGGTTAACAGCATGGCATTGCTGGTAAACCAGCAATAATAAGCATAAACCAGCTTGGCTTACTTCATAATTTAAAGTGCAATAACACACATCCAGCAGGTTTTTAACATTTCTCAAGTAGTGAGTGTCTATGTATTTATTTTGAATATTTATTTAAATAATTACTAGTTGGCAGAAATCTGAAATCTGAAATTATACATTTTTCATTTATGTTGTTTACAGTGCCTATTTGAGCAGTTAGGCTGCTAGAGATTTCTGCTGTGTAACTGCAGCCAATTAAAAGTAGCAAATCCTTCAGACCCAAACTCGCATTCATCAGTTTTGCAGAGATAGATGGCTCTCATGAAGCTATAGTCCTGTTTTAGGACACTTCAGAGTGGTCCAGCATACAGGCAGCAGCACGGTCCAATCAGGTTAATTGGAAGACATTGATCTTATTTGATTTAACTCCTGTCTGTTTTGTTGTGCCAGCTATGTTCACTCTCTTTACTGGCCCATTTCCAGTGGATCTGCTGATATTTTCTCTGCCCCTAACCTTACAAACACTGCTTCCACGTTACACATTGTCTTGCATATCTCTTTTACCAGATAAAACTGTGAAGCTATGGAAAATCAGCGAGAGAGACAAACGACCGGAGGGTTACAATCTGAAGGATGAAGAAGGCAGGATACGGGACCCAACCACCATCACATCTCTGAGGGTAAGCAGAGTCCGTTTAAAGAAAGAGCTTTTTTGCGATGTCCCTTGTACAGCTTGGACACCTTTGTTCAACCCTTTTCCTGGAAAGCCAATTTCCTGAAGAGTGTAGCTCTTTAACACATCTGCTTAGAGGTTTTGCGTCCAAATATGCAGGGAAAAAAACATGCCAAAAGAGCAGTATGACCAGAAAATAGGTGGAGAGTACCCTGATGACCTA
This sequence comes from Sinocyclocheilus anophthalmus, assembly GCA_018155175.1. Lineage (NCBI taxonomy): Eukaryota > Metazoa > Chordata > Actinopteri > Cypriniformes > Cyprinidae > Sinocyclocheilus > Sinocyclocheilus anophthalmus. Next base: position 106,058 of record JADLZN010003783.1, read on the forward strand.
CTACTTCCGCAAAGATTCGGAAGTGTGCATCTGGTGAACACTTTACTATCCCATGAAGCCACAAGAGAGGATTTGTGAATGGCAGTGAAGCAAAGCAACTGACGCTGGTAGGTCACATGACAATGACAACATGGTGAATATAGTATGTCTACCCATATTGTGCTATTAGAACATGCTGTTTTCACATTCACAAAGTACGTTTAAATCAAATGCAGTTTGTACTAGACCAGTACAAACTAATCCTGCTCCTGGAGGGCACATCCATATAGTTTATCTCAACCTTCCTAAGATTTGTGGCAGAGGTCCTGAAGACCTTGATTAGCTGGTTCAGGTGTGTTTAATTAGGCTTGGAGCTAAACGCTGCAGGACAGTGGCCCTCCAACAGCAGAATTGGACACACCTGATATTGACAGTATGTGATTTGGATGCAGCTATAATCCTCAGACCTTGATTAACTGGTTCGGGGGTGTTGGAGCTAAACTCTGCTGGAAGGTATGGAAACCCCTGAGCTATTTTCTTAAATGAAGAATGTCCAAAATCTCCAAAAGGTATTGAGTGATGTGGTTCCTCCCATTCCCGTCTCCTTCTCCCCATGCGGTCTCCCCAAGCATAAGGAAAAGGGAGTCTTAATCTGTTGGCTCTAGTATGTGAAGGAAAAAAATTAAGGTCAAGCACTGTTGTAATTTGGCAGCCATAGCTTCCCCAGTGGAAGTGGGCACTCCTGGCGCAACAGAGGAGGATTATGTGTTGGAAGATGGAGTTTCATATTCATATCTCGCCAAATACAGCTGACAAGGTAGGGGGTTTGGAGTACTTTGGAGGCTTGATCTCATCAAATGTTTGATGGCTGTTGTTAAAGGTGTGAGAGTGAAGGAAGCCTGTGCATCTGTCAATATGGACCCACAGGAATATACCCTCCTACATACAAGTGGAACGTGTCCAGAGTGACCTGCTGCTACCGCTGGGGGCAGCTGATAAATGTCAAATGTTAATGTTGTGTTAATACTGTGGTCTTCTCTCCTGGGAATCATTAGATTGATGCCAGGCAGGATCTTTTTTGCCATTTTTGGCAGCTGCCCAAGAGACATTGGGTAATTGATTTAATAATTTCCCCCATTTTTCTATGATTTTATAATATTTGTGCGAACATCATATAAATTGCAAGACCTCCCTCCTAATAGTTTTTAAGAAGGTCTTGGAAAGTATGTCTTGCCCCTTTTGTTTTCTGGCAGCTGATTTGAAGGTTGTAAATGCCGTTTTTCTCTCCAAAAATGACAATGATTACTTATGTGATATTGATTTTTTTTACAACAGTTCAATAAACAAGAAGTTAATTAAGAGACTTACGTTTTAGACACCGTATTTCCTGTTTTTGCGCTATTTCGACAACAAAAAATAACTCCAAACACAACCACAGCGCTGTTTTGCATCTCTGAGCAACATGACGCTGTTTTGTTCCTGAATGAATCAAGCGTTTAAATTATTCGGTTCAATCGCAGTGACTTGCTTATTGAAAGTGACTTGCTGCCACCTACTGGCGGTTTTAATTTCGCATTCAGAGTATCTTTTATTATTTAAATAATTTCAAATATCAGTATTCAAAAGATAATGGACACTTTTAGAAAAAAAAGGCTTTATAAAGGTAAAAATGCCCATAAAATGTCAAAATCAGTTAAAACTTATTGGAAAAGATTGATTTCTATCAGTGTGAACTGACCACCACAGAATATGAAAAATTTTAGGAGTCAGCTGTCCACGGTAGTCCTTGTTATCAGCACAATAACACACTCAGCAAATTATTGTCTAATTATCTTTATCGATAAAATCATAGAAAATATTGAGATATTATTTTTTTGTTAATTTCGCACACCCCTACCCTGGAGTGGGGCATTTGAGGAAAAGTGTAATTGAACACTGTAAATTACACATTGCTTTGACTTGTTGGATCCATGACATGGTGTTTAGCAAATGTGCTCCTAAATAATGTTCTGTGACTCTCAATTAAATAATGCAAGTCTGAATCATTTGAGTCATGATTCATGAATTACAATTGCAAACATGAATGAATTGCAGTTTATTAACTGCAGATCAAAAGACCCATGCAGTTTTCCTTTTATCCAAATACCTAGCTGCATTAAAGGATTTTTCCTGTTTGAGAATTCAGTAATTATGATATTGATTTATCCAGCAGTCTTCCACTCAGAAAGATGTCAATATTCAACCCCAGACTCTAATCCAGTCATCGCAGAATAATGCCTTATTTTCTTCACTGGGCTTGGATTGACCCTCACATAATGGGTGACTTGGGAGGTCGATGTAAAATCGCATTATGGGAGCAGGAGATGTAATTCTTAGATTTCACTGAAACATAATAAACTATCCAAAGCGTATAGACACTGTTAATGCCCTGTGGGGCCTATTATTGCCAAAAGAACAGATTTCCAGAATGAAGCTTGAAAGCTGGAGGATAAGAAGCAGCGTGAATTAGCATAGATTTGACTTTTGTCCAAACCGAAGGAAAAAATAAGAGGTCTTGGTTATCACATTTGGATAAAAGATTATGAATATTTTTTTTATTTCATTAGAATTACATACACTTCTGAATCAATCATCACAGACTCAAAAATATCTCTTTAAAAAAAAAATTTTTTATCCATTACATTTTTTTTGGGTGCAAAGACATGTATTTACTGCAAAAGTAAATAGGGTCAAATCTGATTTCATGTTGACTTCAAGTGGAAATGTGCATGTAAATATTATGGGTTACCAAATCTGGGACAGATCCAGGTGTCTTGATCTGCATCCTATTAATTTAGCCTCGATTTATGTCTCTCATTCTATTGAGAATACAGTAGACTGGTGGCTTTGGATAGGGGATATATTTAGGAGATTGTTCTTGAGGCGACTGTAATATGTTCAGGGCAACAGTTCCATCACCTCCTCCTTAACTAACACTGCAGCCCACTGGAGACTAGAGCTGGAAGAGATGAAATCCTCTCCCAAATGTGTGTGTGTGTGTATGTGTGCGTGCGTGCGTGCATGCACAAAAGCAGGGCATTTATGACTTTGCACAGACTGAGCAGAGAGGAGAATGAGATAAAGGGGGAGGTAAGGGTGGATCCCTCGCAGGGAGTCCACAGGGTGCATCTGCCCCTACTGTCAGACTGTTATCCAGCGCGACGAGGGGCTACCGAGTGTTTACTGCCTTCATCTGCGTCTGCACTCCAAACACGAGGGGATTCACCCTGCAAAATTGTTTCTGCCGGGGGGAGGGAGTTGTCGCTGTCAATAAAACGCTGAATTTGAGATATCTTTAGGAAAGCATGTATACTTTGTGTTTGACTCAAAAGACAAAAGAACATGTCAGCTAAAAGGATGTTTGGTTTTGTTTTTGTTAGGCTATGAAAAGCAGTCTTGTGGAGAAAAAAAAAGATAATTTCCTGGGACCAACAGGATGGCGCAATGGCCCAGTGCCAGTATAAGAGGGTTTCATGGGAACCGTTTGTTGATCTCATACATATGTTTTTACGCTTCGTAAAACAAAAACATTTGGATTTTTATTATCATATTAAACTCCATGCAGTTAATTCTAGTCCTCGACTTGTTCCTTTTTGTATCGCTGCACTTATTTTCATTTTCTCATTTCAGACTGTCAGTCTGCACGTTAGTGGTGGGGATTTTCAGTGCCTCTTTCTGCAGGTTACATTGTTACACCAGTAGATGGCGACATGTGACTGTCTTTATAAGTGGGTCATTTAATCATTAACTCAACTGATTTGTTCAAAGAATCTGCTTTATTCAGGAATAAAACATGTGATTGAATATATGACTGGATGCATACTTCCCTACTGTATAGTAGATGAAAAACTGAAAAAAGTACTGTCTGAATTCACAGCAGAAAAAAAGTACCCAGATGACACTGTTTCGAGTGAGATTCTGAGGTGCATATCCAATGGACACTTTAATATCTCATTCTATTCTGTCTTTACTATCTAGATTTTTTTTCTATCTCATGAGGCCATAGGAAAGAAGTTGTCAATGGCAGTGAAACACAAAACTTAAGTTGTAGGTCACATGACAATGACAACATGAATGCAACTACCACATTTATAGCGAATAGTTTTTTTAACAGTCGACAAGCAGTATGTATGCAAAGAAGGACACCTACTGAGAGAGTATATTCACTTGGAGACTCAGCCCTTGTGTTTTAGGATGAGTGAGTCTATACCAAAAAATTACTGCATTTGTAAATTTTTGGTAGATCGAAAAACATTGATTTAGTTGAAAGTTGTAAAATATCATTCACATTTGAATTTCATTATTTAAACATGTTTAAAGTTCTGTCATTAAACTCTGGCATAGGTCAATAGGTTCTAATTCCATCTGATATAACCCTCCACCTTCCCCAGCTCCACCTGTATAGATATGATACAGGGTAATTTCATGTATGAGTTGTCATGACAGAACTGCCGTCAGCAATCAATCAGTTTGACATTACTACAGTTTCATTCTAATCGATGTGATTTTTGAAGTTTTTAAGAAAGAAGACCAGTTGTGGACTGTGCTAAATGCCAGAACTGAACTACTTGAGTAACCAAAAAACAAAACAACAACAACAAAAAAAACACTTACTGTTCAGCCCTGTTTTTCATTAGCATTTGAATATACAGGCACGCTTTTTCAGTTTTCACTACCTGCTGAGACTTTGATTATGTGTCTAAAATATGAATAAAACCTCCACGTACTCTCTCAGAATCCATGCTGATTTATGATTTCCATACACACATAAAATCTGCAATGCTAAAGATATGAATTATGTATACTATTTTAATAAAGTGTACCAACATATACAAACGCCCTCTTATCATTAGTAAGTGAATATTCCAGCAGTCAAACTTAATTAACGCTTGATTGAGAGATAATAGCTTCAATCAGTCTCGATTGCTCCTGTCAACCGAATTCATGGCGCTATGCTCCATGAGCTAATTTTATTATTGAAAGCACATGTGGGGTAGTAGAGAACAGACCAGCAATCTGAAAGACCAAATTAGAGTCAATTTCTGTCACAATGCAGCAAATCTGAATTCTCCTAAAATATGCTTTTTCTTGATGGAAGCTGTAATTTTTTATTTCTGTTAAGAGTAAAATATTACCTGAACATTAAATGTGTGAGATTATCCCCACCAGAACACCTATATTTTTGAGCAGAATTTTTTTCTTTTCTTTCTTCAGAGACCTGCTATTGCATATGTTTGTAAAATGAATTATTAGAGAGGTGAAGGCAGTAGAAAATGTACTTCAAACACATACATCAATAATAGGGAATCCCTCACCCCTCCCCCGTCCTCTAATGGAAATCAAAAGATGGAGATGGAGTTCCCATGTGTTAGGTGATAATGACCTGCCTTGGCAGCGTGTGCCCCTCCTCCACCTCCCACTGCTCGGTGATGAGCTTTCCTCGTCTCTGTAGTGAGTAGAACATGTCTGCCATGCATCTTCTGTCATTAGTGGAGGGCTGCGCCCATAAAAAAAAAAAACTTATGGGGAGTCAGACACTGACTGCGACACAATAGCCCTCCTGTGAAGCACATGTAGGAACGCTGGCCCTTAGATTAGTCATCATTAAAGAGATAGTTGTCCTGTGCTCACTATTACCATGCTGCATTGTGGGAGCTAGACTCCACACACCTTCAGATCTTGACAGTGAAGCTTGGGAGTCAGTTGGATCTAGGTGTGGGCAAGTAATTTGAGAACAAAAGACCACCTCATTTATTTCGGCTCCAGGAACTGTATTTGTTTTCATAGGAAATAACAATTATGTTGTGTAGTTAAAAAAAAAAAGTCAGTCTGATGCTGATATTTGGAGGATTGTGTGGCTGATAATCCAAACAATTCCAGTATAGATCCATATAATTCCAATTTTGTCTTGGATGCTGATAAGCAGGATGTGTTCCAGCAGAGTTAGGGGCTGTTTGCACAGAATGCGTTTTTCCATTCCAATGCGCTACGTTTTCATTGTTTTTTTATTTGGGCTGGGCGATATAGCTAAAAAATGAATCAACCATTAATGTTTCATATCGTTTGGTATCGATAATTATGCCATTTTTTATAACCCTTTTTAAAACAAAGAGCAATATAATTTTTTTTATTTAACCACTGCATTTTTAATTTACCAAATTTATTAAGACAACCAATATTTTTGTTTTGTTTTAACAGTCAAACAAAAAATTAAATGTAAACAAATATCTCCAGTCCTTTCTTATTTTTATATGCAGATTAAATAAGTCTTAAAAGGTTAGTTCACCCAAAAATGAAAATTAGCCCATAAATTACTCCCCTCCAGTCCTAGTGTACCGTATCTCAATAAATTAGAATGTCGTGGAAAAGTTCATTTATTTCAGTAATTCAACTCAAATTGTGAAACTCGTGATTATTACGTTTTGAATATGGATATTTTTCTTACAAAAACGCATCGATTCGCTACAGAAGGTCTTTGTTCACCCATGTGAGACACTTTTTTTTATGGATGGGTGCTTTTTATTTAATTTGTTTTGGACTGAAGCAAGGCAACACCCGCTGAGTGTTTAATATAACTCCGACTTGGAGTCGTCTGGAAAGAAGATCATATACACCAGATGACTTTAGGATGATATGTATGGGCTAATTTCATTTTTTTTTGGGCAACACCCTTGAAGGAAACTTTTGTCTTGTCTCCGATGCCCCAGTAGTACATGAGCAAAAGAATGCAGCGCATTAAATCGTTTATTCAATGCAATGAAATAACAACAGTCGAAAAAAACGTGCATAACGTCTAAATTAACATATATATAAATCAAATATAATTTCGTAAATTGCATAAACAATTATGAACAAAACAGCATCATGTATTTATGCATTGCGTAATACAAAGAGCCGAAGCGCCATTCACACAGATTGCATTTAAAAACAGAAGAGACGCAGTGAAATGGAACAAATCTTCACAAATTCGCAACGTGTTTTCTAAAAGTTTAAACTTTTTTAACTTTGCATGGCTACATCTCTTGTACGCGAGTGCAGCAGTCATAAAAATGCGCTGAATATGCATCTGTGTAAATGGCTTGGTTTCGGTTTTAAACTAACCAATATCTTCTCCGCATTGAGCTTCAATATTACTCTAATATTTTGAATGCATAACACGGCAGTGGCGCGTCTCGTGGGCTAGACTAACAAAACATTCAAATGCAACGTCACTTACATCATCACCACCGCATCTCGTGCGCCACTGAGGCTCCCGGACGCCCACATAAAATTCGATTGCAACGTGTTTGCATTTTTTACTTTTATTTTAATCCGACTAATCTCATCTTTTCACAATCTCATCACAGGCAGGCACACCACTCATTTCAGCATGTTTTTGTGGGCTGTCTGCGTCACTCATAGCACGTGTCTATATCGTGCGCTATATCGAACAATTTTCTATCGATATTGAAGAAGGTGTACCATCGATAAATACCGATACCGTTTTATCGGCCAGGCCTAAAAGTAAATGTGCTAGATGGATGTATATGACCGTTGTTTCTTTTGCAGCATCTCGCACACTAGCACCGCGTTTTTAGGACGCTGTGTCAAGTTAAAAGAGTTTCAACTTTTACATGCAGTGCTGCTCATCAATGTTAGTTCCAAAAAAATGGACCAATCACAATACCCCGGCGGTCAAAAGCGCAGAATTTGCAAGCTTTGTTTTTATTTTATTTGATGCAACATGTCGGGAGGAACATTCTGCGCTGGCGCTTTTTAGGTGCAAATATGTGTTCTGTATGAACGGCCCCTTAGAATACAAGATATAGTAACCGATCTGACATAAAACACCTGTTCCTGCTGAACCTAGAGAACCCATAAAAACAGACTAATACCCTTGACAGTTTTTTTGTTTTTTTAGATTTATTTTTGGCATCTTTGCCTTTATTGTGATAGGTCAGATCAGGAAGACAGGAAGCGAAGTGGGAGAGAGAGGGGGGGGCAGGATCGAGAAAGGTCCTCGAGTCGGGATTCGAACACGGGACACCCGAAGCACAATGGCGCTGTATTTTGGCTCGCTGCCCATAAGGCTATCGGCGCCAACAACCCTTGACAATTTTATAAATAATATTATATATCACAATATAGCAAGGCATCTCGCATACAGGTCTAACACACATTAACTCTCACACAATTTAATCATTAATTCACCTGTCCTGTATGTCTTTGGGTTGTGGGAGAAACCAGAGTTCAGTTGGGACTTGAAACTGGGAGCTTCCTGTTTGTGAGAAAACAGTGATACACACTGAGTCACCGTGCTACAGGTGATGTTTTTAAGCAAATATTAAAATTTTTAGGAATGCCATATCTTAGTACCTACTGCAAATATTCCCTTCGTTGTCTCTTTTTTTTTCTAACCACGTGTCTTCCTTCTCCTCTCAGGTGCCTGTGTTGAGGCCCATGGACTTGATGGTGGAGGCAACACCACGTCGCATTTTCTCTAATGCTCACACCTATCACATTAACTCCATCTCGGTCAACAGCGACTATGAGACGTACATGTCCACGGATGATCTGAGGATCAACCTGTGGAACCTGGAGATCACAAACCGAAGCTTTAGTATCCTTTTACAGTCAGATGGTTGATGACAATCTGAGATCGTTGCATGTCTGAAAAATATTGGGTCTCTGTTTTTTGTTAATGTACAAAAAGAACTTGGTTCATACATACAAATAACCAGCTCATCACCGGGCTTATTATAAGAGTCAGATTGTTCAAATTGAATACTTTAGGTAATATACCAAGTCAGCATATCTGATATCTCCTACCGGTTGACTATAGTCCTGTTACTTGATGGAAGAAGTGTTTGTTGTAAACCTTTTTTGCATCATATGTCACAGCATCCTTTAACTATTGTAAAACTGCAGTTATGCCCAACCTTCTATGGCTTATTGCTTTATTTTCCCAGTAGTCACTTTGTACCCAGACACAATAAATACTGACAGGCTTTTGTTACTAAACTAAGGACAAAAGGATTCAGCTAAACCAGCAATCAAACAAACCCAATAAACCACCTGCAGACTGTCTCTGCTGTCACTTAATTCTGACAGATAACACCTCTGTGATGTACATTATGCCCATTACCCTTTATCAAGTGTCCGCCACTAATCCTGACCCCTGCTTCGCCGTCCCAAAGGTAAATAGTGTCCAGCTTACTCAGGCACGCATCCCCATCGATCACTATTGATTACTGTTCTCAAGGACCCTGCAGGGCTGAGATGGAGAGTCTGTGGACAGTCTGTATGGGTGGTTACGGAGCTGCTCAAGGGAGTCGGGGAGAAGATAAAGCCTCTTATTACCCAAAGGTCACACTGTAAATGTATGATCCTCGCAATGTGTATGTATGATTAATGTCATGACGAATAACCTGTCACTACCCAACACCAACAGATGGATGTGATGCTATATTTATGGCTCCTAGAGCTTTTTTTTATCTGACTTTTTGATACAAGTGAATTCTCAAAGCGTAGATATCAGATTCTCCTGGGGGAAATTTAGCATGAGAGATTTTCTCAGTTGCAGATTTACCTCTGTAAGCGGGTTTCATCCAATCATTTGGGAAATGAAGATCTGACATAATAATCCACTATACTGTAGGGCCAGACACATTTATCAAGCAGGACATTTATTGATGTAATGATTCATGGAGAATTTCATGTGCTAGGATTGTGGATCCTTCACTTTGCCTACTCAGATATTGTGGACATAAAGCCAGCCAACATGGAAGAATTGACCGAGGTGATCACAGCGGCTGAGTTTCACCCTAACCAGTGCAACACGTTTGTCTACAGTAGCAGCAAGGGCTCCATAAGATTGTGCGACATGAGAACCTCCGCACTTTGTGACAACCATTCTAAATGTGAGTTCACTTTAGTCTTTGGTTCTTTTGTTGGAACTTTGATTGAGATATGCTATTCATTTTCGCCAGCCAACTTATTGTAGCCATTAGATATTTTTCCTCAAGATCTTGGTTCAGACCAAAAAGGTTAAAGCCATTTTGAAATTTCAGTTGGGTTCACGACCAAATCTTCTAGAACCAATATGAGAATCAGTCCAAGAGAGACCCCTCAAGGCCCAAAACCAGATAAAGAACCAGTTCCAAAACACAGAGTTACTCCAAGACCTGTTGGTCCAAGAACCAGTGGGTGAATTTTAATGAATAGAGAGTTTGTACTTTTGAAATTGAAAGTAGTCCTCCCAAACATTTGGAGTTTGTGTCAAGATCAAACTCCCAAAAGACACTGGACACCTCTGCTATAACAGAAATAATTTCAAACACTGAAGCACTTTATACAGTGGCTGTTTGGAGCCATGGGTTCCAAGCAAATTATCTGAAAAAAATTTGAAATTGCCATGGCGCCTGTGGTTGAGGTAATTATCACCCTTAAGATGCTGGAAATGACTGCAGTCTTATCTTAAACTGACCAAGATCCAGACCAAGACACCAAGTAATGAAATCCGGACAAATGCCATGAGATGTTTTAAGATCAAGACCTAACTCTGCACCTGAAATGCTACTTGTTTCTCTCCATCAGTATTTGAGGAACCAGAAGACCCCAGTAATCGCTCCTTCTTCTCAGAGATAATCTCCTCCATCTCAGATGTGAAATTCAGCCACAGTGGACGCTACTTGATGACCCGGGACTACCTCACAGTGAAGGTGTGGGACATCAACATGGAGAGCAGGCCTTTGGAAACTTACCAGGTATTGGCAATGCAGATTGGACAGAGATCCATGATTAGTAATCATTGGTTTATAATGACATCAAAAAGTAGTTTTATCATCATTATTGGTCAAATACTAGGTATTGATCATTTGTGCTTTCGGTTCTACCTTTGACAGGTCCATGACTACCTTAGGAGTAAGCTGTGCTCACTGTACGAGAATGACTTCATCTTCGACAAGTTTGAATGTGTCTGGAATGGAACTGACAGGTTTGTCTAAAACAGGGGTGTCTGGTCCTTCTCCTGGATGTCCACCTTCAAGCGTTTAGCTCTATTCTGGAACCTTTGAGTAATCCAGAAACCCTTGACTAGCTTGGAGCCAATGTTTACACCAAGGTTGGGCAACTCTGGTCCTGGAGAGCCACTGTCCTGCAGAGTTTAGCTTCTTGTCTAATCAAACACACCTGAAAGATCTAACCCAATGTCTTCAGATTGCTTTCGAAAATTGCAAAAACGGCAAGTATGTTTAATTTGGCTGAAACGAACCTCTGCAGTGACAGTGGCCCTCCAACCTACAGTTGCTTTATCCCTGCTCAATAGGAAGATGGACCTCCAGGATAAGGATTGGACTCCCCTGGTCAAAAGCAATTATTCACGCCAGGTTTTTCAAATTGATCTTGGACTGTATGGTGCTGATATCAAGTAATAAGAACTAATTGTCTTATTCCTTTCCCATTAGTGTCCTAATGACAGGCTCCTACAACAATTTCTTCCGTATGTTCGATCGAAACACTAAGCGCGACGTGACTCTGGAGGCCTCACGGGAAAACAGCAAACCCAGAGCCATCCTCAAGCCACGCAAAGTTTGTGTTGGTGGCAAGCGTCGTAAAGATGAAATCAGTGTGGACAGTCTGGACTTCAGTAAGAAGATCCTACACACTGCATGGCACCCCAATGAGAACATCATCGCTGTGGCTGCCACCAACAACCTCTATATATTTCAGGACAAGGTCAACTAGCATGTAGCTCTGATGTCTCCAGTTATCACAGCAACAAGAGGCATTATTTCTCTAGATGAACTGGGGGTGGAAAGGTTGGACTCACTAGCAGTGAACTTGAGGAACATCTAGATGAGCTTTGCCTTCTACAGCAGATTTGATACTGCACTGGATCTAACAAAACTTGCACTGCAACCACGGAAAATGACACTGGCTGTTGGACTGCTTTTGTTTTTAATTTCTTCAAATCCCCCTCGCTAGAGGTTTATTGGTAATGCACAGCAATACAAGGAGGATCCTTTGACCTTTAATATTATTAAAGGCCCTTTCACACGACTCATGTCAGGGCTTGAGCACATCTCTCCAGCACCAGTTGACCTCCATGAGAAGCGTCGTAGATGCCGTCATGGAAGGATGTTGCTAGGCTGGAAGAAAATGGGAAATGTACTGTGAAAATAAAGCAAAGAAAAATGTATTTGAGTTTAGAGCAGAAAAAGAGTCCTGCTGATTGCGTCGAGAGAAAAAAATAGAATGTGTTTCTCTGAATGTCATGATATGCCTTTGAAGTTGAGCAGCTGCACAGCCTCTTCCATCTTGCTTTGATTTTTGTGCTGGCGTCTCTCACGTAATGTCATGCAAACTTGGTAATCATTGGATGCGTTTTGAAAGCTCAACGAAAAGCCTAGTCAAATTTGACATTGAATGCTACAATATTTGCAAGAATATTTTAACTTCACGGTGTTGTGTGCAATGCATTGAAGAGTCATGTGAAAGGGCCTTAAGATAACAAGAGGAAATGTTTCAACTGAGTCCATATTCATCCTATATCCGATTCTTGCCTCTTGGCAGGACAGAGGATGTGGATGGCTTTGATAACTGCATATGTTGTGGCTGCTGTGGTCGTGAGGTCTCCAACTTTTCAGCTTCTGAATTTTCATTTCCCGTTTTACTTAATGAAGGTGCATGCATCATTTCAAAACCCAGCTTATGGGTTGATTGATGCAACAAACAGGAATGGTGTAAAATTGAAGTAAACAATGTAGCATATGTATTAATGTTCTGCTTTTTTGTTCTAATTTGATAAAGAAAAGGGGGAAAAAAACTAATAAAAATCAAGAGGAACATTTTGTATTCTTTGATTTCATGGCCTGTGCAAATTACAAGATCACAACACAATTGCTAAAAAAAAAGTTAAAATGGTTGCATTTATTTCTAGCCAACACATACAGAAATATAGCAAGTCCAAATCAAACCACTTTAAGAAACATTTCACATGTACTGCAAGGTACACGACTCATTTCACACTCTGTCTGCAGGGGGTTGGGGCCTTTTTTATTACAGGTCCCCTGCTACAATTGATAATCCACAAGACTCTCACAAAAGGCTGCAGTACCAAGTGCAAGTAACAAGTACAAATGCATTCCCTTCCTGACGAATGAAGTTCATAGATTGACATTAACAATTTGCCTTGTGCTAGCCTACAACCAGTGTGCATACAGGGCATCATCTTGCACAGCTCGAGTAGATAGCACAGTATTACAGACATGTAACATGTCGGTGTTATGATGAGTGTAGGGCTGGCTCATGCTCAGTCCTCTAAGGTCCAGTAGGGCTTCACTTGGTGGAGCGGCGGCTGGGTTCTGAGGCGGTTGGGGGAGGTGGGGGTCCCCGGCGGTCCAGGTCCTCAATATAGAACACGATTAGTTTGCGGCGTTCTTCTGGGACGCAGTCTAGGACCAGGTAACGTTTATCATTTTGAAGAATTCTCTCAATATCTTTTAGGTGCTGGTCTGGCTCCTGGATCAACTTCCGTGATCTACGGAAAATACGAGATAGGGGTTCAACAGCTTTAACAAATAGAAGTTAAAACCCAGAAGATAATAATTTTCCTAATAGGCTATTACCATCTTATATATTATATATATATATATATATAATTATATATAAGTCTATAGACCACCAGTGAAAAATTATTTAGGGGTCGATACTTTCCGTCCCCACTCTTTGTTATATTGCAGCCATTTGTTGAAATCATTTAAGTTAATTTTTTTCCTCCATGTACACACAGCACCCCATATTGACAGAAAAAACACAGAATTGTTGACATTTTTGCAGATTTATCAAAAAAAGAAAAACTGAAATATCACATGGTCCTAAGTATTCCCTTTGCTCAGTATTTAGTAGAAGCACCCTTTTGATCTAACACAGCCATGAGTCTTTTTGGGAAAGATGCACAAGTTTTTCACACTGGATGTTGGTGATCCTCTCCATTCCTCCCTGCAGATCCTCTCTCAGTTCTGTCAGGTAGATGGTAAACGTGGGTGGACCCCATTTTATAGGTCTCTCCAAGATGTCTCAATTGGTTTTTGTCAGGGCTCTGGCTGGGCCATTCAAGAACAGTCACAGAGTTTTTGTGAAGCAACTCCTTCGTTATTTTAGGTGTGTGCTTAGGGTTATTGTCTTGTTGGAAGGTAATCCTTCGGCCCAGTCTGAGTTCCTGAGCACTCTGGAGAAGGTTTTTCGTCCAGGATATCCCTGTACTTGGCCGCTTTCATCTTTCCCTCGATTGCAACCAGTAGTCCTGTCCCTGCAGCTGGAAAACACCCCCACAGCAGGATGCTGCCACCACCATGCTTCACTGTTGGGACTGTATTTGACAGGTGATGAGCAGTGCCTGTTTTTCTCCACACATACCGCTTAGAATTTAAGGCCAAAAAGTTTTATCTTGGTTTCATCAGACCAGAGAATTTTATTTCTTACCATCTTGGAGTCCTTTGGGTGTTTTTTAGCAAACTCCATGCGGGCTTTCATGTTTCTTGCACTGAGAAGAGGCTTCCGTCAGGCCACTCGGCCATAAAGCCCTGACTGGTGGAGGGCTGCATTGATGGTTGACTTTCTACAACTTTCTCCCATCTCCCGACTGCAGCTCTGGAGCTCAGCCACAGTGATCTTAGGGTTCTTCTTTACCTCTCTCACCAATGCTCTTCTCCCACGATAGCTCAGTTTGGCCAGACGGCCATCTCTAGGAAGGGTTCTGGTCGTCCCACACGTCTTCCATTTAAGGATTATGGAGACAACTGTGCTCTTAGGAACCTTAAGTGCACCAGAAATTTTTTGTAACCTTGGCCAGATCTGTGCCTTGCCACAATTTTGTCTCTGAGCTCTTCAGGCAGTTCTTTTTGACCTCATGATTCTCATTTGCTCGGACATGCACTGTGAGCTGTAAGGTCTAACATAGACAGGTGTGTGGCTTTCCTAATAAAATCCAATCAGTATAATCAAACACAGCTAGACTCCAATGAAGGTGTAGAACCATCTCAAGGAATATCAGAAGAAATGGACAGCACCTGAGAAAAATATATGAGTGTCACAGCAAAGGGCCTGAATACTTAGGACCATGTGATATTTCAGATTTTCTTTTTTAATAAATCTGCAAAAATGCAAACAATTCTGTGTTTTTCTGTCAATATGGGTCTGTGTGTACATTAATGAGGAAAAAAAAATTAACAATTGATTTTAGCAAATGGCTGCAATATTAAAAAGAGTGAAAAATTTAAGGGGGTGTGTATACTTTCCGTACCCACTGTATATACCTATTTAGATAATATAAATATATAATAATAGTCAACATTTGCTCACCAAGAAATGAGCATTTCAATGAAAGAAACGTGCGTACCTATACGTGATGAATTTGGTTTCTTTCAGGAGAGTTCTGAAGTCAGCTTTAGCTGTGATATATTTGTCCTTTATGTAATCCTCAAATTCACGTTGTTTCTTCTAGAAGAGACGAGGGAAAGAAAGAAGTTATTGATGTTGATGTCAAGACAAAAAGGCAATATGTTGACCCTGGAGCACAAAACCAGTCTTGAGTGTCAATTTTTCGAAATTGAGATGTAGACATCATCTGAAAGCTGGAATAAATAAGCTTTCCATTGATGTGGTTTGTTAGGATAGGACAATATTGGCTGAGATACAACTATTTTAAAATCTGGAATCTGAAGGTGCAAAAAAATACAAATATTTTGAAAAATATCACATTGTCCAAATGAAGTTCTTAGCAATGCATATTATTTATTTATCAGACACTTTAATCCAAAGCGACTTACAGTGGACTATACATTTCTTATCAGTATGTGTGTTTCCTGGGAATTGAACCCATGACCTTTGCGCTGCTAACGCACTGCTCTACCACTGAGCCACAGGAACAAATAGTACTAATCAAGAATTAAATTTATATATTTACAGTAGGAATTTTACAAAATAACTTCATGGAACATGATATTTACTTAATATCCTAATGATTTTTGGCATAAGAGAAAAATGCATATTTTTGACCCATACAATGTATTTTTGGCTATTGCTACAAATATACCCCAACGACTTAACTTGGGTAAGTGATTTCTGGTAGCCAATGTTGACATTTGAAATCACCAAAACAAACACGCCCCTACCCAAAAGGGTCTTGCCCCTATTTTGATAGCTCCGCCCCCCACATACGTACGCAACCCAGGCAACAACGTTTAGTTCTGTGGAACAAAGCAAAACCAATGTTACACCTTGTCTACACCAGACACGAGTGGCGCGGAGCGACAAAATACTATAGAACTCATAATCAGTGATGCTGTCTACACCATATATATATATACAGTATATATATAAAAATAATATATATTATAATCAGTGATGCTGTCTACACTGGATGTGGCACGACAAATCCCCGACAGAAACTGCTGCTGCGTTCTATTCATGACGTATTGACAGAAATTTCAAATGATTTTCAACGGTCGCTTTGTCGCATCCAGTGTACTAGACAGACTTCAGCTGTTCAGGTGTTTTACTCACCTATCGAGAAGAAACAAAGCAACATCGGCGTCCGATCACAGGCCTTCCGCTCCTTGAGTTCTCTCCAGCGCTGGAAAGCTGATCCGATATTTACACGGGTGCTACTTCTTGCCTTAAGCCTTATTTTGTTCCGCAGAGGTTTTCCTCTTGTTTTTTATCGCCATCTCTATCTTTCTGTCGTTCGGCTCGCTAATGTCCGTCCTGTGCACTGAACGCTCTCTCCACATCATGAGTAGACACGCCCCTTACTGCTGATTGGCTACAAGTTTGTTTTGCTATTCGGCCCGAATCAGTTTTCTAAAGCGTTTTTTGAAAAATCGCTTACCCCACCTATAAGACTGGTTTTTTTGTCCAGGGTCACATATGTCAACTAAACAATTCCACTCACTCTATCACTGCTGGAGAACTTGATGCAGCGTGGGTCATCTTTGATGATCTTCTTGACTTCCTTCCATGTGGTGGTTAGTGAGATCTAGGATTAAATAGTTACATAAGCAGCGTGAACACATCGACAACCCAAAGATACATATCCTAAAGTTCAAATAATTAAAAAATCTAATCAAATAATAATGTTCAGATTTCATATTTAATAACTTAAATTTGACAATGAATTTTTTTATGACTGGTACTTTATACAAGCTCAAAAGTCCAGTAACTCCATAAAATAATAATTGTTCATCCCTGTTTTTCTTACTTTGTACAGATAGCCATCTATTAAAGAAAAGATCTGACTCACTGGAAAGTTTTCAGAACATAGTAAGGTACATTAATTTACATAAAGCCATTTAACAGACCCTTTCACCAAATTAATACTAATATTCTTGTCACTAACAATATATAGAAGCAACAAATCAAAATAATAAATAACAATTAAAATATTATAATCTATTTAAATATACTATATAACACAACATTATACATCCACTACCGTCTCAAAGTTTGGGGTCAGTAAGATTTTTTAATGTTTTTTTAAAGAAGTCTCTTGTGCTCATCAAGTCTGCATTTATTTTATCAAAAATACAGAAAAAACAGTAATCTTGCAAAATGTTCTTACAATATACAATAAATGGTTTTATTTTAATATACTTTAAAACATACTTTATTTCTGTGATGCAAAGCTGAATTTCCATCAACCATTACTCCAGTATAAAGTATCACATGATCCTTAAGAAATCATCGTGTACAGCAAAAAAAAAAAATCCTGATCCTTAACTTTTTTCTGGGGGTTTGTGGGCGACACATACACAGGATTATAGGCGAACTCATGAACTCGAACGTCCATATCAACTAAGTGTTTTTTAATGTCAGAGTTTAATGTGGATGCCTATCCTTTTTCCTGCAGCCAACACCGCAAGCCGAGATTCCTGCATGGTGCCGAAACTTTTCAGGCCCGGAATCATTCAATATGCTGATTTATGATTAGAAGATCAATGTGGCAACAGGCGTTGCCAAATATTTTTTGTGAAAACCATGATACTTTTTTCAGATTCTTTGATGAATAAAAAAAAATTTTTAAAGAACAGCATTTATTCAAAATATAAAACTTTTCTAACAATATAAATCTTTGCTATCACTTCTAATCAATTTAACACATCTTTGCTGAATAAAAGTTTTAATTTCTTTCAAAAAAAAAGAAAGAATAAAAATGTACTTACCCCAAACTTTTGAACTGTAGTGTAAATTGTTAGAAAATATTTATATTTCGAATAAACACCGTTCTTTTTAAACTTTTAATTCATCAAAGAATCAAAGAAAAAGTATCACAGGTTCCAAAAAAAAATTAAGCAGCGCAACGTTTCCAGCACTGATATAATCAGCATATTAGAATGATTCTGAAGATCATGTGACACTGAAGACTGGAATGACTGATGAAATTCAGCTTTGCATCACAGAAATAAAAAGGATATTAAAATAGAAACCATTAATTTATATTGTAATAACATTTAGCAAGATTACTGTTTTTTTTTTCTGTATTTTTGATCAAATACATGCAGCCTTGGTGAGCAGAAGAGACTTCTTTAAAACACATTAAAAGTCTTATTGATCCCAAACTTTTGAGCGGTAGTGTATCTATATATAAATAAATTATTATAACAAGTTATTATTATGTGGGGTTAAACTTATTTACATAACAAAACCATGGCATATAATAGAGTATACAACATTTACACTATATATTTTATTTCTATATACATACATAATAAGAATAGTAATTACTATTCTTAAATATATTTAGAAAACAATAATAGTCTTAGAAAACAAATGATATATAATAATATTATTATTTTATAATATATTTACTATATATCAATAGTAGTAGTAGTACTTACTATTCTTATATCTTTATCTAGGAATCAAGTCTTTATAAAATCATTTATTAATAACAACAACAACAGAAATCATAATGAATATTATAGATTGTTGTTGTTGTGTGATCTTGAACTTCCGTCTCACCATGGAGGTCTCATCCAGCAGCTGCCTGAAATGTTCCTTCTTCCTCTTGGTAAGAGCCTCCACGTGTTCTTCAAACAATTTCTCCTTCCCATGTCGCTCCAGCAGAGCAGCAGACTCCCACCGGTGGTCTTTACGCAGATTGCGCCTCGTTTCTGACCAGGAAGCATCCGTTGACCTCACCTATATGTACAATAATAACGAAAAAATTAAAAAGTGTCTATGATTAATGTCATGTACAATGACAAATACAGCAATTGTCACTGACCATATCTGACATGAGTGCTTTAAAGTGCTGGACAGCTTCCTCTCGTTTATGCTGCTCTCTCTCTCTGTCAATCTCTTTGGTTTGTTCAGACCGAGCTCTCTGCACCTCCCGCTCTCTCTCCCTCAGACTGGCCTCGATACGAGCGTGCCGCTCCAGCTCTTTCTCCTTCTCTGCGTCCATGTTCTACACAACACAAAGACACTTATATTAAATACATTTTTCTAGTAGCAGTCCAAGTCGTCTTGGTGTTTCGTTCTGATGAATCAATAAGACCAGGGACACTGTTCTAACCTTCGCCTGCTTCTCCACATACTGTTTGTACAGTTCTTCTCTAGCAGCGGAGCTCTCCACGGCTTTGTAGCGCGGGTCCGTCTCCAGCTTGTCCTTCACTTTGCTCCAGCGCTGAGCGTCCACATGGTGGTCTGACAGTAAATCAAAGAAGTCCTGCTTCACCTGCAGCCAGAAACAACTTGTCAGGGCTCAAATTCAACCTTAATTCTATCAACATCCTGTCGATTCAAGTGGACATTTCAGGATGGTTGTGGGAAGCCGGTGACAGACCTTTTCTACTTTGTTTTTGGAGTCTTCCTTGTCCTTCTTTCTCAAGGCTGTCATGAGCTCAGTGAACATGGCCTCTCTGTCCTTCATCTTCTCAATGGCCTTGAAGCGAGGATCTTTAGAGTGTTTTGCTGCAAACTCACTGAACGTGGTTCTAATAGGTGAAAGGAAAATAGGCATAAGTGGCAAGATTTCAGGAGGCCACACAATACCTGTACAACCTACAACACACCTATTGTGAAGTTTGGCATCTTCCATCATCTTCCTGAAGTCCTCTTTAGCCTGCATGAGTTTATTCTTCTTCTCCTTCCTCTCCTCTTCAGCACGAGCCTTCACATACTGATCGAACACCTGCACAGCGAATGGAGATTAAAATCACAAAGCTGCCCACTTCTGCTCATTCAGCAAACCACTAACCTCTTACCTGTTTCCTCTCTTTGGGGTTGAGCAGCAAATATCGAGGGTCAAACACAATCTTGTGCACCTCTTTGTCCCAAGTGGAAAAAGCTGAAACCTGCAGGTATGGAGTGGACAAAAAGATGGCTTACCAATGCACCAGGAAAATGGTAAAACAACACTTCAAGTTAATTCATTAACAAACATCATATGTGACCCTGACACAAAACCAGTCATAAGGGTCAATATTTTAAAATTGAGATTTATACACCATATATCAAAGCTGAATAAATAAGCTTTCCATTGGTGTATGGTTTGTTATGATAGGACAATATTTGGCCGAGATACAACTATTTGAAAATCTGAAGGTGCAAAAAAATCGAAATATATAGAAAATCGCCTTTAAAGTTGTCCAAATGAAGTTCTTAGCAATGCAGATTACAAATCAAAAATTAAGTTATATATGTACAGTAGGAAATTTACAAAATATATTTATGGAACATGATCTTTACTTAATATCCTAAGGATTTTTGGCATAAAAGAAAAATCTATAATTTTGACCCATACAATGTATTGTTGGCTATTGCTACAAATATACCCCAGCGACTTAAGACTGCTTTTGTGCTCCAGGGTCACATATGGGAGTGACTTAAAGAGCTTAGCTTGTATTAAACTCACAACATTCCTTTAAAACCATATAAAATTACAATAATACACAACTGAAATCTTTACGAGTCAACACCTACAATTACTACAACTGCAAAATACCGATAAACATGGACATTAAAAAAAATGTTTATCTTCCACATATATTTTTGTGATTAATATATTTTTGTGATTATACAATGCAACAGTACACTCTTCTGTGATAAATAATAGTAATTATTTGTCATTTCATGCAACAATTTAGGACCAAAGATGACAGATAAGAGATTCTAGTATGAACAGTGACAAGAGAGGGCACCAACACTACTGTCAAGTAGGACTGGGCGGTATGACTATTTGTTGCACATCATTTACAATCGTTATTCTCTTAAGGGCAATTCTGTATAACACTCGCTCATCCAGGTATATGTCAGCGCTTCTTTCATATATTTTGATATCACATCATGGACTCAATCTCTCATTTATTTAACCGGTGCATTCTTTTGTCTCAATTATAGACTGCGCTGAAAATGAAATAGGAGGACTTCAGTATATAATACTGCTGAGGTGCTCGTCTTGTTGCCAAGACAAACAGATAGGATTTTTAAAAAAGTTTCAATTCATATCAATATGTCATGCCATCAAAGTTATTGTATAGTAAGTGGTATGACTCTACATTTTCACTTAAATGTTCACCTACTTACATTAATTTGAGTTTAATAAAGGTTTATTGTAAATTAATAAAACATTCCTCTATATCTCAAAACAACATTTGATGTCCAATTATTTACCTATGATGTAAGTATCTATGCAAGCAGAAATTATGCTATGATAACAAACACCTACATTAGTTTTAACACTGTAACTATTGGTTGCTTAGGACGCAAGCAGTTTAGCACATTAAAGGGGTCATATGATGCGATTTCAATTTTTCCTTTCTCTTTGGAGTTTTACAAGCTCTTGGTGCATAAAGAAGATCTGTAAAGTTGCAAAGACTAAAGTCTCAAATCCAAGAGATATTCTTTATAAAAGTTAAGAGTTAACCACGCCTACCTAAAACGGCTCGTTCTAACACGCCCCCACATGTCTACATCACGATGTGGGAAGATTTGCATAACGCCACCCAAATGTTCACACAAAGAAAGAAGGCTTAACTTTTATTCTCACTGTAGTATTGTTGCCGCCGGCGCCATGTCGTGAAGACTCTGTGTTTCTTTGTGAAAGCGAACTACTTTGTTTGGTCTTCCAAAAGAGGACAGTATCCGCTTCGTCATGCCTAGAGCTGTTCTGTGCTGGTCGCTGAGGGAATACATAACTTTCACCGTGGACGAAGCAGAATCCAGCCCGCCTCAGCTCACTCTATCCCGGCCTCAGCACACGCTAAGCCGGGGCTTCCCCTCACGGTAGGCCGCTGTGTTTTTCGTTGCCACTGATGATTCAAACGCGAGTTTTGGGCAGTGTGGAGTAGCACTTGTTGTTTGTCATTTCTCCGATCACAAATGCAGACAGAGTTTTATGTTTACGCGGCGCGATGCAATGCAACGCAACGCGTAAAAAGACAGTATAATTCATTATAATCAGTAATTGTGTCCCCACTCGGATGCAACAAATGCCTGGTTTATAATGGGTTTTATTCTTATGCCGTCCCCCGGCCGGACACGGCATCAACAGTATGTGAGGGGCGTAACATTTCCGTCTCACGCTTGAGGTATTCAGCCAATCACAATGCATTGGATAGCTGGCCAATCACAGCACACCTCACTTTTCAGACCGATGAGCTTTGTAAAAATCGACGCGTTTCAAAAAGGCGGGGCATGGAGGAGAAACAATAATGTACAGTATGTGGAAAATAGTGTTTTTTTAACTTTAAACCGCATAAACATTTCATTACACCAAATAATGTTCTTTTTAGCAACATCATATGACCCCTTTAATATAATATTCAACTGACCTTCACTGCACATATTTGTCATTTATATGAGCCATTTCACAGCTTCTATTATGCCTTAGTCAATAACATTTAGAATGCGTTGTTCTGAATCTGTTCTCCAGACTTTTCGTTATGAATAATCATCTTTTTAGATGCATCATACTTTTCATATGTTGTTTTGATTACAAAATGTTTTTTTTATTTTAGCCTGTAGCATAGCTCTTGAAAAAAAAGCGTGTAAAATAACTCATCTTGCCCCAATCACATCACAGTCTTTATGTCACTGAATTGTTTGCGGATACCATAGAAATGAATGAGAAGTGCCATAAACTGAATCCCACCTGTCGCAAAAAGTCAGTGACTTCTCTCATAAAACTGCATTAAAAACTTAATCCAAAAATAATATTGAATTGCTAACTTGTTGAAAATTAGCCCACAAGCTGCTGGTTAAGTGATATTTCCTCACAAAAGCACTTTATTAAACATACTGAAGCCTCTCCTACATCGACAAAGCAATAACTAAAGCGGCATCCTTTCTGGCACACCCAATGTTGCAAATTGTCCATATTTCAGACAAACCAATGGTTGTTAAATATGCAAACTTTTTTTCTCAATTAATTTCCAGCATAAATTACCTGTGAACTTGTGATAAATAACTAATTATAGTGATGTACACAATTACCACGATATAAACACGGTGATATAAGATTTTAATCATATCGCCCATCCCTATAGTCAAGCACAAATCATCTAACACGACCTCACTCAGAGCAATTCAGAAAGGACAGGTAAATAAATGGAGGGACAGAAAGAGCAGAGAGAAATGTAAGACTCTATATTACATAATATTAAAGAATGATAATAACAAGAATGAACTTGAGATTGTACCTTGGTGGGCTTCCATTCAGATTTATGTGTCTAACATTACAGAGCTGGTTAGAGTATTGCGTTGGATTGAAGTGTTTTACCCCTCTCTCCAGCAACATGTCCCTGAACTGGTTCATGCGGGCCTCCAGGGGCACCAGGGCCCGATCGCGAGTGGCCTTCAGCTCGGCCTCCACGGCTGCGTCTTTCTCTGCGTCAGCCTCCTTCATATCGTCCTTCCTGTCAGGGAGAAGAGGACGAGTGTAAGGAAGAACTTAATTTTTATAAAACATTTTTTTTTTGCTTCTACACTTGTTTAAAAAATGTATATATATTTGGAGAGGATCTCTGAAAATGGAAGATCCCCCCCTTATATTGTTGAGAGAATTGGCGTCTCTATCGAACAGAAATCTATTTACTAGAACTATCTTACTATGATTGAGATATTTACATCTCATAATATTTTTGTAGTTCCTTTTAAGGAAAGAAAATATACTTTTAGAAAACTTTACTTTACTAGAAACCGCTCAAAACAATAAAACATGTGGCTGTTGTCAAATTGAATAACAACTAACGGCATATAGTAATTAAACCATATTTAAGTTATAGAATGTGTCAATATTTGAATTTTGACAGCCCTACTATACAAATTTATTTGAATTTGAGAAAGCGTGTTCTAAGAATGTCTAAGCACTGCATTATCCTTGAAATCTGCGCATCAATGGGTTATTCTGCAATTTGCAAGTGAGAAGAGATGTCAAGTACAAATATGTTTGTATTTTTGCGTTCAGTTTTTTTGAAAAAAAATCCCATCAATTACATCAATACACATCACTGAAGGGCTGAAGGTTTGATTGGTTCACTGGGGTTTGCCTAATGGAGGCTAAAGAGAGGTCAGACATGGTGGGTTACCTTGGAGGCCCACGTTGGCATCGCCAGAGCTTAGAAGCGTTCCCTGAAAAATAGTCCCCAGTGCAACAGGACCACTGTTTGGGGTCAGGGGGAGGCAGGCGTGAAGGGCACTGATGGGAAACAGTGACTGATTTGATTTGGTAAACGTCATGGAGTCACCACTTTTCACAGACCCAAACTAAAGATTACCACAGCTAAGACAAGTCACATGGGTGCAAGAACAAAAAAAAAAAAAAAAAAAGGGGTTAAGATAATTGCCGCCGAATATTTCTTTAATTGTGACATAAAATGGTCCAATCAACATGTCTTAGCTCAGGGCTTGAACGGAAACAGCCCCATTTCCTTTTCTCTTCATATGACAAGAAATACAATTTTCATGTCGCTTCTATTTTCTTCCATATAGTACAAAAGCTATGAGGGTTCTCGCAGGGCGTGAGCTGTTAAGCCCGACTCTTTTTCGCGTTTCCCGAGAGGGACGTTCGGTATTACTTCAATCGTGCTTAGCCTTAGAAGGCTCATCGTCCAGTGTGTCCTCTATGGTTGTGTCAATCTCCTCTTTGTTGAAACCTGCAATGAGCAATATAAAAGCGCCTTTTCCGATTTAAGGTGTGTGTTGGTTATGCTATGATACTATCAACAAATCTTAGTTCACAAGCAATCTAAAACTGTCACAGAGGGTTTCACCTATTTTCTTGTTGTCATCTAGCCCCCTTTTATGGGGGGGTTCTTGAATGTATTTGTGCACATCAGCACGTCCCACCAGCTCCTCAGGTCGGTCCCACATGGACAGTCGTGTGGTGGGGTTATAGTAAAACACACGGTCATCTCCAGTCCAGACTACACACCTAAAAAAAAAAAACAAATGTAAAAATTTTTTTATGAAACCTTTTGAACAAACTTGCAACCTTTAATCACTGAAGCAACTGAGAAGGAGAAAGGCTCACCAGGGAGTACCAGGAATTGGGTTTGTGGCTACAGGTTTTGCCTTCTGAGCTGCTTTTTCCTCCTCTGTCATGTCTTCTTCCCTGGGTAACTACAACATCAAAACATTCTCAAAGTTTGCTTTAAACAAATCTAAATGACCTTGCAAACTTTAGACTTACCTCTTTAGAACCACCAAAGCTGCCAGCTTTGGCTTCCATGTCTATATCCTTTAAAACTGAATCATCATTGTTATGGCCACCTTTAGCCTTGTCACTGTCCTTATCTGCTCAGAAAAATAAAATATGTTTCTGAATATAACATAGGCAGTTCAACATTTCGGGTTTAGCACAGCGAGTCAATAATAATGGTCAGTGCCGTTAACAACAGCAACAACAGACCTGAGGCTTCACGCCTTGCTTACCTCTCTCTTTTAGCTCAGCAGGCTTTTCCCAGATGGAATCCAGAGTGCGATTGTTATAATAATACATCTTCCCATCAGCAGTCTTGTACTCAGACCATTCTGGAAGTGGAAGAGCCCCCCTAAGAGATGCATGAGCTGCAGTGATAGCTAGCTGGGGATGCATCATGGGTACTAGAGGAGGGGCCATCCCTGGCAGCATACCTTTAAAAATAAATTGTATTCAGCAACAAATAAAAAGTAAAAATAATAAAAAAATTATATTACACACACACATATACATACACAAAACACACACATAATCTAGATATCCGGATTTCCCACAGAAAACTCTGTATGACCACTTATTTTAAAGCTGTCGAAACTATAACATTCTCATGACTTAAGATTATTAATCTTGATGACATTTCCGTGCTTCGAAATCACAATTTTTTTTTTTTATATTTGTAGTGCGCAATACTAAGTGTAAGTCTATGCACCTTGTTCACATCACTCTGTAAGAAGAGGGCACCATCTACTGGTTGTGTTTTTCCAAGTATACATTCTGTGGAGGACTGCTATATTTGCTGGCCTGTTTAGCTAAACTAGGCAACTCAACTTATTTTTACAATTTTTTTTTCTTTCTACGTACCAGGCAGTGGGATGTGCATGCCAGGTAGGGGCACTCTGAATGGAGGTACCATGAGCGGGGGAAATGCTGGGATTGCAGCAGCTGGCTGGGCCAAGGGCAGGCCAGGAGGGAGACTCTGAGGCAACAGCGGCATTGTCTGCACTGCAGTGACCGTAGCGGTTACTGTAGGAACACTGACCACAGCAACAGGAGTCACACCTACACTAGCCGGAGGTGTAGAGGCCACTGGAGGCATCTCAGAAACAACAGAAGCTACAAGAAGAATATAGCAAAGGGAAGAATGAATGCGTGTTTAAAGATAATATCAAGAGAAAACACTGTATATTTATCATATTGGCCATGAGTACTCAATTTTATATGGGCAGTTTGTATTTTATAGGTCACTACATGACCCGTAATTCCTTCTCTGTGTGTAATACTCACTGGTGGAGGGTTGGGAGGCAGTGGGGGCTAGCCCGGTGTGGAGTTGGTCTGAGTGGAGACTGGCTCACGCACAACCGTGGTAGCGCTGCTGGTGGTAGCTGCAGGAGCCGCGATGTAGGATCACTCCGGTGACGACTGAGCTCCATCATTTTGAGGATTGAGCTCGTGACTGCTGGAGGATCGTATCCTTGTTATGGTCCCGCCTGCCTGCGTTTAAGAAGTCAAGAGTCCGGGCATTGTAGTAATATACCTGGAAGAATGTGGTGGGAAGGTTTTAAAAGTCCAAGTATGCTAATGCAAGGATTGGGTCAGATCGTTTGACTAGTTGTCCAACCACTATCCAAATCAACCAGGAATTGCTATAAAAAGTGGTAAAAAAAAATACCATGAAGAATATATGTCTTGTTTTTTATCATCTGAAACATGCTGTGCCTGTGGCTTAAATGTCATGAAAGTCAAGCATGCAAGATTCATGCTGAAATAGAGAGGTAGGTGACTCATGTTTATTTGTATAGCACATTTCTCAACAAACTGGTAATAACTGAATGGACATGAATGTTTTTAGATTTGTGGAGTAAAAAGTTTTTATTTTTAAATGAAAATATGATTTGTGGAGTAAAAAAGTTTTTATTTTGAAATGAAAATATAAAAGTAGACCTTTGGGGTTATGATGCCCGAAGAAGGCCCAAAATGTCATGTTGTTATGTGTACATCTGTGATAATTTTACAATTGAATACTTATTGTAATTCAAATGGTTATTATTTAGTGGCACATTTCTAGAGAAATTGGGAATCACAATTATTTTTTTTGTAATTTTTGTTTAAAATAGAGATCACAATTTTCCTTCAATTCTGAATAGACAACAAATTTTACTAGAGGTTCTGACAAAATGTTAACTGCTACAGTCTATTTTTTTTTTACTTTGATTTTTGAATTAATTTAAAGAAAAAGTTGACTAAATGATTCAATGACTACATCATAAGAACTTCACTTGTTTCATTATGGGATGAATCAGTGTTTTTAAACAAATCTCTTTAAAGAATTATTGAATGACAAACAGAATTTTTAAAAGTACTTGTCGCCACCTACTGGCACAACAACAATTATGAAGCAATAATTTTTTTGAAGCTGAAGTTACTTTTAAAAGGTGACTCACTCTTGAGATATCTGAAGTATAAACTTTTATCCCAGTACATCTATGATAATTGTAATGTTTTTTTTTTATGCAGAAATTACAATACTGTAACAAGACAGTTTGTGAAGCTGTTCATATCCATTCATGACAACTGCTCTCTCTGATACAAATACAACGCAAATACTTGACAAAGATTTAAGAGACATATGCGAATAGTTTTCATTTAGGAATAAGATTGAGTGGGTATTTAGAACAAGATTGTAATCTTTTAACTATTTAGTGTACAACTCTATTATTCAGTTATATTTATTTTACTTTAAAAGACAGTTTGTCTTTTAAACAGTACCTTTCCTTCTGGTGTGGTGTTCTCTACCCAGATTTCATCACTAGTCAAGCTCGAAACCGCTCCAGTTCCTGGCGATGGAGGCATTCCAGGTGGAAAGATCATACCAGGAGGAGGAGGCATGTTACCCATTGGTGGAGGCATGAAAGGCGGCCTCTGTGAAAAACACAACAGGATTTTTGATATTTAAACATTTTAAAGTTACTTTAAATCAGTCTCTTATTGTTTTGGTGCACATATGCACCTACTTTTCTAATAGCACCTACCTGCAGGTGTGGGGGTCCAATAGGTGGGGGTATCGGTGGCATATTGGTGTCAAACAGTGGTCTACCAAAAGGGGGTGGTGGAGGTCCTCTCATCATGGTGAAGGGCAGAGGTGAGGGTTGTAGTAATGGAGGAGGTCCTCGTAACACTGTGGTAGGTGGTGGAGCAGGGCTACGAAAACATAAAGCCTGCTGTAACACCATCCTGCGGAAAAAAAAATCAGTAACTACTAGGGATGCATGATACTGGATTTTTGCCGATATCCGATATGCCGATATTTTTCAACTAATTTTGGGCGATACCGATACCAATATATTTCCTTTTGTTTGGAAACAACACCAAGTCTCTCCTGTGCAGAAATCATAAGCAAAATATTTTTCATTTTGGTTAGTTTTTAACAAGAACTTATTTGTTAGAATTAAATGAACAATAATGAAGGTTTTTTTTGACAGTACATTGAAGCTTTGAAAATAACTATAAATAAACTATATCAATCGCTGCATTTTTTCCCCCAGAAAGATGCAGTGTTAACCCTAACATTTTATTTTAAGATTTAACATTTGTAGATGGTCTAAAGCAAAAGAGTTGTAAAAATTCTGAAAATCTTTTAGTACTATGATTTGTTTAAAAAATAAAACATATTACACATTAATGAATAAATCAGTATAAAAAATTATTAAATTAAAGAGTCATGTTTGTGATTTTTTTTTTGTTCACGTAAGCTATAGCTTCTGACCTTTAAAACAAAACATACTCATTATTTTATGACAATTACTGCTTTATTTAATCAGAAACACAGTCTAAATGTTATTTTATGTGGCTTATATACTTTTAATTTAATTAAAGGACAACAGCACCAGATTAAAACACCTTACCGAACTGGCGTTAGGACCCGGGGGAGGCTGCCGCTGCATGTGCTTGCTTACTCTATCATACACCGAATGTGTCATTCTGTAAGTGCTTTCACAGATTAATCTATGAATCTAATCATCATTCAGACAAAACTTTGCTTCAAGAATGAGTCACACTGTTGACGTGATCTAATCACTAGCACACACTGAACACCTGAGTTAACACATTCCTCTTATCGGCAAGACATATCAACAATTTTTCATATCGGGCCTTTGCCGATATTTACATTTAAAGCCATTATCGGCCGATTCTGATATCAGTCCGATAATATCGTGCATCCTAGTACTACCAATATGCTTGGTAAGCAAAATCTCAACTTGGTTCAACTTTTCACTGTACACTAAAAGCTAAATGACAAAATGATAAAACTGGTCAAGACATGCAAACGATTCGGTTTATGTGATAACACAGAAGAAACACTGGTGTTGCACAGCCAGTCAGAAAAAAGTTGTCAGATGATAATGAGCCTGGCATGTCATTATAGTGTGAACTTATGAAGTGACGTAAAAAATGTAGCCAAGTCGGGTCACCCATATCTAGAATTAGGCTCTGCATGAACCCATCTAGTGCCCACACACCCTGAGCAGGGGGCAGCCATTTATGCTGCGGCGCCAGGGGAGCAGTTGGGGGGTCGGTGCCTTGCTCAAGTCATGGTATGAAAGTGGAAGAGACAAGTACATTCACTCCCCCATCTACAATCCCTGCCGGACCTGAGACTCGAACTCGCAACCTTTGGGTTACAAGTCCGACTCTCAAACATTAGGCCACGACTTCCCCTATATACTCATCCAGTATATATCATGAGGGAGTCATTGAATCATTTATTCAAACATTTAAAAAAAAGTTACATTTTATGTATAAAGTTCCCTATATAGTCCCCTGTTTCCTGATCCTGGAACAGTAGACTACAATACCATCTGTTCTGACTCACAGACTAAGTACGTTTTTCATATTTAAAGGATTTGCCACTGAGGATTCAAACACGAGTTTTGAGCAGTGTATAGAGTAGAGCTTGTTGTTTGTCGTTTCTCTGATCACAAATGCAGACACAAATGTTTATGCGGCGCAATGCAATGCAACATGTAAAAAGACAATATAAGTCATTATAATCCGTAATTATGTCCCCACTGGATGCAACAAATGCCTCGTTTATAATGGGTTTTATTGGTTTTGTCACGTAGCGCCGGGACACGGCATCAACAGTATGTGAGGGGCGTAACATTTCCGTCACACACTTGAGGTATTCAGCCAATCACAACGCATTGGATAGCTGGCCAATCAGAGCACACCTCGCTTTTCAGACCGATGAAGCTTTGTAAAAAATCGATATGTTCAGAACAACAAAAAAAATTTTTTTCAGGCAGGGGCATAGAGGAGAACAATAATGTACAGTATGTGGAAAATAATGTGTTTTTTGAACCTTAAACATTTTATTACACCAAATAATGTTCTTTTTAGCAACATCAGCTGACCCCTTTAAATTTTAAGGGATGTCACATAAAAGCTCACATTAATTTAAAGCTGTGGATTTTAATTGCACGAGTACAGAATTCACTTCCTTTTCGCGGCGTAATTACTGTGCGGTTTATGTCAAAATATATAAGCTGTCAAAATATAGCTCTTGCAGAGTTCTCAAACTAGTTTGTTATGTCCTAACTGAACGTAAACATTGGAGGGGAGATCGGAATAATTGGATCAGTCCATATAGTGACAGCAGGAAAAAAATAATAATAAAAGTAATTCAATTTCTGCGCTTGACTAAACAATTCTCGTAGATTTAAATAAAAAAATCAATGCATGCTTAGTTCACACTTGCATTCAATAATTGCTTAACATTTAACCTACATTAGACAACCCAGTATTACTTTTTGCAGGGATATGACCAATAAACTAGCAAAATCTTTACTGCTTTCTTTTTCTTTTCAGTCCTTATTTAAACTGTTTTAAAAAGCAAGCTAAAGAAAAATTATGTAAAAACATCCCTTGTCCATAAAAAAAAAAGATTAAATGTCCTAAGATAGCAAGCAAACCTTAAGGAGGTGAACTTCAACATTTTAAATGAGATTTATCCTACCAATGAAAATTTAATTTGGATGTGAATAATTGTGTTTTTTGTGAAACGAATATTGAAAATCTAGAACACGTTTTCTTTTGTTGTGATTTGGTGAAACTTTTTTGGAGAGATGTACAGAACTGGCTACAGTCTAGAGAGGTTGAACTCCCACCCCTTACCATGAAGTTCTTTAGGTTTGGCATTTGTCTGGAAAACAAAGAGCTGGATTTTGTTATTAATTTCTTGCTTTGTCTTGGAAAGTTTTTCATTCATAAATGTAGATGGTTTAAATCTAAACCCAACTTTAACCAGTGGATGAATGAGGTTCAAATGTTGTGCAAATCTTTAGAATTGGTTAAAAACAAGAAAGCTCTCAAATTGATTTCGTTTTTGAGGCATGTATAAACTCATGTAAAAAGCCAAAAAAAAAAAAAAAGATAGCAAGCAAACCCAGGCACAGCTAACACGTCAGCTAACAAGCCATTAGTCGCTAACGGGAAATATGAACATTTTATTGATTAGTATGCTATTGTTACGCCTATAACATTGCTTCCCATGCGTTTCTGGTCACTCGTGAACTACTGAAGCAGATAAATAAACATAGAGTGAACGTTTACGAAGCTAGCAAACATGCTAACTGCGCCAGAGGACTTTTCCACCACTTCCACCATAACACAGACTCGCTATATAGCTAAGATAAAATCTAAAAGTGTTGTCATACTGAGTCGTTTTAGCGTTATCTGACCTGTTCGCCCCGAGTCCAGCACTCTCTCCGTCTATGTTCTCCGCCATCGCTTTAGAAACTAACACACTGCAGCTGAACGGCCTGTTGGTGAAGCACTTCCTCGTTGACTGGATTTACTGGTCATTCAAATCTTTAATTAAAAAGTCATGGTATTTAAATGATTATTTATCACAATCATTAATAATCACTCACTCAATTAGAAGCACATCATGTGACATTTTGACAGTCACTAGCTTATTTTTCTGCTAAAGTGATCACAGGTCATATGATAACATTCTGTAATGTAAATTACATTTTACACGTTTTGATAAGATCCCACTTGTATTGAACTTGTATGTCCTCTGAGGGATTTTATGTAGGCTATCCTTCAATTAAATATTTCAGTTTGACTGGAAATAACACACAAATACAAATACGGTAACACTTTATTTCGATAGTCCACTTTAGACAGTCTATTAACAGTAAGTAACTTTGCAACTACATGTCAACTAGCAGTTAGTAGAGTATTAGTAGACTGTCTGGCTTAATATCTTCTAACACTTTCTTTGTCAACTTATTCTACTAACCCTAAACCTACCCTAACAGTCTACTCTGAGAGTTAGTAGACATGTAGATGCAAATTAATGAGAATTAGTTGACATGTAGTTGACATGTAGTTACAAAGTTACGTATAGTTAATAGAATGTCTAAAGTGGACTATCGAAATAAAGTGTAACCAAAAATATTGTTCAAAAATTGTTTTAGTTTTCTCCACACACATCTGTCACATGAAATCATCTGAAGCAGTTCACTCAATGACACTACTGTCTCCTTGGTAAATTAATTTACTTCATATTAAACCTCATTAGGTCCAAAATCGTTGGCCATTGAGGGGAAATAATGCAACAGCTGGTTGCATTTTTAACATTTTAAATAATTTGTACACAATAAATATAAAAATGGCTTATGTTTATTTTGATTATCATAATAGTTCTCCACGTGTAGCAAAAAATATTTTTCTAATGTACATTTTAATATTATAAGATTAAAAGTCACAATATGATGACGGATTAATACAATCCTAAAAAGTCACAGCCATTTCCAAAATCAATATGAATTTTTATGCTTTTTTCTGAAATAACCGGCTATGGCCATTTAAAAAAAAATGTCTCTTTTAAAAAAAAAATCATATTCAATGATGACATGACGGTAAAAAAAAAAAAATCTTTGAAATTCATTGATTTAAATAAATGGTTACCCTGGCAGCCAACATGCCTCCAATTGGAATTCAGCCTGATTTGTTTCAGAACAGTTCCTGAATCTGTTTAAGTCATTTCCATTGTTTATGAAAATGCAGACACTCTTTTAAGGCTGGAAATTTGAAATATTTTATTTTGTAATACAACCTCAAAAACTATTGTGGTTCTTATAAGAACTGAAAAATCAATGAGTAAGATATATCACAATGGTAACACAATCTAGTGCAGTCCTGTCAAAGGAACAAACAGGAACCCAGAAGTCCAGAACTAAAGACTGTCCATCTAACTGTCATCATGGAGGCAATATTCACAATTTAGGACAGGCGCCTCATGCCTCAGATCTTCATAGTGGCTCATGAAGTCAATGAGATGGCTAGAAGAGCTTGAACATGGAATGGATCTGTGGGAGAAAAGGAGAATTTTGTTTTCAGCCTATGAAAAGTGCAGCATTACAAATCTTTTCTAGTATAACATGTTCATTTGTGTATTTGTAATCACATTGCAAACCCAATGCAATACTAGGAAGAGGTTTTCAGAGCTTACTCTGCTGGGTAGAACTGCTGTTCGGTCATGTGGAGGTCTGCAGAGAAGATATATTGAGGAGCAGAGAGAGGACATTGATCTGTGTTGATAAAACCTTGTTGCATCTCCATGGCCTGGTTAATGTTGGCTGACAAAAGCATTGTGATGTTTTTAGCATGAGAAGTAATTTGGCTTCATATCATGTTTAACCACCCAGCCCAGAATATTATTATTAACTAACATTAACCAGTGAATTCAACTCTTGGAGGGTGTTAAAGATCAATAGTATACCTGCGAGCTAGTTAAATTACTTTTTTATCATAATACAAACGCTCTACAGTGAATGGAATTACGTCATTACTTGTGATGTCAAAATGCAGTGGAAAAGGTCTAAAATATAATCTTGCAAAATTACTGCATTTGATTATCAACAAAAAGAACACTTCTGTTTTTTTGTGTATACAATGCATATACACTGCTGATGATGACATTTATTGTACTCTACTGTACACATAAAAACCAAAGCATACTTAGGGCTTAAGTGTCTCGCCTAACCTCATACTTTGCTTTTTTAAAGGGGTCATATGATGCTATTTCAATTTTTCCTTTCTCTTTGGAGTGTTACAAGCTCTTGGTGCATAAAGAAGATCTGTAAAGTTGCAAAGACTAAAGTCTCAAATCCAAAGAGATATTCCTTTATAAAAGTTAAGAGTCAGCCACAACCCCCTAAAATGGCTCGTTCTAACACGCCCCAACATGTGTACATCACTGTGTGGGAAGATTTGCATAATGCTGCCCGAATGTTCACGCAAAGAAAGAAGGCGAACTTTTATTCTCACTGTAGTTTTGTTTACGCTGCAGCCATGTCGTGAAGGCGCTGTGTGCTTCGTTGTGAAAACGAAACTACTTTGTTTGGTCTTCCAAAAGAAGACGATATCCACTTCGTCATGCCTGGAGCTGATCCGTGCTGGTTGCTGAGGAAATACAACAACTTTGCGCTGTGGATCACCGGATCGGCTTTCAGGACGAAGCGGAGTCCAGCCCGGAGTCGTCACATGTGATTGCCGCAAGCTCGCCGGCCGCGCCGTTCTCAAGCCCACTGGCCGCCGCTCACTCAAGTCGGCCTCTGCTCACTCTAGCCGGCCGCCGCTAACTCTAGCCCCCAGCCTCTGCTCACTCTAGGCAGCGGTGTGTGACGCTGTGTTTCGTTGTGAAAGCGAAACTACTTTGTTTGGCCTTCCAAAAATGGACACGACTAGAAATCAGGGGTTAAGTTCTATTTACAACACTGTTCCAGAACACTTCAACCAAATATTCAGATGTGTGCAGCACAGTTTATGGAGGACTGTTTCCGATCCTGGGAGAGAGTAGACTACAATGCCAATTCTGACAATTCTGACTCAAAGACTGTAAGTACGTATTTATATTTAAAGCGTTTTTATATTTTATATATTTAAAGCGAGTTTTTTTTGGGCAGTGTAGAGTAGCTCTTGTTGTTTGTCATTTCTTTGATCATAAATGCAGATATGGTTTTATGTTTACGCGGCGCGATGCAACACAACGCGTAAAAAGACAGTATAAGTCATTATAATCCATAATTATGTCCCCACTGGATGCAACAAATGCCTCGTTTATAATGGGTTTTAATGTTTATGTCCCGTCGCTCCGGCCGGACACGCCATCACAATATGGTAAGGGGCGTAACCTTTCCGTCACACGGTGTGTTGAGGAAAATGATCGGCCAATCACAACTCACTGGATAGCTAGCCAATCACAGCAAACTGCGCTTTTCAGACCGATGAGCTTTGTAAAAATTTACGCGTTTCAGAAAGGCGGGGCATAGAGGGAGAAACAATAATGTACTGTATGTGAAAAATAATGTGTTGTGAACCTTTACGCATGGCAGACGGCGGCTCGAATGCAAGAAACACAATTCAATTTTACAATCATCTAATACACAAAATAATTTTTTTAAAAATCATCATATGACCCCTTTAAAAGAAAATGGATGAGTCGATTGTTTGTTTTTTTTGTGGTAAACAACGTTACGCAGCAAATGTTGAAATTAATTTGTAATGAACCTGAAATATTCAAGGCATAAGCTATATAAATAAGTAGCAGAACCTGGAGAATTTAGACTGTTCTGCCCTCTCGCTGATGTTAGGGGCTCTGGGTAAGGGTTAGGTCTCTGTGCCCATGTCAGAATAAAGGGTGTGGAGACTTGGGTCGCAGGGACGACCGGTGGCCTTCTGGATGCGGAATGCTTCTTTTTCACTCTGCATGGCTGATAGACCCAATCTGTGTTGATGAGAATAAGACATTTAATAAAAAGTGCCTACCTTTCAACTTTGAGATTCTGCATATGCTCTTTAATGTCTTTGTCCATAGCTTACCTGGGTACTTCTCCATGTGTTGTGCCATGATTCTGCGAGCTTCTTCGTAGTATGGCTTCTTCTGCTCTTCAGACAGTTTGTGCCATTCTAACCCTAGCTGAACACTGATGTCGCAGTTGCTGGCGTATGGGTTGGCCTTAGACAAGGCGGGTCGGTGGATCTTTGACCATAAGATGAAGGCATTCATGGGCCTTTTGATAGAAACTGTTTTGTTCTGAGATCTTGCCACCTCACTTTCTGCTCACAGAGACAATGAAACAAGGAAATGTCTTGTGTCATGTATATAAATACTGATATAGTTAAAAAAAAAAAGTTCTTAGGAAGGAATGGAATTGTCACTGAATCAATCATTTTGCTTTTTGCTCTGAAGCTATCTTCACTATTTTGGTCTAATGAACCTTGAACCTTTTAATAATATGCAAATATACCATTTATCTTAATAGTTATACTTTAAAATTCATATTTCAAATATTTTTGAAATGTAAAGTAGAAGCGTTTTTGCAAGTTCTACTCCAGAACACAAAGCCTTCAACCCTACCTGCTCCAGAAGGCGGCTGAGTGAAGTTCAGACCTCGGGTATTGATCTGCACAGAATCCTCGCAGATTGGCTCGCGGTTTATTACAGACGCCGCGCTGATTGGCTGATGGGTTGCTATCGGAAAATAAGTCTCGCTGATTGGCTGATAGGTTATTTTTGGGAAAGGCGCCTCACTGGACAAATTGCCGTTAAATGACTGCGGCGTGTCTTTAACTGAGAAACCCTGAGAAATTGCGTTATCAGTGGTTAGCGCCATTGAAGTTTGACCTGAGGAGTAAAGTGGAAATGTAACCCAGTCGGCGTTGTCCTGTTTAACCCCAAGCTCTTCTGTTAATGACCTGTTGCTCGAGTTAAAACCTTCATCGTGTGGCTGATCTTGTCTGTGAGTTGTCAAGCGGTTAACTTCAGTTGGTTCACTGACTCGTTGAGCTTTGACAGCGGGACCGGGTTTCTTCCAAATACAATTTTCGTCTGTTTTGGCACGTTTTGGTACCGGTTCATCAGTTGTTGAGCCCTTTTCATCGTTTCTGAACGTCTTCTTAGCTCTCATTTTGGGGTGTTTATCCATTCGCTTGTCAGTATGTCGTAAGTCAACAGTAATGTTCGTGGAATGTTAAAAAGTGACACCGCACGCTCCAGCGTCCTTTAAGAAAACAAAAACAAACATCACGTGACCACGCGAATACAGAAAGCATGGACGTAGAATACTTGTATTAAAAACGTGCATTCATAAAATAATCTACATATTTATTTTAAAACGCTCTATTTCACTTGATACATAATTAGAAAGTGTTGATATCAATTCAGTAGCTAGTGGTACAAACGTGCACAATATATTTTCAGTGTATTTTTGTAACTCTTTGTAAATATTCACCTCTAAATTATAGGGTGATTTAGGTAAATTGGGACACTATTTTCCATTGAAATGACAATAAATGACTAATAAACCTGAATATTTCTATATACAATAACATAAAAAACTATTAGGAAATGTTATTATACAGATATTTTTTAAAGGGGTCATATGATTTTGCTAAAAATAACATTATTTTGTGTTTGGTGTAATGAAATGTGTTTTTGTGGTTTAAGGTTCAAAAACACATTGTTTTCGACATACTGTAGATTATTGTTTCTCCTATATGCCCTGCCTTTCTGAAACGCATCGTTTTTTACAAAGCTCATCGGTCTGAAAAGCAGGTGTGCTGTGATTGGCCAGCTATCCAGTGCGTTATGATTGGCTGGACTCTGCTTCGTCCACGGTGAAAGCCGATCCGGCGATCCACAGCACAAAGTTGAAGTATTCCCTCAGCGACCAACACGGATCAGCTCAAGGCATGATGAAGCAGATATCATCCTCATTTGGAAGACCAAACAAAGTAGTTTCGCATTCACAACGAAACACACAGCGCCTTCACGACATGGCGACGGCAACAACGCCAACAATACTACAGCAAGAATTAAAGTTACGCCTTTTTTTTGCGTGAACATTTGGGCGGAGTTAATGCAAATCTTCCTACATCGTGACGTAGACATCTGGGGGCGTGTTAGAACGAGCCGTTTAAGGAGGGCGTGGTTGACTCTTAACTTTATAAAGAATATCTCTTTGGATTTGAGACTTTAGATCTTTGCAACTTTAAGATCTTCTTTATGCACCAAGACTTGTAACACTCCAAAGAGAAAGGAAAACTGGAAATCGCATCATATGACCCCTTTAAAAAAAAAAAAAAAAAAAAGTGTATAATAATTTATTCAGAGATCGCCATGAAAATAGCCTTCATGCTGGCATTGTGTTAAAAAGTGAATAAATAAATAAATAAATAAAAAGTGTATAAGTTTGAAAACGAGCAAAGGCATTTCAGATCGAAAGAACAGAAGCAGATTAGTGCTATATGAATAAAATAAATCAAATTGAAATTGAATCAAACCGTTTCAACAGTAGATGCCCGTTTAGTCATATTCACATACAAACAGGTTTTGGTGAGAAAAGTGTTATCAGGCATAATTACATCCTTTTATTAGGTTTTGCATTTGGATATATTTAGACAAGATCAAATACTACCTTTTGTCAAGGTGTAGATTATTAATTTTTTCTAACCTGTAAACAGTTTGAAATCCAGCTTCACTTCAACAATTTCTATAACTTGATCTCACTCTCTCTGAACATTTTTTTTTCACAGATATGTTACCAAAGACCTTCAAATTAGAATAAATATAATAATATACAATATCAATAAAATCTAAATGAGAATATATATAACATTTTATCAGCCTTACATTTAGGGTCAAGTCAGGTTTGCCACCTCCAAAATTTACCCCCTTAACGTTCTAAAGCCTGACATTTGAAATAATAATTAGAAACTAATCTGATGAATCTGTATTACTGTAAATCAGTAAGAATTTATAACAGTATAACAGACTGCTTACATAAAAAGCATATACATATGAGTTGTCACTCTATAACTCCCAATAACTGTCATAAGATGAAATTTAATTGTGGGAGGCAAAACATACAATGCAATAAAATACAGTGATGACTGAGAGATGTACAAATAAATGTTCCTCAAAAGCCTGATCATATTTGATATGTTTTAACATGATTTTTCAGAAAAATGGATAATCAAGTAAATTTAAGTTTAAGTTGAATCTTGAAATATTACTCTTGAAATCTCTGATCTTGAAATATTATTCTTAAGTTTACTAAAAATCTACTTAAATATTAGAATCTACTAAAATCTGAAAAGATTTTACAGCAGAAAGACATTTTCAAAATTATACTAAAAGGCCTTTTACTACTAAAAAAGTATGAACTATCAATCAAAGGACAGAAGGCATGTAATGATTGTATGAAACAGTTTTTTCTCCCATTTTTGTACATGTTGATAATTTAGAGATCATTTAAAACAAGTTACATTAGACTTACAATAGAGGGAGCCACAGGACAGGACATTAATGAATGCAGCCCATTTCCATTATTGCACAACTCGTCCTCAAAAGTGGATCAAGTAGATTATTGAGATGCCAAGATACTTCAGATAAATTGTCATAATACCAGATTCTCTACTGTAAAAATCAAAGCACATTATATTTTTATAAGCTTTTGATAAACATCTTCAAATAGAAGCACTATTGAAATCACCTCTTTGAATTGTAGCACTACTAATTCTTTTAAAGGGGTCATATGATGTTGCTAAAAAGAACATTATTTTGTGTATTTGGTGTATGAAATGTGTTTATGCGGTTTAAGTTCAAAAAACACATTATTTTCCACATACTTATTATTTCTCCTCTATGCCCTGCCTTTCCGAAACGCATCAATTTTTACAAAGCTCATCATTCTAAAAAAACGAGGTGTGCTCTGATTGGCCAGCTATCCAGTGCGTTGTGATTGGCCGAATACCTCAAGCGTGTGACGGAAATGTTACGCCCCTTACCATATTGCGATGCCTGCGGCAACCACATGTGACGACCCCGGGCTTGGACTCCGCTTCGTCCACGGTGAAAGCCGATCCGGTGATCCACAGCGCGAAGTTGAAGTATTTCCTCAGCGACCAACACGGATCAGCTCCAGGCATGACGAAACAGATATTGTCCTCTTTTGGAAGACCAAACAAAGTAGTTTCACTTTCACAACGAAACAAACAGTGCCGTCAGACATGGCGACGGTCGGCAACAGCGAGAGTAAAAGTTACGCCTCTTTCTTCGCGTGAACATTGGGGCGGGGTGTTATGAGAGAATTTCGCTCACATAGTGACGTAGACATGTGGGGGCGTGTTAGAACGAGCCGTTTTAGGTAGGCGTGGTTGACTTAACTTTTATAAAGAATATCTCTTTGGATTTGAGACTTTAGTCTTCTTTATGCACCAAGAGCTTGTAACACTCCAAAGAGAAAGGACAAATTTAAATCGCATCATATGACCCCTTTAAAAAAATGACAGGTATTATCCATCTCGGCATCTTAATTTTAAGTTTTCGACCGACACCATGAAACATACTTTTAGGAACAATATCAACTATTGACTAATGAGAACGCTACAAGTCTAGACACCATTAAAGTCACAAAGACAGCTTTTGATGAAATTGTTTAATGTCAAACAAAGTTTCTCAGTACAATAAAATCAAAAACTGAATTCTGGAAAGAAACTATAATCAAAGAGGTGCTCGATTTCATGTTTCTCTTTACATTTGCATAAACTAAGAAGTGTTTACTCGATTCACACATGTCTAGATCAATGTATATATATGCACAGGATCTCTCTGTATAATGTTAAGTATTAAAATAAGAAACTAAACCACTATGGAATAAATCTAAATAGTAATAAAATAAAGATTTGGTCATTTTGAACATAATGCCTCAGTGCCTGATGGAGGGCCCCTTGTAAAGCAGCATGTGAGAAAATGGACAAAACCAAATGTTAAAAGAAAGAAAAAAGTGACAAGTAAACTTCATTTGGGGTTCACAATGCCTTCATCGATTCCATAGCCATCCTTTGACAAACATTTAATAAATTTAACACTGACAATGCTTGAAACTGTAAAATCGACACACATGCAATAAAAGGACATAACGGATATGACTGTTATTATGAGGCATTATAAATACCAATTCAAGTAGTAACTAGAAATGTGTAACACTACTCCTGCTACCGCCAAAGCACTGATTTGTGTGGCTTCAGATGACAAACTCAAGGGAAGAGACCCCTAGAAATCTTCACATTAGATGAACGTATGTAGCACTATCCCCATCCATATCATTCAAGAATGTAATGGCTTTCGCTTTTCACGCAACACATCCTTCTCTAAGACAGTTTTGGATTCGTCAAGTATGGTTAATAACCTTCACACACATTTGTGTTATTAAAAAGGTGGCCATTTCACAGGCAGGCACACTTCAAATTACGGTCAGGTAGCTTGCTACACAAAAGTACTCAAACTATATCTACAGATATAGTCTTTTTTTTTTTTTTTTTTAAAAAGAAGAAAAAAGTTGACCATATTCATCTAAATAACAGGTGCTGGAGTGATAACGGAATATAAGGAGTGACAAATTGCAACGATTCAAACCGAAAACAAAAACATGAGTAAATATTAAGGACCTGTGGTAAACTGTTCCATCTTATACCGTCTGAGAAGTGAGTAAAATCATTTATTTTTTGCACACCAAGATATTTACAATTCAACCCTTTGAGGCCTTTAAATCACAGCATGAATAATGCAAATTATGAGGTAATTTCTGAAATCAGTCGTATTTGAAAAGTGAACAGGGCCGTGATGAAAAAAAAAGAAAAAAAAGTGATGTTTCTGTTGTGAGAGAAAAATGTACCAAACTGCACACGGTCATCTTTTTTCTTTAAAAGTATATAATATGCTTTGCACCATTTACAAAAAAATCCACCCTTTGATTATCAACCCCACATGAAAGAAAAGCAGATTCTTGTGTGTGTGTGTCTCTCTGTATCTGTTAACGAATAAGGACAAATGATTGAAGAGTCATGACACGGGCTAGTTTTGTCAGTTTTGTCCATTTTACTGGATGCAGGCTCCTTCTATTGAGGTGTATTTGGACTGTTAACCCTCTTGGAGTGATACACCCTTCATTTCCCAAAGTTGCCAAAGTTTGCAAAGGCATCTTGTTTAGGTTGCACCATGGCGGGGTTCATGCCCTGGCCAATCCCCATGCTGGGCGTGCCCAGGGCACCTTGCAGGCCTATTCCAGCGGGCATCATATTCATGCCCACGAGTCCTTGATTGATAGGCATTCCTCCGATACCCACAGAGCCCATTCCCATGGTGCCCGTCGCCATAGTAGGAGGCATTCCCATGCCCATGGTCCCCCCGGCCATCATGGGGTTCACTCCCGGTCTGGGAGCGGCCGCCGAGGGCTGGGCATTCAGTGTCATTCCGGCGAAATTCTGGGCGACCGTGTTCAATGGTGGCTGGACACCTAAATGAGAAATATATTATAATTACAATATGAATAAATACATGCAATTGCTTATGACTGTTGATTACCTCAAAGAACAAAGTTTTATCAACTCAAGGCAGGACAATCTGATCTGAATCATGAAGATAATTGTCCGAGTAGAAGTAGATAGTTTGTTTGGGATCTCTAACCTTGCTGCATCATGGTGTTGAGTGTGGGCTGTGTGGGTTTGGAAGGGTTCAGGCCTGCAGACAGGAAATCCAGGCTGATGTTCACGCTTGGGTCTGACCAGGTGGCAGGCATTGATACCTTCCCACCTGACTTTTGTAGTAACATCTGCTGAGGCAATAACGGGCCGCCTATTGTCTGACAAGGAAGAGGAAATTACGGTAAATTATATCTTATAATTACAACAAAATATACCCTATTAAACTCATACTAATTTCAAATTACAGCACAATTTTTAAAATGATGATATGATGATTCGCAATAACAGAATACTGAACAATACACCGACTGTACTGCAGCACTTTTTAATTTAAATATTTTAGGTGACTCATACTTTTCATAAAACAAAGTTGGTTGACTTATAATGCCACTCATAATAGGACAAAGCTTGATTGTATCCATTATCATTGTATCCATGTTGTATACATCCAACATGTATCCATTTAATTCAACCCATATATGAACTCCAAACTGATTCACCGTGTTATATTCTGTTCCTGACCTGCCAACCATGGGAATATATTTTGAGTGCACTACTTCATTTTCCCACTTATCACCATACCAAGTTATTCAACATATGCATCGGTTGTGAGGACAAAATGCATTCATATATTCTTGAGGCGGGGGGGGGTGGAACGTTATGTCTAATCATTTAAAAATATATATTTCAGTTGTCTCAAGCCACATTCACACAATTTTCACGAAACTCATTCAATATAACAACAACAATAATTATTATTTTATCTACAGAATAAAATTCTGTATCATCTTCTAATAAATATTCAATAATCTTTTGTATTTTCTTCTGAATTGAACGGGTTATCAAAAACGAATAAATGTAGAAAAAGTTTGAGATGTGGATGCTGCAGGCAAAAGTGGAGACAGCTAAACTTGAATTGAGGGGCAGGTTTAAGTAGACTAAGGCCACATATACACTGCAGCTAAATTCACCTTTTAGTGCTTAATCATGTTCTGTACTCACACAGTTCACAGTTTACAGGAGTAACAACCACATGCAATAACCAAATTAACTCTGAATTACCTGAAAAATTCAGGTAGTGACAACCGCATTTGTAATAGTCAAGTAATGACAGGGAACAAGGAACGTCTTAACTCAGTGTTGCCAGATCTTGCTAGAAAAAGCAAATAAACTTAAATTCAAAAGCTTAAATGGGTATATGATGGCTTTTATAAGATCATTATTTTGTGATATTTGGTGTAACGAAATTTTGGACCT
Organism: Sinocyclocheilus anophthalmus; assembly: GCA_018155175.1. Lineage (NCBI taxonomy): Eukaryota > Metazoa > Chordata > Actinopteri > Cypriniformes > Cyprinidae > Sinocyclocheilus > Sinocyclocheilus anophthalmus. The sequence goes on from JADLZN010003783.1 coordinate 150,570, forward strand.
GTGCTTTAATGTTCAAAAAACATATGATTTTTCAAATACTGTACATTATTGTCGGTCCTCTATGCCCCGCCTCTCTAAAACACATCATTTTCAACAAAGCCCCCTCCTCCGACAAGCGCAGTCTGCTCTGATTAGCCAGCTGACCCAGTGCATTGTGATTGGCCCGAACACTGCAAGCACTCGTCGGAAATGTAACACCCCTTATCATAAAAGCTTTATCTTTCAAAATAGATGTAAAGACAGAGCCTGAAAGGGGATAGAGTCGCGTGACAGACACAGTGATGCAGCTGGTATGTGTTTGCAGTACACAAGCCACGGTTAAGACAGCTGACTCCACTGTGATGTGACCCTGTCTCTCTCTCACACACACACACTCAATGTGCAAAACTCTGCATTTGAACAGTCAATAGAAAATAATTAAACAAATAACAAAACAGTAGCTGACTCAGAAGCACCAGATTGTCATAGCAAATTCAGAATTACCTCCTCTCCAAGGTTCACAAAACGGTCGTCCATAAAATGCATTGCTGTCTGTTTATACGTAATCTTAAAGATTTCTAATTCCATCTACTTTCGGAAGGCCAAATAAGTGCTTTTGCTTTCACCTAGAAACACACAGGGTCTCCCTGACATGGCTGCTTCAACACTAACTGCGGTTACTGAAGCCACGCCTTATTTCATTGCATGCACATTTGGGTGGCATTATGCAAATATTTCCAGATAGTGAGGTAGATATGTGGGGGCGTGTTAGAACGAGCCGTTTTAGGGGGGCGTGGCAGAGTCTTAACTTTGATAAAGAATATCTCTTTGGTTTTGAGACTTTAGTCTTTGCAAGTTCAGGGATCTTATCTATGCACAATCAGCTTGTAACACTCCAAAGAGAAAGGAAAACTTGAAATCGCATCACATGACCCCTTTAAAAAAAAAGCCAAAATAGTGCAACCGGCCTATTTGATTAATTGTGTATCATTTAAGTCCAAAGATGCTTTAAAAGCATCACTTAAAACAAGTGAACATGGCAACACTTCATGAACGCGCTCTTCGAAGCAGCCTTCCAAAACACAGAACACTGCTGTTCTAAATTTAAATGCAGATATCACTCCTGAAATTTTGAGGTGTGTGTGTCACCTAAATGCTTGGAGTCCTGCATACGTCATCAGCCAGAAATCTGCCATTTCTCAGGAAGCTCCAGCTACATCATTGTGATTGAACATTACGTGGTCCAAAAAATAATTTATTTTTTGTTGACAATAGTGCAGGTGCACAAATCACACCTACTTTGAGGTAGGTGTGAAAAATGCATGCACATTGGTGAATCTGCTGTTCTGGGAAGCCTTTCCGATGAACCGAACCCACGTTTACCTGTGATCTGGACAGAGGCGTGGTTGCGTTCTGCGGGCACATGTTGAAGGTCATGCTTGGGATGGTGAGCGATTGTTGGGGGGGGTCATCAGGTCAAAGAGGTCCGCGGAAGGCGGGTGGGTGGATTTGGACACGTCACTGAACAGATCTGGGATGGCAGACGGAGCAGTGACAGCAGGAGGACTGGTGGAGGAGAAGGCGTTCCAGTCACCAAACTCACCGTACCAGTAGACAGCGAACCTGAGGAGATTAAATAAATTAGAACCATTATATAAACACACAAACAAACAAACAAAAAAGAAGAGATGTATACGTAACACCGATCAAACATTTGGGTCAGTGAGATTTTTTCCCAAGGGAATTAATACTTTTGGTCAGTAAGGATGCATTAAATTGATCAAAAGTGACAAGACTTTAACATCGTTACAAACAACAACAAAAAAAATCTAATTTTTCAAATAAACACTGTTCTCTATGGAAGCCCATTTCTGCCACTGAATAAAAAATTAAAAAGATCACTGCAACTTTTTATCTAACAATTTTGACATTTATCTTGCAATTCCGACGTTCTTTTCTCAGAATTGCATTATACAAACTCATATTGCAAGATATAAGTTCATAATTGCATGATATAATGTTGCAATTGGATGTTATAAAGTGAGAATTGTACGATATAAATCGCAATTAAGAAAATAGTATTTTTTTAACTCGCAATTGTTTATATCTCACAATTCTAAATAAAATCATTAGAATTGTGATTAAAATAGTCAATTGCAAGTTATAAACTCACAATTACAAAAACAAAAATTCAGAATTGTGAGCATTTCTGACTTGATAACTCGAAATTTCGATTTTATCACACAATTTTGAGGGTAAAAAAAAAGTCAAGAACTGCAAGATGTAAAGTCTCAATTACCGTTTTTTTTTTTTTTTTTTCATAAATTCATCAAAGAATTAAAATAAAATAACGCACACAGCTATTTTCAACGGTGATGATGATAAAAATGTGTGTTGAGCAGCAAATCAGCATATTATAATTATTTCTGAAGATCATGTGACATGATCAAATAAATGCAGCCGTGGTGAGCATACGAGTGACCATTTTACAACCTGAACCTGAACAAAATGTTAAATTTGATATCGTAGTGAGGGATCCCTGCGGGCCTTCATTTTTTTCCTCTTGTATGTTTATGCATATTGGTTGCACCACATGACATTTATATATTTCCAAGGTTTGACTGGGGAAAACCTTAAGCTGAATAATCTTTTCCAATTGTTCCCGTCATTAAAGGAACACTCCAAAGGAGTGTAAAGGAAAATAGGCTAATTTTCCAACTCCCAACCGTTGAGTTTTACAGTTTTCGAATCCAATCAGCCGATCTCCGGGTCTGGCGGTAGCCCTTTTAGCTTAGCTTAGCATAGATAATCGAATCTGATTAGACCATTAGCATCTCGCAAAAAAATGACAAAGAGTTTCCTATTTAAAACTAGAGTCTTTTGTAGTTACATTGTGTACTAAGACCAACGGAAAATGAAAAGTTGCGATTTTCTAGGCTGATATGGCTAGGAACTATACTTTCATTCCGGCGTAATAATCAAGGAACTTTGCTGCCGTACCATGGGTGCAGCAGGCGCAATGATATTATGCAGCACCTGAAAACCTGCTTGCACAGGGAGCGTGCCTTCCGTTGGTAACGTGACTAGATAGGGCGATTTCAGGCGCTGCGTAGTAGCCCATTATCGGCCTAGACAATCGCAACTTTTCATTTTCCGTCGGTCTTAGTCCTTCCTTTGGTAATTTTTGAGCGAGATGCTAATGGTCTAATCAGATTCAATGATCTATGCTAAGCTACAGCTAAAAGTGCTACCGCCAGACCCGGAGATCGGCTGAACGGATTCGAAAACAGTAAAACTCAACTGTTTAACTCTAGGGGAATTGGAAAATGAGCCTATTTTCAAAAATATTGGAGTGTTCCTTTAAATATATTGGAACTCTTAAATACATAAATTTAAATATGTATTTATGCTTACATACAAGTTTATTATTGATTTGTGTTAATTCTCCTACTGACAAGGTTATTGGTTGACTGTTGTGTGGCTGTTCTTGAGGACTTCTAACTGTACACACACACTGCTCTTAAGGAGTGTGTCTCTGTCAGGGGAGATGGGGCATGGATGATGGGAGCTGACGTGTGTCTGAGCTCATAACACTCAGCAGGTAGCAGCTCCATCTGGACCCCTCAGTCACTCATCAATATTTCACCGTTTCGTGTGTTGCTACTCCAATCATATTTCAGACAAGCCAACAGAATTGTTATCCTCCTGCCCACCTGCAAAGTGCAACTCGTTCTACATTGAGCTGAGGCAAAGGTAGGGAAGAGGATGATGGGAAAAGTCAATGCAAGCACGCCCATTTCTCTCTGTAAAGTGAAATTAGTGTCGAATAGCTGTGATAACTTTCTAAATGCTCAGTTAGGACAAACTCTGCAGATGCTACGTCTAAAATTATTCTCCACACCACAAAATGAGAAAAAAATTGGCAAATAAATAATCATATCAATTGGACACAAACATCAACTAAAGAAAAGCTTAATAACTGCAGCACTTCTGTAAGGCCCTATGAAATCAGTTTTATTTTTAATGGTTATTCCCCAAATTGTGTTTATTACATTTACATTTTAGTATTCAAAAAGCATGCATAACCAACTGTGAAAATGAAACTTACACAATTTATTACAAGTTTAACAAAAATTACATTTTTAGAGCCTAATTAAATTATTAAAGTTTTCCAAATTAATTTTATTTTCCCAAATTCAGTTTTTTTGGATTCTGTTTTAATTGTTTTATTAAACTTTAACAATCAAAGCACGTTAAATCAACCGAATTAATAAAACTAACAATCAATGATATATATATATATATTTATTTTATTATTATTTTTTTTTACAATAATTAGACTGAAATGTTGTCATCTTTTAAAAAAACTTCTGTGGTGTCTGGTTGAACCTTGTTCTGGATTAGATTTAACACGAAATTATTATCAAAAATGGTTGGTGACCAAAATGCAAGGCATAAAATATTAACAATGGAATTGAACTTATAAAATAGAATTAAATTAAACAATTGCTCTTATTTTTATAGCAAACAGTGCACTGCTAAAATGAAAACATGGAAGAAAATTTTTTATTTCTTAAAAAAATTTAAAGTCAAAAAAATGTAAAAGTTAATTTTAATTATTAATACTATTTTTGAGAAATTAATTCTACTGTACAATAGTAATACAAAGTACCGTTCAAATTTCAAATTCAACAAACACATTTCAGGTTGTTGTGAAGACCTTTGAGTTTCTTTGTGTACCTGATAATAGTTGTATCAAATCAAATGGTGAAAAGCTCATGAAGCGACTCTCAGAGCAGCTCTGGAGATGAAGTTTGTTTCATGTCCTCATATAGTGAGAAGGCAGACATTAAACCATGAGCGTCACACGTGCTTGAGTAGTGCATAGTAGTAGACACAACTGCACCATTAATTCACACAAACATGCAGACTTTATATTTAAATAGGAAAACAACTTTTACTTGAAATTAAACATTTACTATCAGAGTTTTATTATTATTATTACTCTAGAACGGTTTCTCCAAAACATTTTTTTCCTGATATCAAGAGAACTGAAGATATGGGTTTAAAACCCTTGAATTAGGACAATGCTTCACTGACAGGTGATATTACATGTACTTGTGGTAATGCTTTACCATGAAAAATGCAGAGTGAGACATTTACAGTTTGCAAGATATCGTCAGATGAGGAAAAGACATAGTTTTGGCCCATGTGCAGGTGGTTAACACATACCAGCAGCTGACGGGAGACTGACAGAGGCAGCAGGTGAAGAGAAGTCGGCAAAGTCACCAATCAGATCTGAGTTTCCACCTGCAAAACATTAAGATGAGACATATATAGTCTTTATAATGCAACTATACATAGCTTACAATACAAGTTAAAAAATCTGGGGTAGGTAAGGTTTTTAAAGGATAAATTTTTCACCCTTGCTGAAAAGAAAATTCACAACAGAAAAACAAAAATCTCTGTTTTATATCCAAAATTATAATCTTTTTTTTTTTTCTACTCTGACGACAACAGAGTAGGACCAACTGATCTGGATGTGTAACTAAAATTCAGATGCACAGACAAACACACGTGTCCATCCACATACACACAATTAGGCTGTCAGAACTTGGGTGCAACAGCTCTGGACCTCCTGACTGATGCGAGCGGACACAGCACAGCTGTTGGGCTGCTGACAGGATACGGAGGGACAGCAGCATCTGTGCACCCATCTCCTATTCGTTCTTTCTCTCTCTCGCACACAACTCACACCCATCTGGGGCACTTAGCTGTCTCTAAAGAACTTCCATGAGTATGGCTTTAAAAGCTACATCAACTTTCAGGAAAAAGTTTCTGTCTGAGTCCCTGCATCCCGGACGAGCCCCCAAATTCTGTTACGTTCCCAGTTAGTCTAGGGTTAGACGAACAGGTAACAGAATAAAAAGGTGACGTGTGGAGGCAGCAAGACTCAATTCTCAACCCCAGAGCTTTAACAAAAGGCCAAGAATCTCGCTATCAAAAACAAGTTATTTTATTTGACAGATATGGGAGGATGTCAAAACTTCAAGAGGGGGCAAGGCCAAAATAACAAAACACAAACCCTCTAAATATTTGGGGGAAACTAACTAAGCTAGAACAAAGAAAAGAACACAAAAATACAATAGAAAAACTACCTCCCTAACTAGCATAAACAGGAGAAAAACAAGATAAAGAAAATGGCACCCACCTCTCTACTAACACATTCCCAATACATTAACAATATAAGCTTAATAGGTAACAAACAATAACATAAGTAGGGACAAACAAATAATAACTTCCAAAACAAACCAGATTTCTTGTCGTAGGCATCAATTACCACAAGAGTGTTAACACAATAACACTGTAAAGAAATCATTCAACAAAGTATTAACCAAAACAACTAACAAAGCTTTTTGGGTTGAGAATAGAAGCCTCACAATGCAGCCTCCACACACACTTTGCGCTGTGCAATGGTGCTGCTTAAATCCTCACGACTTCCCCTCCTCCTTCAATCACATCAGATCACCAATCATTGGAATCAGGTGGCAGCCATTACCCCCTGCTTGTAGGAAAAGAGAGAGAGAGAGAGAGAGAAAAAAAAAAAAAAAAACCAATATGTCCTTGGACGTAACAGGCTCAAAAATGAACAATAACCAAGTAGCAAACTTTATATGCTCCAACCACATTGAGCTGTGTTCTTGACACAGGAGGTGTGGGGGTTCGAACTGGTTTGTGAGTGGTGTTCAAACCTAGTATAAGCCGATAGTAACCGTGATGCTTAGCAAAAAAAATTGGCATTGAAAGTGGAAAAGGCAGTGATGGCGGCCCTGAAGACATGGTTGACCAGAGCCCACCATCAAAGATCTGCAAAGCCCCTGTGCTGGAATGACTGACTCACGGATGTCGGAAAAGAGAATGAGAATGTCACCATTTCACTGCTACCAAATGAAGGCAGCACAGGCTTCCTTTTGCAACCTTAAGCACTTCATAGAGAGGCCTGTAGAGGTGCACTCAGGTGTTTTTGTTTAGAATGTGCAGGATCTTTTCTTAATTGACTTTAAAGTGGACCTTGCCTTAAACATTGTGCAGGTTCTATGTAAAATGTACGGAACGCTTCATTTATATCTTATTTATTATTTTATTATACAATAAATTAATTTAAAATGATGGGAAATGATTCATGCTTAAAATTACTGAAATTAAATGAATGCTTTCACAATATTTAAAATAATTTTTCTTCTCCTTCTATCATCGTTATCATCACAGTTATTATTATTTGTTACACAACATATTAAATGATTAAATGATGGCCAATGATACATGCTTAAAATTATTAAAATTAAATTAATTCCCATTTCACAATAGTTAAACATTTTATATATTTATGTATTTATTTATGTTAAATACGTTGAAGCTACAATTAGATAGTGGAACTGACATTACTGCAGTTATTGGTCAATTACAATCGCCAAATGGGCAAATATTAACCTGGCTATTTCAGCACCGCAGCCATCCATTTAATAATGCACCATTTACAGCAGGATGAATTTGGATGAAGGCAGTATTTTACCTGGTTGTTGTCAGCATCTGGACTGCTTTTGCTGCCAGTGTAATGAGCGGCTGCGCCCAGGTCGACCGTTTTGGATGGGACTCCGCCGCGTTTGCGTGTAGAGGTGGTGGTAGTGGTGGTGGATGTGATTGCATCTGTGGTCTGTGTGATCTGGACGTTCTTGGTTGTTACGGTCTCCTCGTCATCCTTAAACTCCGACTTTGCAGGACGACCATTCTGTGAAACTCGGTCCTCCTCATTGTCACTGCAGGAAGAGGCAACATTAAGACAAAAAATAATACAGTAGCTACCGCTACTTTAGTTTCATAGCGACTGAAAACTCAAGCCATGTACCTGATACGATCTGGCGAGTCATCCCTCTCCTTCTTGCGGAATTTGTTGATGGTGTCATCAATGGTGCTTCCAATTTTGTCACTTATCTCCCCAAGTTTTTCACTGAATGGGAAGCTGCTCTTGTTTTTGTCCCAGTCCTCATCCCATTTGCTTTTAGATTCGGGGTCAAACTGTTCTCCCGCTGAAAATGTGGATACAGAATTAGTTAGGTGCTTAATTTGTTTCAGATATTAAAGCTTCAGATTGAAATTCATGAAAGGCCTGTTCACACCGGGGAAGATAACTATAATGATAACTATAAAGTTTTATTAATTGTTCTAATTCTATGAGAAGTATAATAACAATGGCACTTTCAAAACGATTTTTCCAGCTGATGAATGATAAAAACATTGACAGTCGATTAAAATCCATTCTGCTTCAAAAAGCTTGAGCACTTAAAGCAGTAGACGACATAACTGCAGCATGCTTCTATTATTGTGTGTAAGTGTGGGAGCTAATGTAGTTATCTTTATAGTTATCATTCTTGGTGTGAATGGGTCATTGTAAGTTAGATATTTATTGCCTAAAGACAAAGCATTAACTGCAGCACATGAAGATATTCAGGATATTTAAGTATATTTAACTTTTTTTTAATTACCTCAAATGTGATAAAACTGAATTTAAGAATTTTTTTGCCCGCCTGATGAACTTGCACACAAATGCACTTCAAACTTTGAAAAGCATGGAAAATACACCTGACTAAAAACTCAACAAACTTAAAGTATAACTTAAAATCCCTTTTTTTTTCTCCATCAAAACAAATCCATCATTGGCATGCCATCATTAATTGGCAATTTGAAAGTGTAGTACAGCTAATAAAGGGAGAAATCTGAGCAGCAAATCAAAGCAGAAACCAAGCACAATCTTTTTGACTTTGCACACAAGTCACATCCCTAATGGCATGACAAGGGACGTGGCATCTTGACTTGATTAGACAGCTCTAAGAGAAAACATGTAATACAAAAAGCAGAGATCTGATTATTACTTCTAACCTGATCATAAAGATCAACAAATGATGCAGTGAGCAAAGTTGAAAAAGTGATAGCCCTGAAATCAAAACAGCTCTAATCAAAAGATCAGTCGTGGGAAGAAGGGAATCCAGGGGGAATTTTCCTCACTATGCGAAAAAACTTCAGAGAGCCTAAAACAAATCCCTGTGGGATGTCTACAGTATACAGACAAAGCAGCTCACTTCTGGGGTCAATCACAGTTTCAAGAGATGAAAATAATGCCTCAAAATGACCTGTGACCAAAGGGAATTTCTTGGTTTATTTGATTACAAATTAACCCACTGGAACAATCCCCACAACATCACAATACAATTAGGAAATAATAATAAAAAAGCACCTGACAGAAAGGACTATTATATGAACTCCTCCTGAGAGCATCACCAATCTCTCTCTTTCTCTTTTCATTGGTTAACATCCAATTTCCACATAACATGCTTTACCGTCTCAGAATTGTTTGCTCGGGAAATATTAGTATACTGATATTAATTTAGAGCAGATTATTTTGGCATTCATTTGCACCAAGTATACTGGTGTAAGAAGTTGTCAGACTGTAAAGTCATAAATGATGCAGGCACAACCAGTTTGGCAGAAATATCTTTTTGCCTATATTCCAGGAATGCCGCAAATTACATTTATCACGTTTTTTTTTTTTTAGGTTTGCACGAATTTGGGGCAAAAAAATCTGTTTGTCCAACCAACAGCAGACAGCAAAATGTCTGTGAAACCGGTTTGGAAAATGTCTGATAAACAGTCGCCGTTCCATTTAGTGGCACTAGTGGTTACAGAAATTTTAGAAATACTAAAATTTGCTACATTTGATCACTTACAGTTACTCTGTTTGAAGCCTCCCATGCTGTCAGAAGATACTCCAATGTATTTGTCTTTATTCTTCTTGGCTTTCTTCCTCTCCTCACGTAACCGGTCATCATCCTGAACAAACTCTACCATTTCTTTCACCTTCTGCCGTACGTTAATGCCCTGGTCCTTACCATTTTCATCTAGCAAAATAGAAAAGAGAATGTCAAGTCATAAGGAACTGTTTGGCCCATTTAATCTGGTTTCTGCAAACCTCCATTGGATACAGAAAGAAAAAAACATAAAATGCTGGAATGTGACCCCACACAAAAAGTTCAGTAGTTAAAATTTTATCAGATAAGATGATGCCATAGTCAACTTTTCTATGTTGGTAATGCCAGAACTTTGCTATTGAGATTTACTGCATGGATGTAGTAAATGATTTCTCCTAATTAAATATTTATTGAACACAAATTCAGAAACACACTGGTGTGAAGGCACATCTTTTGGGTTGAATACCGAAATTAAGCCAAAGCTACTATTGTGCTAATGTTCATGAATTGTCTCAGTAGATGACTGAAAATGTGTGTAAAATGATGAAAATTTAAACAGAATCTCTTTTGAAAACCCACAGATTCTTTGAAACATATTTAGAACAAGGCACAGAGCTTTAAATAGCTACAAAAAGGAAACAGACACCAACACCTCTAGCACTGACTATGAAGTTCTGTCATTTTTGTTCCTGCTCTATCCTTCACTTATCATACAATTGTAGCTTAAAAATATAGTGCCTTCAGAAAGAATTTACCACTTTTATTTTAAACACCTTTTGTTACATCTCCCAATTTTAACAAACAAAACCTCTTGTTTCTCCATAATGAAATATTAACATTTCTCTTGTACAAATAAGCTCTTCAGGTCTTCTTGTCAGAGAGCAACCCAAGAGCATGAGGCTATGTCCAGTATGCTTGACACCTGGGAAAGTGTTACTTGGGTATATTTGAGTTTTGATAAACAAATCAATGTTTTGGCCAAAAAGCTCAAATTTAATTTCTTCACATCACACTCTGCAACAGTATCAAAATACTTGTTTGCTCATATTTGCCCTTTTGCACACTGCTTGAACAAAGATTTGTAAAAGTTTTCAACCTTTTCAGGCTAAACTTACCTACAAAATGATAATTTTCCAAAGAGCGCAGGTCGTAGATATGTTCTCTGGCGCTGGTGACCACCCGCTCTGACCCGTTTCTGATGAGGTACGCTAATAGTAATAAGGCCTGCACACATGAAAGATGGCATTATTAGGGATATTTCCAAAACAAACACAGCTACAAGAGTTTAATGCAGGATTCTGGGTAAATACATAAACTCTTTAATACACCGGGAACAAGTCAAAATTATTGTCTATGTGCTACAGATCACATCGATAATAACCTTAATTATTCCGTCACACTCAGATAACTGGACTCAGCCGAAAAATTAAAAATTTTGAATTTAGATTTTGAAATTAAAATTTAAAGCACATTTAGAACCACACATTACTTTGTGTGAAGAAATTAACGAAAATGGACTACTTGCACAACTACTTCCGCGTTCTACTTATTACAGCTCGGGAGTTTCCGGTCATTGTTTAGCACATCTACATACAAACCAATTAAGAACGCAGATTATTTTTAGTTAGGCAATTTTTTTAAAAAGCAATTAATCATATTCTCTGCATTAACATAAATTATCTTCAACCTGCTGAAATGTTCCTATAAATATATTTACCTTCCAAACCGGCATTCTGAATAATAAATATATTTCCCCACTGCCGAGGTCCACCGGTTGTCTTCTCATTAACAGTATTCTTCTCATACTGATTACATTTCATTCCTGTTGAATTTACAGTTTGACTGATAAACAGTTACGAAAATTAACACTACAGTCCGTAAGTTTTGCCTCTGTCGCCATCTCTGTTTGAAAACCTGGAATTGCAGCTGTGTGCAAAATTATCTAGCTTGCGTGGGTTGTGGGTCGGCACGGTTCCAGCGCGGATGAATCTAATGTTCTGAAGAGTATGTGTGGCAGTCAGTCACCGCACCGGTGTGGATATTTACTGTACTTCGCAATCACAGATTCTAGCCTACGTTTTGGAATATGACCCAAATAAGAATTTTTCACCGGATATTGTCATCTGAACAAATAACAAGTCCGCCACATTTGTTCTGACCAACTGAGGAAAAAAAAAGCATTACAATAAATCGCGCTACCAATGGTGATTAAATCTAAAGATCGTTGCTCATATCACATCAAATCGTTCAAATTATTATTATTGTTATACTTTATTTTCAAATGATTAATGTTAACAACATCAGGATTGGTGATTATGAGTATAGTGTGTATTAGCATGTAGAGTTCTATTTTTGCACAGTCTAATCTAATTGTCATACTCTCAAATTTCATATTAGACACCCTATTTTTAACCCGAAATCATTATGCCACCCCTTCGCACTTGTTTTTTTCTTTAAAATGCAAATCTTTGTAATCCCAGGCTATCTGTAATTAGAAGCACATTTATAACTGGAATATAGTTTAATTTCATTCACATGTGTTTCATAAACACAGTCTTTTCTGGATTACAATCTGCCATCAAAATTATACATTTAATTATTCTATCTGCTGTGAGAAAAGGCTAACGATCTGCTACTTGCAGGATCCTCACATGCGATAGCCTAGTAGCAGGGACAACTTCTTTATGTTTACAGAAGTGACGTAATGATGCAGCAGCATGCTCGAATTTCCCACGAAACCTACCCGTACCACTCAAATTAGAAAAAATTATTATAAGATAACCGTTGTGAATCATGAAGTAAGGCGATAGTTTTGAACACTGACTAGTTATGCACTTGCTCATATATTGATTTCGGATCATTTTTAACCAAAAAAAAGTAACGGACTTGCAGCTTTAACCATGGTTTTACTATGGTAAAAGTTTAGTAACCGTTTTTTACCATTATTATTTTTTTTGCAGATTACCATTTGTATAACCACAATTTTACTACAAATACCATGGTTAAACTATGGTTAGTTTAGCAAAACTCGGGTTAATTTGTGGTTACTATGGTTTATTACAATTTTTTGGTTTTATTTGTTGTAAAACCATGATTAAACTTTTTTCCCTGTGTCATTCCATTTTATTACACAACTTAATTTCTGAAATGATTTATTTTGTTTTATTTGTATGTATGAATTACTTGGGCTGTTATAAACATCTGGTGAAAATTTCATGTCAACAGCATCTTTAGAAATACATTTACTGAGAAAAATGGTGACGCGTTCAATACTTATTTTACCCGCTGTATATAAGCACGGCCAATGAACTGGCAAATATCTGGACATTGACTAAACATTTTGTAAATGAAGCGTACACTTATTTCAGCAATTGTCTCATTTGAAGGTGAAAATATGATGCAAGATGAGCAATGCACTGTACCTTGTAAACTCTTCTCCAATTCTTCTTGTTTTCTTTCAGCATTCTAGTCCAAAGCATGTTCATAACTTCAGGGAACTGCTCATACATAAATGTGGATCTGCAGTAAGGTAGATTAGTCACATTATGTATAATGACTATTCTAAACGGATACAGTTTTTAAACCTTGTATTATGTTAATTGATAAGGTATGACGCATTAGGAATGTATTAACAATCAGAACACAAAAACGACTTCCAATAGGAATATAAGGTTTTGTAACCAGTTGTATAATATGGCATGTTTTTCAACCTGTCAAAAAACAGGAATTAATACCACTGACAAACTAATCAGCTTTAAAGATATTTGTATATTTTCCCAAAATTTGAAGTCTTTTTTTAATGATATTATTGGTTATTTTTGTGTTTCTTATGAAAAATGTGTTGGTAGTACTAACACAGGGTTTCTCTATCAGGGTTTAGCATATTAAAATACTGCCTAACCCTGATTGTTTACAGTAATTTAACAAGACACTAAATTCATGTAAAAAAAAAAAGTAAAACGACATGAGGATGTAATGACTAAACTTTCAGATGATCTCAAGTCTAAGGCATTATGCAAAGCAACTGAAATCATCAGCTATCAATGATGAGATCATTCTGAAGTAATTGCCCTACACAAATGTTCTGCGGTAGTTGAGAGTAGAGTCAGTGAATGCCTGAAGACTGAAAGGGAGCCCGTAGTCCTCTTACCACCCAGCAGGCTGAGCACTTACTTGGCAATCTCACCCATGAGCTGACCCGATGGGCCCCAGGAGTCATCATTGGTGGCTTCTCGAACCTTGGACTCTATCTCGGAGTAGTTCATCACAACATTGGTGCTGGGAAACAGTGAAAAACAAAGAACCACAAATAAACACCAGGCAACCACACACAGACACACAAGTCCATTTATTGTTACACATGGAGGTGTTGAAATAAAAAAAAAACTCTCTCGAGCCGGTCAGCTTTGGTCGACTGGTGTGTATTTTGGACTGATAGAAGAAAACATGCTGCCAAAGGTTTAAATGTGTTCAGATGAAAAACTGTACAGACAGCTCTGTTTAGTGTTAAATTTACCGAGCATTCAAGTGACTAAACCAGTTTGTTGAGATTGTTTGTTGAAAAAATTGTAGTATTACAAAGTCAGTATTGGCTGACTGGGATTTAAGAATCGATATTGGTTCATAAAAATGAGAATCTATTAAAATCGAGAAATCAATTTGTTTTACCCAGCCCTAGCATATTTTGTTGTTTTTAGTGGCCTCCTGTCACTGCGGGGTGTTGAACATGAAAAGTGACGTAATAAATAAATGTATAAGCCTATATGCTCGTCCTGTAGGTTCATTATTAAAAATGAAAATGTGAACAAAAAAAACAAGCAATTAAAAGTGTTATTATAATTAAAATATCAAAATTAAAATGACGGGTAATAATAGATTATGACAGAATTTTTACGACCCTGATAATGTTAAAGTCTAACGCAACTTCTGGGTTAAACCACACTTTTGTTTTGGTGGTTTGTCGTGAAGATCTCTGAGTGTATATTTGATGGTAGTTTTGTGAAAAGCTTGTGAAGTGAGCCTCAGAACAGCTCTGGAAATATGGACTGTCCTCATATCTTTGAAACGACACGTGTGCTTCATTTTGTGTTGTAGACAAAACTGTGCCACTCAAAGACCTTAATCAGGTTTGATGCCATATTGAATTTAATGCTTATGAAAACTAGGTTGTGAGGGATAAGACTGTGTCCTACGACGCCGCAATGCGTGATAAAAGGTATCTTTTCCATGAGATTTTCCATTAGAGTTTTTGTCCTAACCAGCCACAACAGCAACAAGTGACAGGGGATTCTATTTTAGAAACAGTTTCTATGTCTGCGACGTTGCGGCTGGAGCAACATACAAACTGACAGTGATAATCTCAGGTACTGATTATGTGCTTTATTCAATGTTAAGTGTCTAATGTGAGTTTGAATATCATATTGCATGACATTTATAGCTTTACTGAAAGCAACAACAGATAGTTTACCTCAGATCTTGAAAATTCATTAAAGCAAACATGTACGTTAAAACTGCGAACCAACAAGTGTATTCCATAAAGATGGTATCAGTCAATCAGTATGTAAATATAATCATGTTAAAAGGTTTAATATGTATGAATTAATTTTAAACATCCATTTTATTGCAAGTGCAGTGTGCTTCCAGAGAGAGCCCGCCCACACACGCTTTTGATTGGCTGTGATATTTGATTGATTCTGTCACGTCGCATTGTCGTGTCATGTCTGGTGTGGACAGCCAAATTGGTTGTCATTGGAATCTTGTCACGTCGCGTGCAGTTAGTACACGGTGTTACAGTCTTTACAATGGCACGCATTGTTTAAAGATCCTAGATCAAGTAATTTCCCCACTCACAACTTTCAAAAGGTTTAATGAAGTTTTTGTCTACTGAAAGATTTTGTCAGAAAGACGTTTCATCAGCTAAGCAATATTTGTTTATTAATGTTATTAAACAGGTTACATAACATGTTTGATAGGACTGAGAATATACTCCATGATTTCCATCAAAAATTAAATATTGCACAAACTGGAGTAAGGTCTTTTCACACAGAACATGTAGACTTACTAGCAACATGCACAGACTGCCTATTATCACATTTATTTCTACTGTTAGATTGATCCATAGAGTAAATGTGTCCAGCACTCATCACCGTTAACAACAAATTTTATCGCAATCTTGATATGATATTGTTTATCGCCCAGCCCGGCAGCTCAAAAAAAAGACATAAAAGTGGTTCATGCAACTGATATGCTATATTCCAAATCTTCTGAAGCAAAAATCTCTCTCTTCAAATAGCTCTCAAATGTCAATCTTCTCAAGATGTGTCCGACCTAGTTCGACAGCTCTAACATCAAACATCTTGAATTCGAATGATGACTCACAAAAAGGCTTTAGAAGAACGCATTCGCACATACATCTTTTTTTTTTGTCCATCTTGGAGTTTGACAGTATAAATTTCACTTTTACTATAAGGAAAAACAGCAGTGTAGACATTGTTTAAATATCCGCTTCTGTGCTCCACAATAAAAAGAAACCATGAGTTGGGAATCTCGTGAGGACTTTTTTGGGTGACATAGATCAAAACGATTTTCAGAGCATCTTGTGAGATCAACATTCAACACAACTTTAGACAAACCTAATAATATATGTACAGCCTATAATCAGCACTATACAAGTATTAGCTCCACTAATACCCACTAAGGCCCAGACACACCAAATCAAAGAACTACCATGACGCCTACATCTGAGCCAAAAAGTTGCACTTGAAAATGCAAAGACTATCAGTCATCAGCTAACTAGCACATATATTCTAGCCTCTGCATGAGAGGCAATAACTCTCCATACCAGCAGGTGGCAGTAGCCTTCATCATTTAAAAAGGGAAACCGGTAGAGCTAGGATTGCGGATTTACAAAACGTAACCAAAGTAGTTCTTGCTTACCATTTTTGTACCAATTTCGCTCACCACAGATGGATTCATAATACAGCTCCTTCAAGTAAGTCTAAAAAAAATTGCAAATGGCAAAAGCATTGCCATTCTTTGTTTGCTTGCTTTCGTTACTTTCAAGCTGAACAGCCAATCAGATTGATCTCTGCCACCCACTCAACAAGCTCAACTGATCAAAAAGCTGCACATGAGGGTCTGACTAATGCCAACAGAGTGGAACACCATGCAAAAACCAGGCTAACAGATGCTCAACGATGGCCTGACAAAGGCTTATTTTGGCATGGCCTTTAGAGCAGACTAAACAGTGCATCTTATTAATAGACAATCAACACGGGCAAAGCCTGTAAATTATAGATCAATGCCACATCATCTGAAAATGACCAGAACCACACGCACAACAACACTGCAGAGGTGGTGCTCGGCGGATGTTTATCATGCTAACTCTCAAAACAGCTGCAAACACTTTCCATAATCATTACTAATGTGAAAATGTGGCTTTTTCCGCCTCACTCTCACAATCCCAAAGGGCAAAGAGGGTGGGAGGGTGAAAGTGAACTTCTGGAAGTTATTACAGAGAGTCTAGTGGTGCTGGATGATGTGCAGTAAAGACAGGAATGCTGGCAGGTGGGCAACATGCATCTCGCTGGAACGTGGAAGCAGGTGGTCTGGAAAGACAATGCAGCTGATTTACAATCATTTGATCTCTGAAGAAAAAGAGTTAGAGAGCTAAAATCACGTCTGAGCCAAATCAATGACTTTAGAAAAAACTTGCAACAAAGACATTGATCCCACTCATCTGCGTCACTTTCAGGCTTCAGGGGTGGTGTGGTCTTTCCAATGGATCAGTTTTACTTAATGACAGAGCAAATTCAATCTGTAAACACTTTCAAAAACAAAACCTCAGAATTCCTCAAGTAATTCAGGCAATTCAGATGGAGGCCAATGCTGCACATATGGTCTTGATGACTGAAAGATGGAACTAATTGTGTGGCAGCTGGCAAGATGTTAAGTTGCTTAACCAGCACTATTCCATAAAAAGCCACACAGACATTCATCTAACAGCTTCATTAGATCATGCATCTGTATGTTGAGCAGGGCTGGACAGATACAACCTTTTGGGCCCCTTAAATTCAACAAAACATCAGCAGAATCAATTGGGGTTGTTACATGATCATAAATCCATTAGCATGTAAATTGTCACATTCAAATCATACAATTTACATCCAAATGTTATGCACAATTTATTTACTCTGCTCGTATTTTAGGAATAAGACCAATTAAAGGGATAGTTCACCCAAAATTCTGTCAATTCTGTCATTAATTACTCACCCTAATGTTGTTCCAAACCTGTAAGACCTTCGTTCATCTTTGGAACACAAATTAAGATATTTTTGATGAAATCCGACAGCTCTCTGACCCTCCATAGACAGCAAGGGTCCTACCATGTTCAAGGTCCAGAAACGTAGTAAGGACACTGGTAAAACAGTCCATGTGACATCAGTGGTTCAACCGCAATTTTACGCAGCTACGAGAATAAAAAATAAGGACTTTATTCAACAATTCTTCTCATCCAAATCTCGTCTTCCGCCATTATCGAGTACCTCTGCACGTAAACAGCGTATGCTCATGGTGCTGCTGATGTAGAACACGCATGCACTGAGTTTTTGTTACGTACAGAGAAACGCACGTCCATGCATTGTGGTACTCTATAAAAATGTAATTTATTCCCGTAATGCAAGGCTGAATTTTCAATAGCCATTACTCCAGTCTTCAATGTCACATGATCCTCAAATCATTCTAATATTCTATTATTATATATTTTTTTTATTTTAAGAGACTTATACAACCTTATAAAGGCAAACTTTTACATTAAAATCATCAATCAGGCACAAAAGTTGTAAATTTACTGGCTTGACCACAAACTTGCACAGTATCATGGAGCAGTCTATTGTTTTGGTTTCAGTGTCAAGCAAGAGTTCACGATAGTGGGATTGACAATCTATGTGATTCAAGCACGTAGAAAGAGTGCTGCATAGTTGGCCTAAGATTACAAGGAAAATCTCAGGCAACTGAATAATGAATGATGTCGGTTTATGCAAGCAAGCGGCCTGTAGAGCAGTCACACACACATAATAAATACATTCCAGACACACGTACGCTGCTGTGTACTGTGCTGCACATATTCCGCTGGAATATTCAATATGCAGGAAAGACAAAAGCAGAAGAGGCAGGCTTTCTTTTGCACAAAGAGAAGGGGGCACAGACAGGCGTAGGGGCGGCTTGCCATCCTTTGCCTCTTTGTTCTATGGGCCTGCCGAGATTTACTCTCCACTTCTTTTATTCTCTCCTTCGTTGTACTTCGCTAGAATGAATGTGTGTACTTACACATTCACTGTGGAGCTATGGCCTGCGAAAAACCCACAACAAACTCAAGACGCCTCGCATGAAAGCTCTCTGAGTGGTTTCAGCTTTCCTGCTCCGCCACCTCAGACTAAAAAGACTACCTACAGCTTCAGAGGGAAGCAAAGGTCTGGATAAAGCTTTACGATGGAGATGAGGATGGTGGCGGTTTATAATAAGTATGATGGAGAGAGAACGAAAGCAGCAGCTAAGAGATGAAAGGAGTGATACCTGGACAAGGGAAAGTTTGCTAGGGAAAGAAGTCCCAAGAGATGTGAATTATGGAGATGGGTGATTCTGAGGGCTACCACTGGGTTTTGTGCTCAACAACAAACAAATGTATATATGGATGAAATATTTCATTTTAAATATATAATGGAACTTTTTTTTTTCTTTATATTGACAGTTCTCAATACATAGTTAAAAAAAAATATATATTTTATGCAGTGCATTCTGATATTGCTATAAATGCACATTTGCCACATGATGCTGCCTTCAACTTTGGCCAAAAAAGGCATCTTTAAAGACAGCATACTTTTAGTACCCGCTGACCTTTCGTTTATGATTGAATTTGATTACAGCTCAAAGGGTAACAGATTTGAATACAAATACCAAAAAAAAAGCACACAACATGATTCTCAATGCATCACATTTTTATTAGTACATAGAAGGGCAAAATAATAATTGAATAATAAAATGACCAATTTTAATTAATACAAATAACTTCTTAAAATAATCTAATTATAAATTAATCTAATTACAATTTAGTTGTATGTAGCAAATACAGAGATGCAAACAGGTAAGGGGGAAAAAAGGTGAGAACATTGCATGGATTGGGGGCATGCCCAAAACGGAATTACTTTTAAAGATATTTGCTTTACATGCTCATTTAGTTTAAGGTATTTTTTTAAATATTTTTTATTAACTTATATGTCCAAAACCGTAATTCTTTCACATACACCAACACAAAAAAAATTTACATGTTGCAACATTTTGCAAAAATCAAGACTGAATATATTTGGTTAAAATCCCATGTTATAAAAGATGAAGTGCTATGCAGGCTATTTTAGACAATATTGGCTGATTAGATGGCAATGCTGACCTAAAATGCAAAATGTTAGCCTCCTCTCTCTCTTCACCGTTTCCCACATCTCAGACCTCAAATACATAAAATATTACCCGTTTTAGACATAGTTTTTGAAGTAAAGAGTAAAGAAAATACTATACAAAACTTATTGAAACAACCAGGGGCCAGTTGCATAACTTATCCACTAAGAGTCGACCAACTAGCAAGTTTGCCAAGGGAATCAATCTTTACTTCTTTCCAACACAAATAAGACCAATCTGCCTTTTCATAACTGAATTTAAAAAGTTATGACCAGTCTGCAACCAGCCCTAGTTCTTTATTTACCCTTGTAAATATACCCTTGTATGACTTTTTAGCAAATACGTTTGTTTAATGTATTTTTAGTTATTTTTGTTTTGTATTTATAGGGTTAGAGGTTGGGTTTATTTTTCTTTTTGGATATGTTAGGGTTAAAGGGATAGATATGACAACTATCCAATACAATTGTGACATTTCACTTTCGTGAAGATAGGAATCAATCTATAATGCTTTCAAACCTGCAGACTTTGACCTCTGAGACATTCCAACTCAAATCACAATACAGTTTTGCACTGCTATTTAACCAAATGCTGTATGTGCAACTCATGCAGATCAGCATCAAGATGAGATTATATATTGTTATTGGAGCTGCGATTAAAAAAAAAAAAGTCTCAAAATGATTCAAATAATTTATTTTACTAAATTGTATAATGGTTAAAATAATGGAGAGAAACTATGTTAATTAATCTTACTCATAATTCAGTGGAATTGTCCAGCTGCTATTGATTTTATGTGCATTCAGCAGTGATAAACACATTCCAGTGATAGACACATCAATGACAAAAGTATTTTAGTATTCAGAACACATTTAAAGTAGACGAGCTACATGGGACATTTGCATTCCGATTCCAAACGCAAGCAAATAAATCAAAAGATTTCGCCTTATGGCCTGACACCTTCTACACCAAGTTATTACAACATCAAATTTCACAGAATAGACTATATATATATTTTTTAAAGTTACAAGAAGAAACAAAACCATACATGAGGATAAAATATACTGGGCAACTGCAAATAAGAAGAAATTAATCCAAATATCGAATCTCCCACCTTTGGCTTAAACAGAGGAGCAACTTTAACTTTCTTGGAAGCACTGTTGCCGACACATTAAATAAGTGTAAGATAACTTCTGTAACCAAATCTTGTTGAAATCCAAAAGAGCAAATAACTTCAAAATAGGGTTTGGACAAAGTCCTTTTTTCAATGAGTAGAATGGTTTCCACTGTTGCGTGAGCCAAACCACAAGCTTACTGCCAGTTTAAGTGTACTACTAGCCCTACCTTCTTGAGACACCACAGGTGAACACAATATTAAAAAAGACAAAAATTACAAAGTTGGAGTGATCAGATATTTTCTATTAAAATATCTAATCATATAAAAGTGCAGTTATCATAATCAAGTCGTATTATAACGGCATGACTTGGCATTCAAAAGCAAAATGAAATTTTTCCTGTTGGAAATGTGCTGGACAGTTTAGATTGGGGTTGATTTAAGCCTAATTTATGATTCTCATCTGTAGGTTGTTGAAATGTTGGTGGATTACCAAAATAAGTCATTGTGATTACGCATCACTCCCCACTATCTCCCAGCAGCCAAAAAACTTTTTGAGTTTTGCCAAACATACATAAAACTGGCTCTGGTTTGGCAAACCGATTACACAGCAACATAACCAACAACACTTCCAAAAACTATATAAATCTCTGTAGGTCCATAAAAGCACAAGAGGACGCCCTAAACATCATTTTAGTGTCATGCAAATTGTAATACACTTCACGACTTGTACCAATAATCACACACGATAAAACTTTAAAGTCACAAAGTTGCGCATTGCGTTCATATTCTGCTGTTCTGTGGCCACGGATTTGCGGGTCTTGTCTTTTCTCCTACAGATGACTTCATTCCCTCATTTTAGTTAAAGGGGTCATATGATGCGATTTCAAGTTTTCCTTTCTCTTTGGAATGTTACAAGCTCTTGGTGCATAAAGAAGATCTGTAAAGTTTCTAAGACTAAAGTCTCAAATCCAAAGAGGTGTTCTTTATAAAAGTTAAGAGTCAACAATGCCTACTTAAAACGTTTCGTTCTAACACGCCCCCACATGTCTGTGTCACGATTTGGGAAGATTTGCATAACGCCGCCCAAATGTTCACGCAAAGAAAGAAGGCCTAACTTTTATTCTCGCTGTAGTATTGTTGCTACCGCCATGTCGTGGAAGCACTGTGTGTTTTGTTGTGAAAGCTAAACTATTTTGTTTGGCCTTCCAAAAATGGACACAACTATAAATCAGTGGTTAAGTTGTTTTACAACACTGTTCCAGAACAGTTCAAAACAAATATTCAGATGTGTCCAGCGCATTTTATGGAGGACTGTTTCCTGGGAGAGTAGACTACAATTCCGGCTGTTCTGACTCGCAGACTGCAAGTAAGTTTTTCATATTTAAAGGATTTGCCACTGATGAATCACACTCGAGTTTTGAGCAGTGTATAGTAGCACTTGTTGTTTGTAATTTCTCCGATCACAAATGCAGACATGGTTTTATGTTTACACTGCGCGATGCAACGCGTAAAAAGACAGTATAAATCCTTATAATCCGTAATTATGTCCCCACTGGATGCAACAAATGCCTCGTTTATAATGGGGTTTTAATGTTTTTGTCTCTTCGCTCCGGCCAGGACACGGCATCCCAGAGCACAACTCGCTTTTCAGACCGATGAGCTTTGTATTGGGTTTTCCAGGGAACAAATTAATGAAACACGGACTGTGGCCACAAATTAATAAGTCATAGGAACGAATTAACAAGCTGTAGGTATGAATTATAGGTATATATAGGCAATCTGTCCTGCTCGTGTCCCGCAGCCCTGTCAAAGCGCAATCCCTATATGAAACAATTATCTGGGGAAATTATAATTAAACATGACTTATTACATTTCAGTACAAAATAACTTTGTATTGTTTCTGTTTAAAGGTACTTTTAAAGTTTGGATCACAAACTCGTAATTGTATGCAAGTGAATTATTCTCTCAAAAGACCCAGCCTTGTCACCGTCACTCACAACCGCACGCACCCCGAAATTAAACTGCTTAATCGACCATTGATAGCTTTAATCGATTGTATCTCTTATCAACAATTAATCGATTGTCGATTAAACGTTGACATCCACTGAACATGGTTTATTTTTACCTTATGTAAACATTCTTAAATGTGCATTCAATGGCTTTTGTTTGCCTTAAACAGATAAAGACAAAAATATGATGACATTAATTTAATGTGTAAAGCACCATTTCTGCAACAGGCAGAAAAAAGAATACATGAGCAGGTATTTGTACAATATTGGTGTTGCACCAAATAGTCGTCACAAAGTTAAACTTCACTGCGAAACGGTCAAGATTCAAAACATTTTTAAATACATAGGGAAAAAATGAATACAAAGACAGGGCTGTCATTAATAACAATTGCTATAGACTTGTAGTCAATAGTCAAGTGAAATGTTCCAGTGTTGACACCATTTTCCTATAAGAGAACTATAAAAGGACAGTTCACCCAAAAATGTTGAATTCTGTCATCAGTTACTCACCCTTATACCTTTCCAAACCCGTAAGACTTTCATTCATCTTTGGAACACAAATGAAGAGTATTTTTAATGAAATCTCTGTGCTTTCTGTCCCTCCATTGACAGCCTATGCAACTACCATTTCAAGGTCCAGTAAGGTATAGCTGTCAGATTTCATTAAAAAGGATCTTAATTAGTGTTCCAAAAATGAACAAAAGTCTCACAGGATTGGAATGATATTTTTCATATAATATTTTGGGTGAACTAACCCTTTAAGTTAGATTACTAACCTCCAAATTCATGCTAAATTATCGTAGTGTTAAACTACAATTACATGGTTCTGCAAAAATACTTTCTTGTAAAGCATTTGAAAATATGGAACAAAGATTAATGCACTCATGCCTGACATTTCAATGTGAAACTAGGAGAACTACAATCTGAATTAAGAGCAGGGCTCCAAGTGTTTGTGTGCTTTTAGTATCTTTTGCCATGTGCCAATTTGAGGAAACTACTTTTTTTTTTCTTTTTCTGCATGTTCAGTCCAAGTTTCATGTTGAGATTTGAAAAAAAGCTCAAATTGTACATGGATTTTCGAAGTTAATTCACATAAGTTACATGAGTCTTGGAAGCGTAGCCGTTTGGTTCCCTTCATCTGAATCTTTGACCCTCACTCAGGATTTCTTCACAGGAAGACTGGAAATGACAAGAAATGAAATGAATGAAACTGAACTGAACCATACACTTAAAAGGGATTGTTCACAAAAAAAGAGGAAATTTTGTCATCAATTACTCACCCTCAGGTCGTTCCAAACCCATAAGACCTTCATTCATCTTCAGAACAAAAATTAAGATGGTACTCTCGTTAATGGCGGTAAACTCTCCCACGAGAGAAGAAATTGTTGAATAAAGTTATTTTTGTTTTCTTTGCACACAAAAAGTATGCTCATAGCTTCGTAAAATTACAGTTGAACCACTGATGTCACATGGACCATTTTAATGATGTCTTTATAATTTGTTTCTGTGCCTTGTCCGTGGTAGGACCCTTGCTGACTATGCATGAACAGAAAGGATTTTCGGATATCATCAAAAATATCGTCATTTGTGTTGCAAAGATGAACGAAGGTCTGACAGGTTTGTAACGACATGAGGGTGAGTAATTAATGACAGAAATTTTTCATTTTTGGGTGAAATTTCCCTTTAATTATTTTCAACTAAACAGCAACACAACAAAATGCTTTTTACACAGCATTTCATTATATGTTCCATACATTTGCATGAATTCCAGCGTAGGTGCCATCTCTTCTGGATATTTTATGTTTAGAATAAAACGATGAAAATGTGTAGCTCAGCCACAATGGGGGAGAAGATGTAACTTCTTTAATGACAGCAATCTGGAATCACCAATAACATTAAACAAAATAATAAATTACAAAAAATACATCGTAACTTCAGAAAACCACTCCAAACATTATTGAAGTTGTTTTTGTAGGAAAAATTGAATCAAAGTCAACTGAATAAATGACTCAATTACAAAAAAATGTTTTCAGTATTGAACATCCCTAATGGTAAATAAAAACTGTTAATACATAAAACAGAATACAAACCCATGATAAGAATGCAGGGGGTGCTTGAGATTCACAGTACAGCAGCAATTACGTCCTGTCGTTAGAAAAGAAAACAAAAGAAACACTATGAATGTCATGAACTGCTGTCACATCTGACATATCCCAACTCTTTACATCAGTTAAAACTAACTCATTTAAGACTGTCACTCGCCAAAAATAGTTAATTTTGACAATTTTGTGTGCTTTTGTGCGTGTAAGTGTGAGAGAGAACTCGATGCGCTCCTGGCACGCTGTCTGAAGCGGCATTCTCTGCGCATGCATGACATGTATGCGTTCACAGACAGCGTGTCAATAACATTACCTAATTAATTTCTTGTGTGTGTAACAAAAACAAGACAATAAAAAGTCTATACCTACCTTGTTTGGCAGAAAAGGTGATGTGTTATCCTTGAAGAATTCCACGATGTCAGATCTTCACCTAGTCGTATTTTAATCTCTTTTAAATAAAGTCGTAAATGGTCTCTTCTTTTCTTGACAATTCCTCTGCCAGCTTCTGTTGAAAGCATAAAGCGCTAAAAAGTTGTACCGCACTTCAGATTTAATGTTATCACAGCTGCTTAATATCACCTCAGTAACATGCCGGATGCTTGAAACGACATGCTCAGTAACAAATACACCGCATCAACAACAATTAAAAGTTAATAAACAATTAAAAGTGAGCACACTGTAACACGTACCTCCACGTCGAGTAAGTAAATGTTGAATATGATGGCTCCGACATTCATTTGCCAAACAAGCCAGACAGCAACTAAGTTAACTTTACAGTTTGTTACATTTAACAAAAAATAATTTACCACGGAAGTGTAAAAACTGTACCCCAAACCCGAAATCCGACTTTAAAATGAAACTTTGACCGAGACTATTCTCATGAGTAATGGCGCCTGCTCTAGCACTTTTCGTGCCAATAATCGACTGAGCTTCTTGTTTCTATGCAAAGCGTAACTCAAAAATACCTTCAAATTATTACGGTATATTGTGCTGTATTTTTACGGACAATTTTTACAGTGTACAGTGTTTCCCACAGACTTACACTCTATGTGTGGCGGCATTTCCGCTGGGGGAAATATATGTATATAATGTAAATATAAAACAGCAGACGGGCTTATTGAAAATGCTAATTCATTCTCTGCCAGTTGGAGGCGCTTTTGGAGCAGCAGAACTAGCGGTTTCCTCGATAACGGCTGTACACACAGCAGTGCTGTGCTCATGAACGCTACTTTATCAGGCATTATAAGAAAGATTAAATAAAAATGACATCAAAACTTTTCTGAAGACAATCGGTTCCCTTCAAAGATACATTAATTTAAAAACACCCGTGCCACGTTTTGCCTTTGAAACATGCAGTGCACACGTATAACCCACCCTGGACACCCCTCTGGCTATGCCACTGATAATCTTCTTGTTCGTAAACATTCTGAATTGGACTCAAATTAGAGTGGCAAGATTGACATCATCATTGTTAATATTTACAGTTAAGCAGATGAAACTTGCGGTTATGGTAAGGGTTGTCATTTCTGAAACATGCTCTAAGCATTTTGCCAATCACAACACACTGGGCCAGCTAACCAATCAGAGCAGATTTCATGTTTCGGAAGGAGGGGCTTTATCGAAACAAGAACTAAACGGGGTGTTCGAGACAGACTCGGAAGAGAGGTGCTGCCATAATGTAAAATATATATAGAATATGAACAATCAAGCATGAATAGAATAGCAAAAACTATTCTAGTACACCCCAAAAACCAAATCAAGACTTTAAAAAAGGACATAATAAGACCCCTTTAAAATAGTTGTTGCGTTTAAAAAAAAAAAGGTCTATATTAAACACAGTAAAAGCCAGCATTAGCTACTGATTTTTAGGGCTGGACCAGAATATTCGATTATTCGTTCGGTGGGTTGGCATTCGATTTTCAATTTTGAGATTCGAATAATCTTTTTTTTTTCTTCTTCTTCTTTCTTTTCTCTCGAACACCTGGCATCCCCCGCAAAATGGTTCTCATTCGCACTTGAATATGAATTGCCCATGAGTAAACGTCATGATTCAGTTCATCTGGAAGAGAAGACAAAAATGCTAAAGACCTCAGCTGTGTGGGAGCACTTTAATTTGAGTGAAGACAAGACAAAGGCAGTGTGCCAAATATACGATTTGAAACTGGCCTACCACAACAGCACATCAAATTTGAAAAATCAAGTAGTTCTGTAAGTAGTATGCCTATAGTATAGTGTTGGTGTAAAAAAATGAGCTGCTTTTATCCGCCATGTTAATCAGTAATTTTACACATGATAAAAACGTGCACTTAATTTGCTTGGAGAATACTTGCAAATACGGCAGTCATAAAAAAAAAACGTACAGTAGCCCAGCCTAATAATAATTTGTCTATATTAAAAGTATTGCTCTTCACAGACCTGTGTGTATCACTAGTGCATTGTACGTTCTCGGAGCATATAAGCCCAGCCCGCGTGAGGCGCACCGCTTTCCGGCTCGTGCTGTTCTGTAGTAGTACAATTAATCAAATTTCTAATCGTGATTACAATTACAGATGTCACAATTATGTAATCGTTCAAAGCGGCAATTAATCGTTCAAAGTCCACTTATGTTATTCTGTGTGCTAAAAAAAGTCCATTAATACACAAAAAACGCTGGGTTGTTTTTTCAACCAAAATGCTGGGTTGAGACCGCTGGGTAATGACGTTGGGTTGAAAATTGGTCTTGATCAAAAACCCAGCAGTGCTGGGTTGGGAACGCGGACGTGAAAGAGAGCACGCACGTCACGTTAACACCGGACGTCTTCAGATTGAAGCGAGTGCGAGTGAAAGACGGTTTATGGTAAGTAAAGATTAAAAATGTAAAGTCATCATTCATTGTTTGAGTCCGGTAGTATTTTGAGATTTCATGGAAATCTATTTTTTTTCAATTGAAAAATACGCGGACTTCGCCTCAAAAATAGTCTTAACGGCCTCTTTTACTGAACGGAAGAGGTGGTTTGAATATAACGTCAGTGAGTGTCTTATGTCGTATTTACATAAGATTTTACAATATTTAAATTTTTGAGGTGTTAAGAGAGGGTTATCAACATTTACATGTTAATTCGTTATCTTCTTTTTCGCGGTTAAATTGAATGTAGTTTCCTAAAGGAAACGGCGTTATGTAATAAAGACTAGCCTAATTATTTTGATGAAGTGATAATTGTTAAAAGTAATGTTTTGCATGTTATATTTCAGACTTGTTGAGCTTTGTGTCTTCACAGAACCCTGCTTGTGTGAGGAGGCGATTTTCTCAGCTTCTTCAGAAGAGAGGGAAAGACGGTTTAAGGCAAGTAAACTTCAGAATTCCACCGTTATCAAATTTATTTATTTTTTACTAAGAGTAAAAGAATATTTGTTGTTTTTGTAGATGTTGAAAGCCAGAGACATAGGAGAGCATCATTCTTTTGAGATTAATACGAGTTATTTTTAGAAAATAAATGTTTCTGTTGTCTCCTGCCTGTTTACCTCACATTTTGATGCAACTACAGTATGATTACGTGTTAATATTTTATTTAAACCATTGATGTCTGTGTTTTTCATTGCAGAACTCAAACCAACTTTGGAGTTGTCTAATTTGGAGAGTCTTCATTCTTGGTCTTCCTTTCTTAAAGGAATAGTTCACAAAAAAAATAAATTTACTTGCCCTCATTTCATTCCAAACCTAAAAGACTTTTGTCTATCTTTAGAACACAAATGAAGATATTTTTAATTTTCTCTCATAATTTTTTTGTTAATCCATTGAAAGTCTAGATAATCAGTATTTTCAAAAATACAGAGTTATTGTAGAAGTAATCCATGCCAATATGTATATGTGAATAAATCTTTAATTATATCATAGCGAACATGTCTGTTGTGAAGAAAATACTGGTCTCCCAGACTTGCAATGGTGGACAAAAATTAAGAGAATATTAAATATATTTATTTGTGTTCCAAAAATTAGCAGAGTTTGTATGGGTTTGGAACAACACGTGGGGAGAATAAATTATGACCATTTAATTTTTTTGGTGAACTAACCTTTTAAAGAGCAGCCCTCCACGTACATGAAAATTTATGAGGTATGTAATGGCGCTTTTCCACGGCGTTGTACGACTCGGCTCGGTCGGCACGGTTCGGCTCGCAACGGTTTGCGTTTCCCACAGTTCAGTACCCCCCGCTTTAGAGTGGGCGGGATTCTTTCACATTCATTATAGTTTTGCGCCCGCCTCTACTGCCGCGACTCCTGAAAAACATTTTCATTTTGCGTCGCCCCATCAAGCTCTCGCTGGATCCGCTCCTCTGCTATCAACGAGAGGAATGTCCGTTCTTCCGCAACAGAACAAAACTTTTTGGTTGTTAAGAAAAGGTGCGCTCGTTCAAAACGGTTGCGTTTGATCCTTCGCTGGTTGTGCTGATTTAAATATAGCGGTTCTGTTGTGTTTGTGTTGCAGGTTCAGTGACGCAGGTAGTGACAATTCTGTCCGGCCAGTCAGTGATCAGCAGAGTTTATGTGTCACGTTTTGGTAACAGTACGGTTCACTTTGAACGTCAACCGAGGTGGTACTAAAAAAGTGCCAGGTACTGTACCCAGGGGAAAACCCCCAAAAAGTGAACCATACCGAGCCGTACCGTGCTGTACCATGCAGTGGAAAAGCGGCATAAATGTCATGTCTGTTTTAATGTTTCAGTAAAGTAGCAGCTTTCTGAAAGCAATATATTTATTTACCATTTACACTAGGGATGGGCGATATGGGCTTAAAAATGTATCACGATATTTCTGGTATTTATTACGATAACGATAACAATGACGATAATTCAGGGAATCCTGTATCTTTTAAGAAAAGTATTATCTTTCCCATTTTTACCCAAAATAGGGTGAGCATTAACCCCCTGAGACCCTGCATCCTCATAAGAGGACATTATATTTGAGTGAATTTCTCTGAGACCATACATGCCACGTCTTGATGTCCTGTACAGAGCACATTCAGGGCTTTTCAGAGATACTAAATGTTTTGATGTTTCACTATGACCACTCCCTCTCTTTGGTCTTCAAAAATGTCTGATTTTAGTTTAGTGACACTCTTATGGAAATATAATATTTTGTAATTGTAATTTAAATCGGACACATTTTTAAACTGTGTGTCACATAAAAAAAAATCAACATCTCAGAAAATGTTATGGGGTTTCAAATCAAAATTAACTTTATGAAACGGCACATTGATTTGCCGACATGTCCGCATTGAGACAAACCGACTCAAAGGAGCGATGTTTTTTATAACGCCATTTTTGGGGCAGACAAATGAATAGGGAAAGAAAATTTCAATATTCCTATGAAAATTATAATATTATTATAAAGCTTACACACACATTTTGCAGAAAGAAAAATGTTATATCAAATCATTCTGTTATAACATAATTGAGAATCATCTTTATACAAAGTCCCATGTCCTCGACCAAGGCGTAGCATAACTTCTGACATGAAAATTATTGTTATTTTTTTTTACATTTTTTTTTATGCTCTAAACAATGTAATGACATCAAAAAAAAAATTTAATTCATAAAATGTTTTGCGTGGTCTTAAGAGGTTAATGAGTTCACACATAATGTAAAGACTGTTTAATTCATACTGTATCCTGAAGTCCTGCACAGTAACTCCCACATATCCATAGCAGAAGAAATACTACTGACGACGCTCCAGGAAGGTATCCAGTTATCGTTGAATAAAACGCACAACGGAGGTAGAGACATTTTAACTGATGAAACTTGAGAAAAATAAACGTACGATTGCACAAAATATATGGTATCTGTATTCTTCAAGCAATCTTGGGTATTTTTAAAAGGATAAAGTATATTTATAATGCAACGCTAATCGACATAGCCTTTATCACTGTATATAATACTATCATTCTGTAATATGAAACCACGTCTGGTCACAAAAATAAGTTATTTCAAACACTCGACTATGTTATTAAGTTAATTTGGAGAAAAAGTATGTCAATAAATTATATCTTTGTTGGATAACAGTTTTGTAAACGGGCTCATACACATGCAAAACTGTATCGCGCACGTTTTACTGTAGTACATTTATTCAGACCGATTTTTTGTGCACTGTACAGCCCTGACCAAACCAGTTACCGCTCGAGCTCCTCATTTAGCGATATAGGCTACTCCTCCTCAATTTCACGTCCGCTTTCCGTGATGTCGCTCTGCACTGTCGCGCACAGAAATATGTCAACAACTAGACTTTATCGTTATTATTAATTCTTATCGTGGGGAGAATTTTTTATCGGTATATCGCAAACGATAAGATATCTCCCATACCTAATACATGTCCCACACTAAGAGTGCTGTGGTAGACAGAGACAGGAACCACACACAAAGTGGTTAAAATGATAAAACAGACTATTTACCAATCCTTACTGATGTGGTTGCACCTCTATCTGAAGATGAATAGATTTTAATTAAATGTTTTCTTTTTCAAATGTTGTTCTCTTTTTAGGCCACTGATGAAGAACAGGTGGTGACTGGGATGAATGCTGGTCAAAGAGGAGAATGTCAAAATAATGCATTTGAATTGTCAACGCAAGGAAGTAACTCCTTACTAAAAAAACTGCTACATCTTAATTAACTCATAAAAATCTAATATAATTTTGTAAATTGCATAAACAATTATGAACAAAATAGCATCATGTATTTATGCATTGCTTAATCCAAAGAGCCGAAGCGTCATTCACACAGATTGCATTTAAAAACATATGAGACGCAGTGAAAAGGAATAAACCTCCACAAATTCGCGGCGTGTTTTCTAAAAGTTCAAACTGTTTTAACTTTGCATGGCTACATCTCTTCTGTGAGACGCAAGCGCAGCAGTAATATTTGTCCGTCTAAAAAATGCGCTGAATATGCATCTGTGTGAATGGCTTGGTTTCGGTTTTCACCTAATCAAGATCTTCTCCGCATTGAGCTTCTATATTTTTCTAATATTTTGAATGCATAATGCAGTAACTGTGTCTCGTGGGCTAGACTAACAAAACATTAAAATGCAACAACGTCACATACATCACCGCATCTCGCGCGCCACTGATAATGCTCCCTGATGCACACCTAACATTCAAATGCAAATGTTTATTTTAAATTCGACTAATATTCATTCTTTATTCACAGTCTCCTCATCACAGGCAGGCACAGCACTCAATTCAGCATGTGTTCGTGTTTGTTTGTGCTGTCTGCGTCACTCATAGCACGTGCCTATATCGTGTGCTATATCGAACATTTTTTCTATCGTTATCGAAGAAGGTGTCCATCTAATATCGATACAGTTTTATCGCCCAGGCCTATCGTATAGTATAACGAGTGGTTCCCTCCCTGCATTATTTTAGGAAAACGTCTTGTGATCACAGTATTGAGTCGCTGCAGTCAAGCAGCTCTAATATACCATTAAATTTAAGAAATACCATATGCTCTATGAACTGTTCATACAATGAACAGTGAAAGTAACAAAAGCTTATACAATACATTTTAACAGGTATGATTATATGTGAAAATGACTGAAGGAAATATCTGTTTGCTAAATGAAGCCAGCTAACATGATTCATATTTTTATATTAGTATCATACTTTTTGTTTATATATTATATATATATTATAAATTGCAATGAAATCCGGGAATCGTTATCGGCGAGTACCAAAAATTAAAGTATCGTATCGGACTCGTTCTGAAAAAAGTGGTATCGCTGCATCCCTAATTTTAACACACATGCATCCTACCATACAAAATCAAAATACATTAACTTCATTGCTTTTGATTGATTCAATTTTCACACTCTCTTTTCCACTTTAGCACAACTAGAGAAGCATCAACAATTTTGAGAAAATAGTTATTGCATTTTGGCAGTGCAGTGCAGAATGAGTGACAAACATTTACAGCAATGACCAAAAAGAGGAAAATGACTGTAGAAAACCGTTTACACAAATGCCACTATCAGCGCCCCTTGCGGCAATGCTGAAAATTCAATTTAGCTAGCAGTACATTCCATTTATCCAGCCCTAAATGAATTAGAAACATCACCATGCTGCACCACATTATATGTTACACCACAAACAATCACACTGAATGGAACAAACGCTGCCTGCACCAAGCTAACAAGCGTAATAAAACTTGATTCTTTTATTTATTATCATGGGTACCACTGCAAGGACAAACAAAGAAGCCAAACCCACCAATGCACAATGAATGCCAATGAAAAGGCCAGCTATATCAATATCCACCTCCTTTCAGCAGAATTCATGCATGCTTAAAAGATGCCTTCAGCTGTGGCATCCATTACAGTAACTTGACTGCAGAACTTGTTTGTGCAACAGATACACAGAAAAAAAAAATTTGTCAGAAAAATTATAAGCAGGAAAACAGCTTGAGCAGTATTTACCGAGAAACATAATATTTTATACTATCTGAAAACTGTCCACTTCAATATATCACTTGAACAACAACTCAAAAGTGTATTTTTACACGCTTTAAAATGTTTTGGTAAAAATATTATTATTCATAATTACTAAAATTAATTCATTTTTATACCACTATAAAAACGTTATTTTAATTGCATTAAACCATTTAAATGTACATCGCAACAACGACTGTCCAGTTGGTAGTTCCTCTGCTATGATTGAAAAATGTCACTCAAGTTATATATTGTTTGAATATGTAGATTTTTGTATTTTATAGCTATGCCTATAGCACAAAACTCTTGTCTTAAAAATGTATAGACATATGGCCGTTTATGCTTTTTCTCCACAGACGTTAATATCTCACCAGTATATGTGAAAGGTTAATATGTGGTTAGTTTTCACCAACTACTTCAGTTGTACATTTAAACTCAAGTTTACACAATCAAATAAGTTTTATGGGAATGTCACAGCAAAGATTTTAAGATAGTCTTTCAGAGACCATTTTTACAGGTTTTTTCCAACTCGTAATGAAGGATATGAAAGGTCTTTAACAATTCACCAATTAGCCATGTTAATGGATAAATAATGAACCTTTAAGACTTTAAGCTGTTTTTTGGTTTTTGGATTACATTTTAATGCTATCAACAGATAAACAGTCATTATTAGAGGTCGACCGATAGTGGATTCTGCCGATACCGATAGCTAGGTTGGACCACACTGGCCGGTACCGATTAATTAACCGATAGTGTTTAATTGATACTGAACCAAACCTAAAATAGTGCTTTATTAACAAAAACAGTACTGAACCATACTAGTAATAAAAATAATAATAATGTAAATGTTGAAATTAACACACTCTAACAAGGAACAATACTTACACAGCTTTCATTAATCTTAATGCTACAAATGGACTCTTATTTTAAAGTGTTACCATTTCATTTCAACTGTCATGCTTAAAGATGCACATCTTTAAATATATACACAAAGGCTATAGCATTAAAATTATATATATATATATGGCTATTGTATGTATACACTCACTATTTTAACTGCTTCTATTCTTGAACACTTGATGATTATCTAATCAAAATAAAAGCGCAGTGCTGAGTCTAGGAGAACTCCCCGGTATCACACACACTCCGGACGCGTTGTGTTCAACTCGAGCAGCGGTCTAAAACAGTTTATTTAATCACCAAACGGACACAAGTTTACTTCAAGAATGAACAATTTGGCATGGATGAGTTTGAAGTTCGGTGTTTAAAAAACGGAGCAAACGGAAAGAGAAAGCGCGACCTATATTATAGCTCTATAAATGAAGCACACAGACGTCATTAGAGCGAC
The DNA here is from genome assembly GCA_018155175.1 of Sinocyclocheilus anophthalmus. NCBI lineage: Eukaryota > Metazoa > Chordata > Actinopteri > Cypriniformes > Cyprinidae > Sinocyclocheilus > Sinocyclocheilus anophthalmus. The sequence goes on from JADLZN010003783.1 coordinate 185,817, forward strand.
AGAAAGACAAACGTTTTGCTGAAAATGCACAATACACAATTCATTATGTACATTAACAACGATTCGGGACCAATATAATGTAATTTAAAGGAAAACCATGTGAATGGCGCTCTGTGGCGCGGCAGGATTTTCTGTCGGCTGCATTTAAATCCGCGTCTGAAGTTTCCCGCTCTGTTCAGCGTGCAGTATCACGTGTCTAAACAAATAGCACATGCTGTCAGTGATTTCAACCACTAGAGGCCGCTCTCGCACTGTGTAATGACAGCAGACCTTTCTCAGCCGCTCCAGCAATGGACGCAACCCGGAAAACTATCGGCATGGATTTTTGTCGATAACCGATAGTTCCAGCAATCAACTATCGGTGCCGATTAATCGGCAAAACCGATACATCGGTCGACCTCTAGTCATTATGACTCAGTTTGAGAAAAAAAAAAAAAAAAAAAAAAAAAAAAAAAAAATCGTGAAATCAAATAATGAATGATTGTTGACCATTTTGAGATTATCACTTTGACCAGTAATTGTGCTTATTTTGCAGAGTAAGTGAACCATTCTTTTGCTGGCTAGTCAATCAACAGCCTTGTTGGTGAATAATGCACTATTTCTGTGTAAATATTGTGAAAAAGGATTGATTTGCATAATGAAATTGCATAGATTTCCAAGTATACACTTTGTGAAATAAAGCAAATGAAAACTGAAAAAAAATGCAATGAATCAATGCTACCCATTTTCCTCTTCCCACTATAACCTGCTACTTAAATGTTATACATAAACAAACTGTTTCTTTATCGTTTAAAAAATTTGTGACCAAGAAAAGCACATAGCCATGCACTAACTTTTTGGAAACTTTCTGTGAAAAAGACACCCAGTGTTTCATTAGGCTAACCAAGAAGTAAAATACAGTTCTCACCCTAATAAGATCACGCTTAGTTTTAAAATCAAGACTAATATTGATGTTTCTCATCAATTTGCATCACAAAGTTCTGTCATCACTTGTAAAATAAAACAGTTGAAGGATTAAACTGACTGAAACTTCAGGTGAAGACCACCTAACGTTAACGTGATGGAGAAAAACAAGGCCCACAGAGTATAAAGTGATACTAAGGTCATTTTGGCGTCGTAATTTTAGGGATGATAGTTATATCGTCAAATCTGATCTAATCAAAGTCTGTGTTGTGACGTTAAGGTTGAGCGATGCCTTTATATATTATTTCCCATACGAATTTATAATGGTGACTTTAGCTAAGCTAATAGGCTAATTAGCTAGCATGTTTAACGGGCCTGTAGCCGGTTAACGGTTTAACATTCAGCACATTCTTCAACATTATACACACAAATAAAACATATGTGACTGTACATAAGATAAGGAGAAATGCTGTCAGAGACCATGCAAGCTCATGTGCTGCTGACTACTAAGATGTTTTAGCAGGATAACACTGTTGACAAGAAGAATGAACTGGTAACGTAAGGTTAAGATTATATCTGTAAACTTGGTGAGCTGTCTGCCTAGTCAACATTTTGAGAGCATTATAGGCAAGGAAAACGCGCCTATTATGGCCCAAATTGCTGCACGCTGTTGTCGTAACGTTACCCAAAGATGCTGCCTAGGTAGGCAACTCACTGGGGTTTGAAACACAGCCAAGAAGAAAAAAAGAAACACGCGTGCAGAACAGCGTGGAATTATGTAAATGTAATAGAAGAACACACATGATCGGGAAGGGGTCATAAAGTAGTGAAATAAAAGAGATCATAATGTTATATTAATCGTGTGGCGCTCGTGATCAGCTGAGGGTGTGTGACGTCACGGGATCCGCGGCCTCTGCATCGACACACAAGCTCTTTAGAAAGCAAAAGCCCGGGCATACTCACGCTTTATCCACCAACTCCCTGACTTTCCACATATTCAACATCTCGGCGCTTTAGCAGGGGCTCTCCGCCACAATATCGCGTCGTCCAGTCCGCACTATGACTAAAACACAGGTGGACTCGGATAACTGTTACCGATAATAACAGAAACCCTCAGCCCCTGCCGCCTCTCCAGCGCTAATCGACACACAGCAGCGGATCGGCCAGTTACTACGGTGACGCGTATTGTGCGTCAAGAGGCGGGCATGACGTCGTGTGCGGGCATCATGGGAAATGTAGTTTTTCCCCATAAACGTAACCAGCCAAGCGCAACCCAATGCACGTGATTCATAAAATTGTTTAAGCAGAACAGACGAATTCTTAATTTCTTCAAATAAATACATGTTACTCTGAACCATAACAAAGTAGCTAGATTAGTGACTACAATTTATAGGGCTAATCCAGTTCTGTAGCCTACCTTAAAAAAGAAAACAAAAAAAGGAGAGATATATTACAGCAGTTAGAAGACAGAAATATGTCGAATTTTGTATTAATCATCAGCCTTTGAATTAGAAACCTCAGACTGAGCTATATGGTTATTAACTGTACTTTTAAGGTGGCCAAATAAATACAAACGTAGGCCTATTGCTTTCAATTAAAATGATTGAATGGCTATCCAAGTCAATAGTACCTCATCCCAGTTTGCTAATATATTGCTGACAAACTGAGCTGGTGTAAAGGTTGCATCAGAAAAGAAGATTAATATGAAGATATTCAGATATTCCACACATAATTGCATAACCTTAACGTGATTTGCCTCACAGAAGGCTTTGGCATTATACTTTGATTATACCATAGTGCTGGCCAAATGTGGTATGATACAACCTTATAAAGATTTAAACTACAATGGTATTGAATTTGGATTGCAATATTCATAGTATTTATATTGTACTTCTTGGTAATTCAAGGAATATCATGGGTCTACCATGGGACATGTTCAAAACACAATGGTAGACCCATGGAAGTGAAATACGTAGCTTAGTGACTAGCTTAATACCATCTGTGAACCCTTGTCAGTTTATGATTCTTTGTATTTAAATTAACATTATTAAGCATTCCACTTGTCAGTGTTTGCATGTTCCAAACGACACTTTCAATCTGTATTCCGACGAGTTCACACGATTACTTATAATGAACCGAGTAAAGGTTATGCGTATTTGGCGTTCTGTCCGGGGAGAGGGCTCCGAGCTCGGTAATTACTCTCTAGCCCGGGGTACTCCCCCTGTCCGGGGGATTAAGCCCGGACCCAGAATGCTCCCCCCTGAGTGTTCCTCCCCGTGCTGGGGTAGGAACGGCCTGAAGGTGAGGAGTCGGGGTGGTGGAGAGATGCTGAAAGACTAGAGATAGTGAAGGTAAGACTGCTTTGATTATTTATAGGGGTTCTCTCTTGAGCTGATTGGATAGCTGTGTAATGACTGATGCTGCTGGCCGTGTTAATTATCTGGCGCGCTTACCTCCGAACTTGTTTTAAGAAAACATCACTTCACGAGTTCACACTTACATATAATTAAATAGAGTAAAGGTTATGTGTATTTGGCGTGCTGTCCTGGGAGAGGGCTCCGAGCTCGGTAATTATTCTCGAGCCCGGGGTACTCCCCCTGGCTGGGGAGAGGGGTCCGAGCTCGGGATTAAGCCCGGGCCCAAAATGCTCCCCCAAAGATGCAATTATTATGGGACAGCAGCCAGAGAGGAGCGTTGATAACCCCACAAAATTTGCAAAGTTTAAAATTGGTGGGGTGCTGGACGTCGCTTGTAGTAGCGGCATTGCTGAGGCTTTAGAAGAGAGAACTAGAGGCTTCTGCGGAAGCGGGCGCTGCTGCTGCGGCCGTGTAAATACGATTAATGGCATCACGGAGAGGGAACTGCTGCGGCAGTGGGGAAATATGAAAAATGCTCCTGCGGGAGTGGGCGCTGCTGCGGCAGTGGGGAAATATGAAAAATGCTCCTGCGGGAGTGGGCGCTGCTGCGGCAGTGGGGAAATAGGGAAAGCTCCTGCGGGAGCGGAAACTGCTGCAGCAGTGGGGAAATATGGAAAAGCTCCAGCGGGAGCGGGAACTGCTGCAGCAGATGGGAAAATATGGAAAAGCTCCTGCGGGAGCGGCACTGCTGCGGCAGTGGGGCCATACAGGTAAAGCTCCTGCGGGAGCGGGATGCTGCGGCAGTGGGACCATACAGGGTACAGCTCCTGCTGGAGCGGGGTGCTGTTGGTCATTAATGTATTGGAGAGATTGGGGGGGGGGGGGGGGGGGGGTCGTTTATAGTGATTTAGGTGATGTTAACGGTTTAGCCATGGTGGTCGGGGGGTGATTGAACCGCATGATTGGATGGCGTTAAATTGTGTTTCTGAGCGTAGTGTTCGGAGTGCTGTGAGGGGCCTGCTTAAGCTGGCAGCATGCGAGGTAGGGGCAAAGATAGCTCCGGGACCGTGCGGAGGCGTGCTCACTCTTGGGGGCTCCGTGGGAGCGGAAGGATTTGGTGGAGCGTGGGGAGTGGCTTTGTGAATCTGGAAGCTCCTGCGGTAGCGGGCACTGCTGCGGCAGTGGGGAAATATGGAAAAGTTCCTGCGGGAGTGGGAACTGCTGCGGCAATGGGGAAATATGGAAAAAGCTCCTGCAGGAGCGGGCACTGCTGCTTCATTTGGGAAATATGAAAGAGCTCCTGCGAGAGCGGGAACTGCTGCGGCAGTGGGGAAATATGGAAAAGCTCCTGCGGGAGCGGGCACTGCTGCGGCAGTGGGGAAATATGGAAAAGCTCCTGCGGGAGCGGGCACTGCTACAGCAGTGGAGCAATATGGAAAAGCTCAGCTGGGAGCGGGAACTGCTGCGGCAGTGGGGAAATATGGAAAAGCTCCTGCGGGAGCGGAAACTGCTGCGGCAGTGGGGAAAATATGGAAAGCTCCTGCGGGAGCGGACACTTCTGCGGCAGTGAGGAAATATAGAAAAGCTCCTGCCGGAGCGGGAGCGGGAACTGCTGAGGCAGTGGGGAAATATGGAAAAGCTCCTGCGGGAGCAGGCACTGCTGGTTTTGAGTGGATGGGGCTGTACTGACATTTAAAGGGGTTGGCCGATGAGGGTTCGTTGAGCTTCCTTGATGTGGGAGCGGTCAGATCGAATGTAGCTCTTGAAAGCTTCTGACGACCAGCGACTGAGTGCTTGTATCTGCTGATGGGAGAGGCCTTTTTGGGCCGCTGTGGTAGCCGCCCCGATTCGAAATGAATGGCTGGAAAAATTATCCGCTGGGATGCCGGATAGGAGCAGAACTGACTTAAGGTGCTTTTGGAACCAGAAACGGGTGACGGGACGGTTGGAATCATCTGTAAGAAGGGGGTCGGATGGGAGTTTGGACTGTGATTTCTTGAGCTGGATGAAGGCTAGGAGGGCCTGGTATGGTAGTATGGGTGATTTGGAGGTTGAAAATGAAAATGAAATGGACTTTCTTCCGTCCTCCCCTGGGCTGGTCTGTTTACTAATTGCTTATGAAGTACGAGAGGTTTCACACATCCAGCACTGTTAGATCGAAATAGTGGTGGTAATTTGGGTTACAGTAAGGTGATAGTGAGCCTCAGAGCGCTGAGAAAACCAAAGAAAGCCAGTATGAACATAGCGTCAAGCGTTTTGGGCGTGTGAATGGAATGATACCTCTGCGAGGGTAGAAATACATCTTGGGCAAAATTGTAAGGTAATGTTGCCTGGTATCTGCGAGTGGGAATGGGTCTTTTGGATACCTTTTATGATAGGGAGTCTGAGATTGTCTATCTGGTTAGGTGAACCGTATCAGATTTTTGTGAAAAACTGATTCGCTTAGATAACCCGTACTGGACTATTTGGAGTTTTTGTGAAGTTTAAGGTGAAGATAATGAGGTGTCGCGAGCGGAAATCGGGAACTGGCAGGTTGTAGGTGAGCGTGCAATACTTTAAAGTCTTTCCAAGCTGTTAGGTAAGATTGGCGGTTCCTGGGGCGACGGCTTGTGGATCGAGTTGAGGAAGCTTCGAGTGTGTCTCATAGAGATTTGATTTAGGGATATCAGCTCGGAATAGTGAGTAACTGGGTTGGGCTGATCCGCCTCCGGTCCAGTGTTTCTGAATTTCTTGAAGGCCAAGCGTAGAAAGGAGTCAGCTATTGTGGTTTTTTGAACCAGAATATGTTTTGTCATTGAATGAATTGTTCGCAAGCCCATCCAAATCAGCGTCTTACAGAGGCATAGTGTCGGTGATGGGAACCGGCTTTTATTATTCAGTGTAACGTACCTCTTGTCCAGTGGATATAATGCTGTGGCGGACCACTCCTTAACCCCACAGCATGCTGCGACGACTAAGGGATAATAGCTCGAAGAGAGCTGAGATTGTAGCTTGCTGTTATCTCCAGCTGGGGGGCCCGGATGCGACCACGGCCTTGATACATCCTCCAACCGACGCAGGGGCGCGTCAGGAAATAAATTAATGTCGTTGAGGGGAAGAGATTAAGTTATTGGAAAGAAAGATAGGCCGTTCCATTGTTTTAGGAAGGATATCCATAAGCTGAGCTCATTGCAGCACACGTCAGTTAGTGATATTCGATCCTCTAGTGCATGGGCGGAGGACGCGAGAAAAAGGAGGTATGAGATAAAAGGGCGTCCCTGCGGGATGATGCGCATGGCGAAATTTAGATGACCGAGAATGGATAGCAGCTCGCTTTTGGAGCAGCTTGGGTTGTCTAAGAGGGTGGAAGCGACCAATATCGTCCTATCGATTTTTTCCTTCGGCAGAGAAGCCTGGATTTTTTGTGAATCTAAGTTGATACCCAAAATTCGATGGAGGTGCTCGGGCCTGCGGTTTTTTCTTGGCGAGAGGAATCCCGAGCTCAGCAAAAACTTTTTGGGCTGTCAAAAGATGCGCGGCTGGGATGAGTCGGGAGGCGAGATGATTAGGAAATTGTCTAAAAGATGGATCAGGTAGGGTATTGCGTAATTTTTGGAGAGGATCCAGCAAATTGCTTCTGATAACATGTTGAAAATTTTTGGGCTGCTTCTGCAGCTGAATGTGAGGCGGACGGAAAAGTAGAATTTTTTTGTGCCAGCAGATGCCGAATAGGTGCCAAAAGTCAGGGTGGATGGGCATCATTTTAAAGGCAGAGGTGATGTCAACTTTAGCCATCCAAGCGCCGCGACCTGTGTCTTTGATCAGGGTAATGGCTTGGTCAACGTCATGGTAGTGGAGAGAAAATTATTTGAGCGGAATGAGGCTGTTAATGCTTGGGAACAGGAAATTATGTGGGGATGAGAGATCGATTATGAGGCGTTTTTTACCTGAGAATTTCCTGGTAGCTATAACGATGGGGCTAACGCGGAAAACTTTAAAGGGGGGGCGGAAAAGGGGCCAATCATAAATTTTGCATCTGTTTCTCTTTTAATTTGGAGGTCGACTGTTTCGGGTTCGGCGAGAGCGGACGGGAGATTGGGGCAGATGAGGCTTTGGGAGGGGAGATTTTCAATGCCATGGTGAAAGCCGTGTGAGAGACCCGATATTAGATAATCCGTAAAAGGGGAGTCAGGGTTATGAAGTAATTCTGAAGATAAACGAGAAACGTTCACAGGAGTCGATAAATAATTTTTAGTATTTTTATTTGCGGCTTTTTTCACTGGGCATATCAAGCGGGCATGGGCACCGCCACAAAAAATTGCAAACGTGCAAAAAACGACAGCGCTGTCTTGAGCATCTGCCCGTGTTGAAGCCGGCGCAGACCTGGCTATCAGAGGGAGCTGAGCGGCGGTGGTAGGTGGAAGTGGGGGGAAAGGGGGTGGTTGGGACGTCTAGGAGATGCGGTACATAGCTGGTGGATTTTGGCTGGGATGGCTCGGGGCAGGGGGGGAATAGATGGGTTGATGAACGGACATGCAATGGTGGAGTGGGTACTGGAACGGCAGACCGCACAAGATATATTGCGGCAGCCTAAAAATACCCTATTGTGGAGTTCGGTGTCCAAAGCCCCCAAGTAAGGGCATTGATTCCACTGGGCTATTCGGTACTTGCCAAAAAAACACAATTTTTTAAAAGCCGGAAATAATTTGTGGTAGGTGTAAAAGTGAGAGCCGCCGTATGATAACGCGAGCTCGGCGATTATTGTGAGATAATCGACGAGCTCGCGTCTCCTGTGAGGAAACAGTGCAGATGACTTCGATGTAACGGTTGAAAGCGATCGTGAATTCAGCAAATGTTAAAATACGAGATGGGTTGTGAGCTGTGTTTTTTTAACGTGATGAAAAATCCGCCGCAGTCGAATTGGCGATCTGCGGATGCAGGTGAAATTGGTGACAGAAAGGAAAAAAGATCTATGTCCGCACCTGCCAAGATCTGTGTCCTGATGTTATTGGCCACGGGGGGTGGTTCCAAGGCGGGGGCGTTCGGAGGGGTGGGTAGTGGTGTGGCGGAAGAAAGAGAGAAGGAAGAGTGAGCGAGGGGAGGTGGAAAGGTAGCCGCCGGAACTGCTTGCGGAGGCATCCTCACGCTTGGGGCAGTTCCGGGGATGGAATAAAAAGAGGGAAAGAGAGGGGAATTGACAGGCATCGGGGCCTGCGTCGGTAGCGGAAGCAGGCTCACGCTTGGTACAGCTCCGGGACCGGACAAGGAGAAAGAGAGGGAGGCGGGCAATCAGGGCCTGCGCATAAGCGAGTGCAGGCTCGCGCTGTGATCGCTCCTGGGAAAGCAGAAGAAAAGGAGAAAAGAGAGGAAATCGGGCGTCTGGCCTGCTCCATTAGCTAGGCATGCTCGCTGCTGTGACGTCCGATAGCGAAGAAAAAGGTGAAGAAGGGGATGGCGGGCGCCGGGGCCGTGCGCCATTGCGGAGGCCGTCATCACGCTATGATGGATGGTGGTCCGCGGGCCATGGGTAGGGGAGGGTATTGAAGTCTGCGCCGCTAGCTGCGCTCACCGAAACGCTGTGCTCGTGGAAAAGGAGCTTCTGCATTTCGTCATCCTTGGCCTCGTTGGATGGAGGAGGAGGTCTGGGTGGCGCAATCCGTGGCGCGGCCCAGGCTTTCCGAAGGCTTTTTGCTGCGGCCTACTTGCTGGACAGCCCTGTCGTCGAAGGAGTGGGGTGGTCGAATCCGTCCGAGAGTAAATGGAACCCTACGGCCCTGGCTCGCTTTATCCGCGGCCTTGGAAGGAGGAGTGGAGCTTGGAGGTGCCCCTGTTTGGAGGGAAGTGTAGAGGGCGAGGAGATCTGCCTTGGCTGATCGTCGTGGGACGCTGATGCCGGAGCTGACGAGTGCCTGGCGTAGTTCTGCCACGGTCCATTTCTCCTTAGCTGGGGCGGGGGAGAGGGCTGAGGTGTAGGAGGACGCTGGAGAAGGTGGCTGACACCTTGAAGGCGCAGGTGATGGCGTGCCTCGGTGCCTAGAGGTATGCGCGACGGCGACGCGGGAGGGCCGGCGGCCCCGAGTTGCAACCGCGGGCTCGCTTGTGGTGTCCTGCGGAGCGCTGGTGCGCTGAACGGCGACTGGAGACGCCGGAGGACCCGTGGTGTCGAATTCGTTATCGTCCAGGAAAAGCTCGATGTCTGACATGGGTGCTAGTGCTAAGACGGGAGATAATGGAGGTATGGTTGCTTTGATTATTTATAGAGGTTCTCTTTTGAGCTGATTGGATAGATGGTGTAATTATTGATGATGAACTGGCCGTGTTAATTATCCATGCGTGCTCCTCCCGAAATTTGTTTATAAAACATCACTTAGTGGTGGAAATTTCACGGCGTTTCGGGCGTGCTACAGTTGTTACCAAGTAGGCCGCACGGGAACCGGCTTATGAGGCCATTTAAGTTATTCTTCACTATAGTTCAAATAACATTCATTCATTCAGAACAAACAAGGATTGGCCTGTGCTGAAATCATGAAGTACTTCACTAATTTGCCTACAACACCACTGGCCTCTGCAACCATATTTACCTAAATTCTTCCGTCCGACTTATGTCCCTCAAACTTGCTTCTCCTGTGAACTGCGCATCTCAAGAGGCACAAACTCATTTCACAGACTCTTCATACACTGTTCCCTTCGGTGAGATGACCTGCCCAAACTCCATCCCAGCCTCTGAGTCACCTAAAACCACATCTCTTCCATCTTTAGTTGACCCTCTAACTCTAACACTCTTTGTTCTAATTCTATATTTAAAAACTAACGACACTATCTTCTCGATCGTTTTTCTAATCGTTTTCTTTTATTTATTATCAATAACAAAAGCCAAAAATGCCTCTAGCTTGCTCTATCTTTTTCTATTCCCTCTGTTTTTTTTATTTTTTATTCTTATCGCAGTAAAAAAAAAAACCTTGCTACGTGTACTGTGTTAGACTTAATGAGCTGTGCCATAGCACTTGCATATCATTGCTCTTTATTTATTTTGATTGCTTCCATTGTCCTCATTTGTAAGTCGCTGTTAAACAACTAAATGTAATGTAAATCGCTCTCCATACCCTTACATATCACTATTTGAGAGAATGATGTCTGAACCATAGTGGAATTTATAGAGGTACTTTAAAAAGTAATGCTTAAAATATCGCGTTCTCCATGATAAAATAACTAATTACGTACTTAGCTATGAAATAATTCGTGGATGTTACTTTTGATTTACTTTTTAAATCTGGGCAGGGCTTGCTTGCTTGCTTGTTTTTAATATATACAATTCTATTTTGCATAAGTCAAAGCCCTTTCACACCTAAAGTGAAATGAGTAAGCCTCAGGCTGAAGGAAATGTAATTCACGTCTGGACTTAGATGCGGAAGACAGTTCGCACGCTTCAGCAATCAAAAAAATGAAACACCAACTGTTGTGGATATCGGAAGTCCTTTTTTGCTTATTAGTAGGGTGAATTAGTCCTCGAAGCATAGAAGACCCTGGTTCATAAATGGGATTAAATACATCAAGTATATTTAAAATATTTAATTATTGCAGGTTTACACCATATCCTGAGTTTGTATTTGACTGTTTTTATTCATTTTGAGGAATACTGAATCTGTTTTTGTGCAGGCGAGATATTAAATCTGTGGCAGGGAGTCTAGAACTACGTAACTCATGGTTCACCCATCTGGCGTACTGCCCCCAGTTCTCTCACATGGCAACACTGACTTCAGGCACGGAAACGAGTAACTGGAGATACTGATTGAAAAATAACCGGGATTTCTCTTGTAAATTAAAAAGTAATGCGTTACTTTACTAGTTACTTGAAAAAAAGTAATCTGATTACGTAACTCGCGTTACTTGTAATGCGTTACCCCCAAACAAGCAGCTTTTAGAAAATACCACTGTGCACTGTGAGCGTCACAGTGAATTAATTCCTGTGTCTCACCAGAAGATTGTGTCTGCCGCACTGCTGGCACTGTCCAGATGTCTACATTTGTTATCATTTACTCATTCTTTGGACTATATTAGTGGAGAAGGGAATAGTGAATGCAGGTGATTTCGAATACAGCTATTGTCTTTATAAATGAGTCACTGAGTCATTCACTCAACCAGTTTGTTCACTGTCAATGGACAATGCAGCATTTATTGTCAACACAGCAAATTTGTGTGGATAACCTTAAACATAAAGCAAAATCTGCGTTCAATTATTATTATTTTTTTACCATTGTGCAAAATTTCGGTAAATGTGATTGGGGATAGGACTGGGGACTTGTTTTGAGGATGTTACACTTTGAATTGCTGCGTGTTCTCTCAGATGAAAAGAGAGTGTCATATGTTTTCTGAGAGTGATGAAATGCTGTAAAGGAAAGGTTGTGCAGAAAGCCCTTATACGGAAATGGGTGTGTTTTATACAAATGACTAAACTCTTTTTGTGAAAAGTTCTCCTGTGCGTACAAGTATGGTATGAAATCATCCACTCATTTATTAGTCAATGAGACACGTTTTCTTGGATTGCACAACTAAATTTCGGCCTCATGCCTACGGCCAAATGATGTATGTGCATAACATACTTTTGCATGTGTGATATTGCTTTAATAGATATATTTGATATTTATAACATAATTTGTGAATTGTAAGCCAAAAGCAGGAACTGAGTCTGACAACAGGATTTGCAGCTAGTAATAACACAAAGTCACTCTGTCTTTCAACTTCTGGCTCTGGAATCTGGGACAAAGCTCATCAAATGTCTCTGTCAAAACTTAATGGACATTTCCAGTACACCCTTCAAAAAGAGGACGTGAAGCCTAACAACTGCAGTCAAAAACAACATCGCAACGTCTTCAGAAAACACTGTGATCCTTCATAGCCCAAATTCAAAATGGCAGAAAGGAGGCATCCTTGAAAGTCTGTTAATCCTGCAGCACTTTGGCATCCTGACTCCATCACGCTCATCTTTGTGATGGACAGCGGACATAAGCGGAGGTTTGGCCAACGCTTTCCTGATGTCATCTCCAATTCAGGGTCCATTTCTCAAGAGTCTGCGTCATATTGCCTCCATGTGTGGATTCCAGCGAAATGCTGAGATTTTAGGGATGAAAAAGGCAGCCTTTCACATAAACACATGGTATAAATAAATCATTAACCTGATGACAATCAAACAAGCAAGAAACATCGATTGTCTAGAGTGACAACAGACACAAGACGGCACTTAATGTCCTCGAAGTCTAGCACTCGAGGGAGCTGAGAGACCATTGTGGGCTGGCAGATTTGAAGTCTAGATGAGGACGTCAGGACGCTCAGAAACCATTTGATCAGCTTAACTAAGAGAAGTGGCAGAGATTGGCAGCTGAGGCTGTTTTGTGGCTGCAGATAAAGTATTCAGTAGTTGTGTGGCCATCGGGAGGGGGTAAAGTGGCAAACAATGTCCACGGGATGCACTTAGATGTGAACCCACTGACTGAGAAAGTGCTGTGGCGTGTTGAAACGTGATGAGGTGCAATATAGACGGCCCATTGTCAGTTTACTCGACTGTCACTTTGCTAAACTCTAGCATTGTTCTAATAGTCATTTCTGTCGTAGCAGACTGCGTATTTACTGTGCTGATTTTGAGGGGAAATCAGTGGAATTCTTTAAACAGAGCTATGAGTACTATAGCCCAATTTTAGAAGATGGCAGCGAAATGTATTAAACTGTACGATGGGCATCAGTTTCGTGCAAATTTGCATAGCTTTCTGTAACTTTCTGTGTGTTGATGCCATGTAGGCCTGGCTTTCAGATACAAATATAATTACACTATTTTTAAGAGATATTCCACTCAAAATGGAAAATTCTGTCATTATTTACTCACCATCAGCATCCGATTCCTTCCGGAGAAACAAAAGAATAGTTTGAAGAGCTCAAGATTCTCTGGTTTCCTCCAGAGAAAGAAAGCCTCAGTTTTGAACCACATAATACGAACCTTTTTTTTTTTTCCTTGTGTGAAATTCCCTATAAAATTCTGACCTTCAGCAACAGCCCATTTCGCCAACAACAGTTCACAATATCAGATTGTTACATTATATATAAGTATTATATATAAGTTTTAACCCCCAATCGTCATCTTAAACAGTTATTTCTACCTGATTTAAACCATTAAAATTGTATACAATTTAGGTTGTTTAGTTTATTTACAAAACTAAATATATTTGCGAGTTGAATAAACAATTCATTTTTAATATTTTCAGTACCAGTTCTGTCATGTAATGTACAGGTTTTTAACACAGCATTGCAGGGTACATATCATGTTCCACTTATGTTTTGTCTTACACTTGACCTTTTTTCAATCTAAAATATACAATAACATGTGAGTCAGAGCATCATGTGAATGAACATTCATTAAGGAGTAATTCAGACTCTCTTCACTCTAATAATAGAACATGCATATGTGAACTTGCATAGTGCAAACCAGTATATTTCAATGTATCTTTTTACTATTATTTTTTTAATTAAGTTCCTTAAGATGGAATGATTTGGGTATTGTCTTCTATCAGCATCATGTATTTCTGAACTGAGGTTAATTCCCCAACAAGGGCCATTACCCCTCCAATACACATAAATGAAGACGTCATTCCTGTTAAAATCTCACCCTTTTACTTGTTATTGTAAGGAAAAAACAGTAATTGTCATCTACTGTATATTTTGTTCCCCTTGCACACAACAACAAAAAGGATGTGATAGTGAAGATATTGAATAAGTACAATATCTTATATATGTATTGTAGCATTGTACTCCAAAGCACCTGTTTTTTAATAAAGAGGCATCAATTTTACATTGTACATGGCCAACACATGTTGCTCCCTGGTACATTTCATAGTACCTAGTTTTAAAACACACACCACACACACACACCCACACACCCCACCCACCCACACACCACACACATCACAAGTGGCATAATTTGTTTCATTCAATACAGACAGAAGAAAGTTAATAAAACAATACTTTTCAGCGTTAACAGCTAGAGAACAAACACAAGCATGAAACATTTGGGGTAAATCCTATGTGGAATGGCTTTTTGCATAACATTTGTGGCCATAAAAATGCTCGATAAAAAGTGCATGTGAAAAACTTCCCGAATTGCACATGGTGAAATTGCATAGTTTAGAACTCTACCAAGATAGTGGCCATTTGCATCGCATTTTTATAACCAGACAAGCAAAACCAGACCCCACACAACTCTTTCACAATATGTAAGACATTGTTTTCCATATGGCACACACCTACAAAGAACATGGCCAATTATGTGTGTGATACTTTTTTTTTCAGGCTTTTGTTTGTTATAGAGCAACGCCAAAAGAACATACGGCCTGTGTCCCGTGACTACACAGTATTTGGACTCTGCATTTTTCATGGTAACTTCAGCGAGTAACAACTATGTCCATTATCGTTCATAAACCGACAATAGTTCTGGATTTCGCCAGTCCTTTCCCAGCTTCAGTCGTACCCTTCAAAACCCACAGAAAGTCCAAGACATTCCAACAAACAGTGCGCCGTTCTTAAAATACTGAAATAACCTTGTGTATGTATACAGCACAAGTTTACTGGGCTGCACCTATCACTTGGGCCCGCCCAATTACAGATGAGAAAACGGTGCCATTTTGTATGTACATATTATAATTGCTCTGAAAAAAGGACCACCCCCTAAAAAAGTTCGAAGTACTGTAATTAAAATAAAATAAAGATACAGTATTAAAACATACATACAATTTCAATAGAAATTACCTTAAGGTATAAGGGCCTATTTTAGTTTTACCATACATCTTGTCACTCATTCTGTGTAACAAGCCTCCTTAATGGGGTCGAAATTGCTAATGCTTTAATATACTTTTATACATTTTAATACATTTTCATTTAATTGCAATAGGCATGCATTAAGTGCCAAAAAATATAACATTCATTTCACACTTAAGTATAAAGTTTTTAAAGTAATTTCTGTAATATATGTATATGTACTTTTTCATATAGGAAAACACACTTAAGTATAACTTTCTTAACCTCTTAAGTGCCACCGGCCCACCGGTGGGCCCAGTGGCGCTCTTTTTTTCGTTGTCTTTTTTCTCTGTCACATATTAGTAATAATCATATCATTTGAAAGCTTAAAACCTCAAAATTCATCCTTTGAAAACCATTTTGAAATCGGACATTGAGTTAGAATGGAAATTGTACTTTAAAATCTTTTGGCGGTCTCCTCCCCTTTAGTGGACAGTGTCAAGTGTCATATTACAAAATACATTACGCTCTTTTACAATCAAAACTTTTATAATCTTGACAAAATACATATCGTCGGAAAGGTCTGAGTCTCAAGATTCCATTTTTGTGATAGAAGTAATATTGACAGAGATATTTAGACATTTGTGACAGAAAAATGCATTAAAAAAATTCAATGGAGTTTTGATGGCACCCGGTGGCTGTTTGTGGTATAACGCCCTAAATACAATCTCTCAGGAACCTCAATTTTTTTTACATCTCAACTTCAAATTTGGAACATAACTTATTTAGACATAAGGCTTTAATTTTATAGCAATTTTGGATTATTTCGAAAAATAATAATGAAATAAAAACGGTACAGTGCATTTGCTTTACAGTAAATTTAGACTTCTTTAACTTTTAGATACTTTAATATTTTGAAATGATTCCACTTCTGCAATAATCTGCAGATTGTCTTCTTAAAAAAGAGTCCAACCTTAGGTCTGTATTCCAAAGCGTTTATGAATTATTACAATTTGAGTTTGAATAGCGCACTTTCACATCTATATTCAAAAATGGGGGGGTGGCACTTAAAGGGTTAAACAGTATAATTTCTATAATATGGGTACTTTTTTCATATAGGAAAACATATGTCCATTCAAAATGTTTTATGGTTGAAGATCAGTGCAAAATAAATAAATAATTGCACCAAATCACAGTTTTAATTTTCACATTAAATCATTATTTTTGTGCTTTGTGCAACAATTAGTATATATTCTCTGAAATTTTAAGATTTTAAATTATTGAGTTTAACAAAGGCAATATGTAATATGTAATAAACACAACCACAATGAAAAACTGATAAAGTTGTTTTATTCTTGTTAATTCAGTAAGTCACGAGGACATGCATAGAACAAAAATGGAACTGTTTGCTTAGAATGACAAGAATAAATCAAAGTGTGGAGTTTCTAAATCAGTCACCTTTAAAACCATCTGGAAAAATCAGCATCAGGAAATCAACACGGTTGTAAGTACATGCTTTGGCCCTTTAGGGCAAACTGCCCACTGGACCACTCAAGCGGCCCCTGCGTGGCATCATGCCAGAGATTTGTTACAGTACCTCCAAGCTGGAAACAATTGTCACTGTTATGGACTGTTTACACTGAATTACAATTGCTGAGCCCACTCAGATCCTTTGTCTGAACAGCTGCCCGCAGTTTAGCCTGCCACATAAAAAGCTGGCAGTGTTTTAAGGGTGGAGTGTTCTCTTTGACTTCTCAGTTTCTCGTGTCGCTACTCATTTCCAAGTTTGACTGATAAACAGACAAAGATACAATAAAAAGAAAACAAACTTGATCTTAAAGGGACAGTTCGCCCAAATGATTTTCACATCACCTTCATGTCGTTCCAAACCTGTATGGCTGTATGGATCACAAAAGCAGATATTTTCAAGAATGTTTCAACTGTTTTCGTTCATGCAACAAAGGTCAGTTGGGTCCAAAAGTGTGAACATATAAACACTGAAACATTTTTTTAAATTCCTTCTTTTGTGATGAGGTGGAGTAAATGATGACCGAATGTTCATTTTTGGGTGAACTATCCCTTTAAGTTAAGCATACGAGGGAGGCTCCTTCTGTATTAAGTCACAGTGGCAGCATTTAGATTCAAAGGGTTATTTCAGGCACAACCAACAAGAGGGAATGCATTCCAGGGCTGTTACCAGAATAAACTGGCTAGTAATGCAAAAATGAACACTTTTTAAGTCACATTGCTAATCTGGCGTGCACTGGGACCTGTGCCCATGGGACAAGAAAACTCTTTTGAATTTATTGCTCCTTTTATCAATCTTTTAAGGAGATGTAAACTTTGTTTGTACATAGAGGTTTGTGAATAGAGAGGAATCTTATAAGGGAACACATCTTTGGAGTTAACTTGTTAGTTCTGTTTTTACACCCGTCTTCAGCCTTTTGTTTAGCAAAACTGCTCCACTATCAGGACCTATATTTGTTGTCATTTCTCTAGAACTATGTGTAAACTGTGTTCAGAGAACAGCAGGAAAATCTTTACAATATTACATAAAAAGCACTGTACTCTATTGGATTGGTCTTTTTAATTCTTTTTTTCTATTGGTTTAAACTGAATTAGTTCAGTTACATTTAGGAGTTACAAGTTAATTACTTATTTGTAATGATGAAGTTGGAATTTAATACGTTTAAATATATTACCAAAATAATATATTTGACCATTGAAGTCACAATTATAATCAAGTAGTACTCCGTTAAAGCATGACAACATCTCATTAAAATGATTTAAAATGTACTTAAACTAAACTAGAACTTTTAATTTGACATGATTAAAAAGTGCACTTTACTTAAGTGTGTTAAGAAAAATAGTCTTAAAGTGAAAGTGACATGTGGCCAAGTACGGTGACCCATACTTGAAATTAGTGCTCTGCATTTAACCCAAGGTGCACACACACCCACACCCACACACCCACACCACACACCACACACACCCACCACACCACCCCCACACACACACACACAACACACACACACACACACACACACACACACACCACACACACAGACAGTGCATACCATGTATGCTGGCTGCGCCTCAGTCGTGGTATTGAAGGTGGAAGAGAGCGCTGTACATTCACTCCCCCCACCTACAATTTGGGTTACGAATCCAACTCTCTAACCATTAGGCCATGACTTCCCCCTAAGTACACCTAAGTGGTCTTTTCAGGTCTGTTGTCAACCAAATTAAACCTGGAAAAATATCTAAGACAAAGTTTTACAAGAAACCAAGGAATAAGAGGAAACTAGACCAAATGGCTCAAAAGCAATTTGCTTAAAGATGAAAATTTGAACTTTTAGTGGTTCTAGAGGGTTTAAGAAACTGACTCCAAAATTGCCACAAGAAATATTGAGACCTTTCCCAACCAGGTTGCCAAATTTCACAACTTTTGGTTCTATTAAACTCCCATTGCACAGGAAGAAATTGGAGAAAACCTAGGATAGGTGTCTGCCCACCATCAGTGCTTGGCTTCTAGTCAAGGATGTTGGTCAGATTTTTCTACACTGTTTGCCTCCAGAGATCAAACAGTCAAAATAATGATTTCATCGCTAATACTTCTGACAGTTTACAACGGTCTAAGAGCGGCCTGTACTCTGAAATTCATCATCCCAGACCTCAGAGTTGCCAACATAAGCTCTTCAGACAGCGAACCTTAAAAACCCAATCCATTTGTAAAACGGTTCATGCGCTGCATAAATATTGACAGTTTGACATTTGTTTCACACAGGCTAATCCATTACACTTGTTGCAAATCTCGCAAGTGTGAGGTCATGGCAAAAGTATTCCTCAATGTCATAAATATGTCATCCGCTAATCAGTTTTTGAAAAGTCTTTTCAGGTTTGTTTTTCTTGCTCCGACTAGATTAACATCAAAACATACAGAGAGTACAGAGAGTGTAGGTGACACTGGACTAAAACTCTCATCCAAACCGGGCAGTTGGAGAGTTTAAGTTCTTAAAACAACACTAGACTGTCAAAGCTGCTCTCTCGCTGTTCTTAAAGAGTGCTGAAATCTTTGTTTTAAAACGGTAAACTCTTAGAGGGCTGGTGTGAACCGTAGCGCTGCTGGCATAAACAAATATTATGCCTTCGCCGGCCGGAGGTAGAGTCAGCAAAGGTGTTAATTGTTTTCAGGCTGTCATCTTTAAGAGCTGTTAAGATCAATTAAAGTCATCGCTGAGCTGAGCATGTGCTCGGTGAAACAACCCAGACTGAGTACGCTGTGCGTCTGGAATGCGAGCAGCAGATGTAGATTAACCGTGTGAAAATCAGCACTGAGAGAACACTCCGAGGATGTACAACACCATTCTTTACATCTTGAGTGAGTCGATAAACAGTTATTGAAATATTACAGCAAGCAACGAGACTAATAGTTCAACCTAAAAAGGATAGTTCACCCAAAAAACTATCGTTTTTACTCTTGTGTTGTTACAAACCCACATGACTTTCTTTCTTCTCTGGAACACAAAAGGAGAGATGTTAAGCAGATTGTCCAGCTGCTCTTTTCCACACAAAGAAAGCCAAAAGCGGTTCCAAAAAGACTTTTATTCGAATTTATTTAAACTTGTTTAAACGTATTCAAGCTTCAAACTGATTTTCAAGTGACAAAAATAAGAGCCAATGGTGCTTGACATAATTGTCAACTCAGATCAAATGTAACATGCCATGTTTAAATATATGGATACATGAATAAGATTTTGAGATTTATACATCATCTGAACTGAATACATAACTTGTCCCTTGTGTAGGTTTGGTTAGGATAGGACCCTATTTGGTCGAGATCAACTCTTTTGAAAATCTGGAATCTGGTGTGCACAAAGCTCTCAATTTTGAGAAAATCGCCTTTTAAAGTTGTCCAAATGAAGTTCTTAGCAATAGATATTACTAATCAAAAATTAAGTTTTGATATATTTACAGTAGGAAATTTACTAAATGTCTTCATGGAACATGATCTTTACTTAATCTCTCTCAGAGTTTCTAAAGAAAAATCGAGATTTTTGACCATAAATTATTTTGTGGCTTTTTGCACTTAGACGGTTTTGTGCTCCAGGGTCACATAGAAATCATAGAACAGTGGTTTTCAGTTCGGTGACCTCAGCAAACATTTAAGGTGGCCAATGCAAGTATTAAAAAAGTTTTAGCATGGCTAATTTTGACTATCTGCATTCATGTTATTTGTGGTTCTTTTGGAGCTTGACAGCTTTTGGTCACAGTATACTTTCTTTACATGGAAAAGAGCAACGTGAACATTCTTCAAAAATTCTCCAAAAGAAAATCATGTAGATTTGGAATGATGACAGAATTTTCATTGAGCTTATTCAAATAAGATTGATGGTGCCCCTTTGTATAATTCGCTTTAAAATGTAATACAATGAACAAATATGTTTTTCTGCTAAATGTGGATGATATTTGCTGCTGTTGGGGTTAGGATATGGGTAGGGTTAACGGTACAGTAGTGCAATTAAAAACCAAACTGGAGTTCACTAGTGCCCTTAAATGGGTCATATGATGTGATTTCAATTTTCCTTTCTCTTTGGAGTGTACAAGCTCTTGGTGCATAAAGAAGATCCCTGAAGTTGCAAAGACTTGTCCACACCCAACGAGATATTCTTTATGAACGTAGACTTGTCCACAAAGCCCTCCCTAAAACGCCTCGTTTAAACATGCCCCCACATGTCTACATCACTGTGTGGGAAGATTTGCATAACACCACCCAAATGTTCACGCAAAGAAAAAAGGCGTAACTTTTATTATCGCTGTAGTATTGTTGCCACCGCCGCCGCCTTTGTGTGACGCTGTGTTTCGTTGAGAAAGTGAAACTTCTTTGTTTGTTCTTCCAAAAGAGGACATGACTAGAAAGCAGTGGTTAAGTTGTATTTACAACACTGTTCCAGAACACTTCACCCCAAATATTCAGATGTGCATGCATTTTAGGGAGGGACTGTTTCCTAATCTGCCGATAAGCCTACAATGCGTCTGTGCACAAGGCTGTTTCTATAAGTGTGGCAAGTTCGCAACTTTGCAAGGACAGTCGGCACTTCTGACTCACAGACTGTAAGTAATTTTTTCATATTGCAAGAACTTTGCCAGGGATGATTCAAAACGAGTTTTGAGCAGTGTAGAGTAGCACTTGTTGTTTGTCGTTCTCCATCAAAATCAGACATGGTTTTAATGTGTACGCATCCGATACTCACCCAATGAGTAAAAGACAGTATAAGGCATTATAATCATCATTTATGTCCCCACTGGATGCAACAAATGCTTTGTTTGTAAGGGTTTTATTGGTGTTGTCTCATCATGCCTGGACATGGCATCACAGTATGGTGAGGGGCGTAACATTTCCGTCTCACGCTTGAGGTATTCAGCCAACCACAACGCACTGGATAGCTGGCCAATCAGCGTACACCTCGCTTTTCAGACCGATGAGCTTTGTAAAAATCGACACGTTTCAGAAAGGCGGGGCTAGAGGAGAAACAATAATGTACAGAATGTGACATAATGTGTTTTTTGAACCTTAAACCGCATAAACACATTTCATTACACCAAATACACAAAATAATGTTCTTTTTAGCAATATCATATGACCCCTTTAAACATCTCGATGGAGAAAGTCCCTATAAGCCAACATATTTAATCATAAAGCACCACTACCTAAAAGAATGAAACACTAGAAACCGAGGAGAGAGGATAATTGCTGGCTGAAATCCCCCTCATACGCACCCTTTTTCCCCCCGACTCTCAGCGTTCCAGACCAAACTCAGTCTTACTGATCCTGACTGCTGTAGAGCTGGGAAATGTGGTAAAGGGATTGACAAAGTCTATAAGAAACAGTGAGAAGTTGGATAAAGGCCCCAAGACCTACCTTTTTGGCTCATCCTCCTGTCGTTGTTAATAAACGTTGGGATACTGTGTCTGCAGGGTGGTGAAAATTACATTAGTGGAGCTCATTTCAGACTTTGGATTGAATTATGGTTATGTATGTGACTAGATTGGCTTGCGATGTGTGTGTTTTGTGCTGTTTAACTGTGTAACATAATATGATGTAGTTTGCTCATTTTGGGTTCACTCTCAGTCTCTTTTAATTCATAAAAGCTCATGGGAAGGGGTGGGGTGTGCATATTAGTACCTTAAAACTTCACTTCAAATAAGAGACCACATTATGGATCTATAAATGACTGCATGACTGCCTCACTTCCTTCCTTCCAAAACTATTTCTTTACCTAGTTTCCATGCCTGAACCCTTTAATTAAGAGCCGGAAGCCACATCTGTCTGTATTTTGTAGTTCCATTTTCACAGTAAATTAACTTAATTGCTGAACAAAATCTTGTCAGTAACTGCACATTCATAATATGCATTTATGTGAGTTTGTTTCATCCCGCATGAAGATATAACAATTTAAACACATGGTCTTCATTGACAAAACACTTTTCAACAGTACAACAGTGAGGAATATTTACACCATTTCTACTGGGTTACGGTAAATATTAATTTGGAGCCGATCAGTGCAAGTTTTACCTGTCCAAACCGCAGAGCATGAATGTTTCATATCAAATTTGATTTGATATGTGCTGTCCTGACCAATCAGACGCCTCCTTGAGGAGCGTGGAGGAGGAACCCCGTCCCGTCCCATCAACATTAATTGTCAGCAATCAGCTGAGGGAAAACTATGATCACTAATGCTCGGAGAAACCTGAGAAATCTGCACAGATGGGTGTTTGCACTTTCTCCATGCACCTATCTGTGATGAATCCTGAGAGAGTTTTCTACAGTAGATTAATGCTGTCGGTCCACAAACCAAGACAGCTTGTGCTCCTCCCCTGTTCCTTCAAGACTGATGGGAAGGCCTCATATATCAAGGTATTGGTAAAACTTTGCAGTGGAGTCATGTATCATATACTCCAGAAATATACACAATACACTACTACACTTGCTCTATGTAATACAATTTATTTAAAGAGGATAGTTCACCCCAAAAATGAAATTCATGTTCTAGAAGATATTCATCATATATGTGACCCTGGACCATAAAACCATTCTTAAGTCGCTGGGGTATATTTGTAGCAATAGCCAAAAATACATTGTATGGGTCAAAATTATGGATTTTTCTTTTATGCCAAAAATCATTAGGATATTAAGTAAAGATCATGTTCCATGAAGATATTTTGTAAATTTCCTACCGTAAATATATCAAAATTTCATTTTTGATTCGTGATATGCATTGCTAAGAACTTCATTTGGACAACGTTAAAGCAATTTTCTCAATCGTTAGATTTTTTTTGCACCCTCAGATTCCAGATATTCAAATAGTTGTATCTCAGAGAAATGTAAAGAAATTTAATTGTGTGAAACTTTGATTGAAAAGTGTGCTTGTGCTATATTTAAGAGAGAAAAAAATCCACTTCTTTTGATAGACATACCTAGTGAAAAATACATTTATTTTATACTAAGTATAATCCAAATCTATTAACATATTTACTGACAAATAACTCGAGACTTACTGATATAACACTGTCATTGCCCTTTATGTTTGGAGACACTTTGGACCAATCCATTTCGCATATTAAGCCAAATGGTTAAATGTCCACGTAAAAAAAAAATCTTGAATTTACGGGAAAGCCGGGGCACTGTGGGTTGCCAGAACTTCACCGTAATAGGGTAGCACAGTTTAGTTTTACAGACTTAACTTAATTCACATAAAATACTGTTCATTAACTGATGAATGTAATAAACAACATATTGAATGTTTATATCTGTTGTGAACCAGTGTAAATGGCCTGATAAAACCAAAGACTGGTGGTGTGAGAAGTCAACGATGAAACCAAAGCCCATCACAAACCGCTTTGCTACAGCTGCGAGGGCAATACTTTATATAAGTGCACAGTAGCATTCACCACAAACACTAAACGCCCATCATGTGACACACATGCACTGAAATACTGCCATAGAACATTCCTTTAACACGTAGATGTAATATTACCCCTAATGTACACAAAACTGATAACAAAAACTAACGCATGTTTATTCCACAAAAAAACTCAAATATGAAGAGTCATGCAGGCATTTCGGTTTGCATTTTGGTTTTTCACTGGAAATTATATATGACAATTTTTCTTTTGTCACTTCCAAACTTATTTTAACAGTAATTTTAACCTGAAAATGACATTTAAATGTATTTACATTTATTCACCTAATTGCTAGTATGGCAACCTTACTGTTAACCGTTACAGATTTATTTTGGCGGGCCGACACTTGTATGTTGAAATTTTGACGTGGTGAAAATAATAGCTTTGGAAAACATCTGTCCATCACACAATTAATTAATGACTCACAGAGCTTAGGAATTCCCTTTGAGACATTCTGCATGGGATATTTTAACCTGGATCAAGATACTTGACTTAATGCTAAAAAAACTATATAAAGCTTAGATTTCCATAATAAATTAATACAAGAAACTGTACTTGTAAATACGGATAAACGTTAACTCTTAAACTACTCATACTTGTACAGACCGTAATCTAAAAATCTGCTTCCCATTTCAATTACCAGGAGGGGCAATTACTAAAGACTAATCTTTTCGGGGTGGATGTGTCTTGTTGATCATGCCCGACATTTATGGTAGCTAGAAACCCAACTCATTTTGGTCTTGGTGTTACGGTAGGTCACCACTTAGAAGTTCCAGGAATGCACGAGCGGATTAATGTCGGTGTTGAATGTAAAGAAAGTGTGGATAACAGTGTTAAACCATGCTAAAAAAAAAGAAACTGAATAAAAATTCGAATGTACCTGGTAAACCCTCTGATGCATACAATCGGGGTGTCAGTGAGGGAAAAGAATAATTTTCACATTTGGCGAATTTGTTTATGGAAGAACTTTGAAGACCATGTTGGAAGGTTGGTATTTTTAGTGAACATTGTTTAATATTTTATCTTGTACGATGCCTGTCTGTACATGTCGCTTTCTGGTTGTTAATACAATGATGTGATTGATGGCCTGATATATAAGACCATAAAACTGAATGTTCTTTTTCAACTGACTGTATATATTTGTTTGTCTGCACTCAAAAGTCTGGCCCCGTGAGAACCCTGTCAGCTCTTGTATGTAGCGGAGACATGAATCGAGGCGGCACTCTTTCTATAGACTCTCTTCCTCGCTCTCTCTTTCTCTCTCTCTCTCTATGTCTCACCTCAGGGGAAAGAGCAGCTGTCAACCCTCAGCACAAGAGGGACCCTCCGGGGCACCTGGGGACCACCGCCAAGGCCATCAGGGCCTGCTGGATCCGGTCTGTCAGTGAGTAGCCACCCTCAGGGAGCCCTGAAACAGCGGTTCCCTCCTCCCTCTTTCCATGCCTTTTTTCTGGGTCTCTTTCTTCGCTCTGTGACAGATGAGCCAGGACAGTGTGAAGATGTGCACCTGTCTATACAGCGAATGTGCATTACTGTAAGAGCTGTCTGTCACATGCAGGGTCTGATCTTCTGTCAGCCCAAAGAGCCTGGTTCACGTTTACTGATGCAGGACATATGTTCGGATGAAAATGGGAGTGTGTTCGTATGTTTGTGACAATAATGGTGCATGCAATTCAGAATGTGTAGCTCCTTTTCAATTCATGAGTTAGAATTTGAATTGGCCACACTACACAGGTATAAGCAATTCATGATTTGTCATTTTTCTCCTAATAAATTGGGACCAAAGCGTTCAAGGTTTAAAGGGGACACACTCATTAAAAAAAAAATTATGAATCCAAAACATTTTTTTTTATTTTGAATAAATTACATTACAAATGTTGCAACCAAGTGAAAAATAAAAATACTGAGATGTTTTTAAAATAGCCTATATTTATTTCATTTATTTACTACAAATACATTTACATATTTATGCACTTAATAAAAATACCCTGCAATTGCACTTTTGGTATACTAAACATAAAGTCTGCTAATTTTAAACCCATTTGCTTAATGCACTTTATTGTGCGACGTATCCACTACGATTATTGAATTATATTTGATGTGCACATGGAGCTAGTCAAAGTATACTTCAGTACACTTTAGATATCTGCATTTAAAGCCTGATATTTTAACAAAAATCATATCACAATATTGAAATGAAAACACTATTTAAAGCTTAATATTAAGAAATGTGCATTGTGCAACATACTCAAATAACAGTAAATGAACTTTTTAAGTCTCGAGCGATGGTGGTCCCGTGTCCTAACGATAACTAGGATGAAATAATGATTTTAATATATACTTTTTTTTACAGCGTCTCTGCTTTTTTTAACAGTCTATAACACTGAACCTTGAACAGCTGTTATGCATTGGAATCATGAATGTTTTGATCAATTTTCTTATTTACTAACTCACAGTGCTATTGCACGGACCACTCCGGTGAGAGAACATTGCCAGACCACAATCCTACATATCACCCAGCATTTCTCATAACACATCTTCCCTTAATTCTCTCATGGGGCGCAACAGAAAGATCTCAATTCCTGTTCCAGCACCATGAACCTCATCAATGCCATTACCCAACTCTTCCAGCTGAAACATAGCGTGGCTTCTGGGAATAACACACTCGTGATTCGTTGTGGCTTGATAGATCAGTGGTGGGTTACAAGTTCCCTAAAGTTTTGGCATGATCACATATGTGGTAGCAGATATGCTACCAGTTTGTTCTCACATCACTTTGCATCCTATTTAAATGACCGTTTTAGATACTTTGGATATGTAACATTTGCAAATAATGCTTTGAAATATGAATTGTTT
Source organism: Sinocyclocheilus anophthalmus (assembly GCA_018155175.1). Lineage (NCBI taxonomy): Eukaryota > Metazoa > Chordata > Actinopteri > Cypriniformes > Cyprinidae > Sinocyclocheilus > Sinocyclocheilus anophthalmus. The sequence continues at coordinate 212,654 of JADLZN010003783.1, forward strand.
ATATATACAGTATATATATAAAAAAGTCAACCCATTCAGCCTTTATGATTCAAACTTAAACTGCAGTTCATTTAAACATCACTCCAAAAGCCATATTATAGTGTTGGCAGGGTATAAGAAATCTTTTTCTGGGTTAGTTTGTCTCTCTGTTTTCTGTAGTATGATGGGGTGGGGGTTGGGGGTTTTGTGTGTGTGTGTGTGTTTTGTTGTGAGGCAGTCTCCAAGGTCAGCAGGAATGCCTGTACAGATGTTGCCTTCGTGTAGATGGTTATGAGAGTATCCCAGCGCAGACAGGAAACGGGTGCGCTTTGTAGCTTGTTGCAGTGTTGAGTTCTCTTTGCACTCTTGACTTGATGACAGTAGACAAATTGTGTTGCATGATCACATACTGATGGTGAAATGACTGCTGTTCACAAAGCCATTTTAATTTATTATAAATATTATACACATTTATTATAGTAAGCATATGTACCTTAAGGTGATGTATAAATGATGATTTTGACACAATATGTTGCAACTTCAGCTACCGGATTTGACCAAAATAAATGGCAATTCAATTGAAAAACATTGCAATTTTATGATTTTATGTCACCTTTGCCAATTACAATGTTGTTTAGCTTATTTTTAATGATTTTTAATGCTATTTAATGTTATGCCAAGTGATTTTTTTTTGCTTTTTCCCATGTGAAAAATGACTATTTCAGATTTTGTTTCTTAAATTATAATTTTTAAAAAAAATATGGCCCGGTTTTTCAAAATATGTTTCCCTTGGCATTTGCTAATTTAAAACCGTAATTAATGATCCATAAAATCACAATTGATTAATTTTAAATGGAAACCTTTTAGCATAAATGAACTTGGATCATTTTATCCTGAAAAAGGGCAAAAAGAAAGTTAATTTGCAGACATAAAATGTTTTACAACATATTTTTAGCAGATGACCACCACAACTGTTTTATACATCAATTGATAGACTACTGTGTACAATTGTGAATATTTATAAAGGAAGATGCATAATTTGATTTAAATGTTCAAATGTGTAAAGTCCCAATACAAAGCCTTATTGTTTTTATGGGCATTTTAATTATGGCTATATTTAATTTTGATTAAAGAATAAAATAACCCTTTCACCTATGAACCTCCAATCAATAAATATGACTGTTATCTCTAAACTGTTATTTTCCATTCATTTGAGTTTTGTTGAATGATTACCTGTTAATATGAAAATCTTTCCACTGACTAGATGGCGCTATTCAACCAAAAAAAAAAAAAAAAATGTATGGAGTAAGGTTACTTACTTGACCTCTTCCACCCCCAGCTCTCTCTCTCTCTCTCTCACTCACACACACACACACACACACACTCGCTGTATGGGACTCGGTCCTCAGGGACTAGTATGTTTTTTTTCCTTCCCTTTCGAGGCTCAGAGCTTCTTTTTGTGGACGTGTGATCGGTGCACATTTGGGAGTTTGAGAAAATCCCTGGCACCTTGCCACGCTTTCCATTCATTTAAACATGAATTCTGCACATGTCAGTGTACTTTCATATTATGGAGTGAACAATCACAGGGGTTGCTCCATTATTAAGAACTAATCTGTATAAGCCACATATAAATGAAAGGGAAATACAATCAGTGCGTCAATATAGTCAAGTTACACGTGAATTACATACATGTCTTTTGAAAATATCATTTTATCTCTAGATATAACTAGATAAGAACAAAGCATTTCATAACTTTAATAAAAGAAACATTGTCCATATTGCTTGTGTGTTATATTCCAAGTCATCTGAAATAGTACTGTAACTTTCTGTGAGAAACAAAAAGAAAATTAAAAGCAAATTGAATTGGCTTATGTTAAGTCTTGTTTTCTGAAAAAAATTATCAAGTTTCGTACATTTATCGAGTTTATGCCTAAAACAAGAAAAAAAGATCTTCCCGTTGGTAGGACAAATTAATGCAAAGTAATTTTTTTTTTTTTTTATTTATTATTTTCTATGACGGATATTTTGTTTATAGCTTTAAGCAAAAACCCCTCTATTATCATTTCTTTCTTAATGTGTTTTTATCAGGGGCTACATAAGGAACAGATCTTGCTTTAAAATGTTTAGCTATTTATGGAAACTGAATAAATATTTACTGGAAAACATAAATAATGGAAGACCATTTTGAACCACTTTCTTTTTTTGATGGAAAATAGCTTTAACATCTTCAGACCGTCCCTATGTTCCACGTATGAATGAATGAAGGAAGGAAGGAAGGAAGGAAAGAAAACAAGGCCTCATTTATGATGAGTAGACAGTTCCTTTAAATGCGAAATTAAAATGAACTTAATTCATTGTCTATTTTTTTTTTTACTTCAATATTTGTCAGTGAAGCAAATGAAGGTAATAGTCTACCAGCGAAACATATTAAAGGCCATATTGCCGTTTCAAATTCATTTTCTGTGGTAACCCTAAACATTTAGATTGTGCTAAGTGTTTCACTTTACAAATGCAACATTAGTCGCAAAAACTTCTAAAAAAAATTTCTAGACATCATGGAATGTTAAAGAAAAAGAGAAGTGGAATGAAGCTTGACTGCAAATCAATCAAGACATCAAAGGTGTCATTTCTAAAGAAATGGTTATCAAACCCAACATGAAAAGCCCCTGCAGTGCCACTTAGTCAGAGTGAAGGTGTGTGGTGTGTGTGTGTGTGTCTGTTGTGTGTATAAGAGAGGGTGGGGGTGTTTTTTGAAAACGAATATGTGGACGTGTTGCTTGTCCTTGTGTTTCTGGAAGTTGGCATCTATTTCCAATGAAGGTGTTAGGGCCGATGTAATTCGTTGTATTATGTGTGAATGCTTGTGCTTCGTAAAGCCGGAGAAGACAAAGCGAGTCAGATCTCCCCTTGGGAAGTTCTAGAGATGACTATTCATGAGTCGTGAACTCAAGACCCACCTAAGAGATAAAAGAGTGCAGACTGCCAACCCGTATTCCCCTCCAGCCACCCTACATAAAATAAAGATAATTCAAGACACGAAAACTGTTTTGTGTATCAACCTGTTAAGTTCTCGCTTTGAAGCAATCAGGATCACACACCTATTGTGTTCAGCAGTCTTGCAAATATCTTGACATCTTGAAATTTTTGTGTTGTCTACAGTTTGAAATTTTTGCCTGATTAAAACAAATATTTCTTATATAAAAACGTATGGTGTGTACTTGATACATTTTCAGCTACGAAACGAAACTTTTATGGATGTGTTTTTGGCTTGTCGTTTATGCAACACCGGCATTTGGGGCCCTAAAATGCAAACTTTGTGCAAATGGGGTTTCAAGTGCACGTTTCACAAACCATACCTGTATTCGTCTTTAACTACAAACTTTTTTTTAACGGTAACTCATGCACAGGTAAATACATGCGCAATCTCCCGCCTCATGATTTTTCTTTACAATGTGACATCGCCAACTACTGGCCTAGCACGCGTGATACAGCATTTTTAGTCGTTTTCGCGGATCCGTGTGAACGGAGATCAGTTTGACAACATTGACGTCTGTACAAGACACTTTTCAAAAACTCAAAAGAAAAACTTTTCAGTTTTTTGTACGTCATTGTCTTGTAAATATACGCTTATTCAACATTTGAGCATCCTGACCAGGGCTGCGTTTCCCAAAAGCATCGTAAGTTGATCGTAGCTCCATTGGGGGCAATGGGTGAACGATGTACTTAGGCTTACAATGCTTTTGGGAAATGCAGCCCAGCCTGACAGGAGGAGGTCCATAATATCTGAAGGAAGCAAACTGTTATTAACCTTTGAAGTACCAGGTGCTGCCACTGGGAAATTTAAGCTGTTATTCAATGATGATCTTCCCCTTCACCATAATTGAGTCAGTGAGACAAATTTGAGAAGTGGATCAGTCAGATTTGTGACCAAACAACACTTTGTAATGACTTTATGTTGGGGACAAATTGGTAACCAATTTGTATAAATTTTTGTATGATCTCTTTCATATGTTTTTGTGCAAGCTGCTCACACCCACTAAGGGTTATGGTTAGATGCACCTTCATGTTTTCTTTCTTATTACAAATATGTTGTCCTATGAATCACATCATATGAAACTGCAACTTAAAATACTTGGAAAAAATCTGGATCAACTGAATCATTGACAAAACTCTCAATAGAATTTTTTTTTTCACAAATCTGTAAATGACGACTTAAATTTTGGTCTAGTGACATGGTGACTAGTAGCATGGACTACTTATGATGCTTTTTGCGTTATGGAGTCACATTTAGTTTCACGTTATGATAAAGAGCAGCGATGATAATCTTCAGAAATTCATAATTTGTGTTTAGCAGAAGAAAAAAGTCATAAGAGTTTTGAACAAGATGAGGGTGAGTAAAATGACAGTAAAATAATTTCAGTAAAATGACAGATTTTTTCATTTTGGGTAAACTATTCCTTTAATCTTGCATGTGGCCCAAGTGTCAACATAATACATGATGAAATGGTTTAAATGAACACATGCCTCTTGTTCTTGTCCCCCCTCCAGCCTCTAAACTTGATATGGTTCTCATATGTTCTTGAGATGTTTCAGAACTTGGCAGTTCCAGAAGGACTATTTAAATGACAATGATAGAGCAGAAGAAGCTTTTGCTTGTGCTTCACCTCTGAGAGAATCTCTGAAGATTCTTCTCATCTCTGAAGATTTCAAGTGTCCACACAAGAACAGCTTCAGAACCCATAAGATTCCACACCACACACACACACACACAAAAGCCACACACACAATAATGCCTCCAAGACACACACACCAGCACGACACACACACATACACACCCACGTTATGGTTCTGTGAATTGTGGGGACTTTCCATATACTTCTATTACTTTTATACTGACCAAACAATATTTTCTATCCCCTAAGCCTAAACCTACCCCTTACAGAAAACCCGTTTGCATTGTTACACTTTCAGATAAACATCATTTACTATTTTTAGTACAATACAATGTCAAAAATTTCAGGTTTTACTATCCTTGTCGAGACATTTGGTCCTCACAATGTAGCACACAACAACACACCACACACACACACACACACACACACACACACACACCACCCACACACACTTGATGCACTTATATGCCAAAAACATATTTTTGTATCCCTACCTAACCCTACCCTTAAACAGTAAAACCTGTTTGCATTGTACTCTTTCCGAAAACATCTTCTTTTTTTTATGGCCGTCCCCACAATGTCAAAATGTCAGGTTTAACTATCCTTTTCAAATATTTGGTCCTCTCACAATGTACACACACACACAAACACACACACCACACACACACACACACACACACACACACCCACACACACCACACCCACACACACACACAACCACACACACACACACACACATTTATATACACACACACACACACACACCCCACAACACACACACACTTTGATTCTACTTTTATACTGACCAAACAATATTTTTCAACCCCTAACCCTAAACCTACCCCTTACAGAAAAACTGTCTGCATCGTTACACGTTCAGATAAATATAATTGACTATTTTTTATTTTTTTCCATTTTCATGGCCAGTTACATGCTAGATTAAATGTGAAATATTTACAACTTTGAAAAATGATCTTTATTTACACTGTACTCCTATTAGTTTGCCTATTAAACTTTTTGTACTTACAATTGGATTTAATATTCAGTTTAACATTCTTTTTTTCAAATTTAGGTGCAAACAAAAACAGTATATTTTCATTTCAAAAAGAAAAACAAAAGGAATAAATAATTCCTTTCCCATATAATTTTATTATTGACAACAGCATGTGGTCCAACTTCCGAAAACCAGCAAAGAAAACACAAGCACGTCGTCCAGAACTAAGCTCTGTCTGCCTTTTCTTGATTGACAGGAAGACAGACAGGTAGACTAAAGGCCATGGGGACGTTTTGATAACACCGCCTTCATTCCTATTCAACGTTTCGGTGCGCGTCTGTGCTGCAAGTTGCATTCTTATCGTCGCATGCTCTTCGTCTTCTGGACCTCATATGCATTTGCAGGCCACGTGGGACGCCATTTGCATTAGAAAGCAGAATACAATCACTTTAATTTTTAACAAGACATTTTGAATGTGCCACAAAGGCGGATTCTCGGCAACTGACGGAGCCCACGAAAGGAAGAAAAAAGAATTATTATGCAGGGAATTAAAGGAAAGCTGGAGTTGATGCGGCACAGACATCAATCAAGTGTTGCGAGTGTCGGAGAGAGGGGGAAAATGCACTGCATCCATGTTTCCAATGAAAATAACATTAAAGTAAATCTGCCATTAATCTTGCATATTGATCAAGGTCGGTGTTAAGGAATTAATCATGAGTAGCACGCTATACATCAAACAGTCATAAATAAATAAGCAGCTCAAACAATGTAGTGCGTCTGGGCCGAGGTCAATGCCTCATTAGCAGGGGGTGTCTGCGCATACCAAGCTTATTTTGAACAATGAAACTGGTTGTGGACTAAAGGTTATTACTATTAGGATTACGTTCGATTGTCAGTGTTTGTGGTGAAATATCTTTGCGCTTTATGGGAAGTGAAGGGAGGGGAGTTTCCTGTAAAAGCACTGGAGCTTCATCAGTCCAAACCCTACTTGATGAACTGTGACCAATGACCTGAAAATACTCAGAGCTGAACGACAGATGTAAGGCCTCTGTGAGTTTTTCAAACTTTGGTTTTTATAGCAAACCGTCACATAAAAAAAACCAGAGAAAACCAATGGGTAATATCTCTAAATTTGTGCTTTAGCAGACTAAGTACTACAGCAAAAATGGCTTATTAAAAGCATGGTTTTGGGCTTGTTTTCCAGTTAAAATGTCTAAAAATCCTTAAAGGAATAGTTAAAAAATGAACATTTGTTACAAGTTTTCACACCAGCTCAGGCCATCCAATAAAGAGTTTGTTTCTCCATCAGAACAGATTTGGAGAAACCTCCTCTGCAGTGAATGGGTGCCGTCAGAATGAGAGTCCAAACGGCTGATTAAACATTACACTAATCCACACCACTCCTTTATTTCATAAGGCATTTTTAACTTCAAACCTTCATTGTTAGTCCTCTTAGTCCCCTAATATTGTTTTCTCCAGTGGAAAGAAAATGTTGTCATGTCTGAATCAGGAGAGAAATGTGCACAGATCAAGCACTGTTTACAAATGACAGACTAAAACAGTTCTAAACAGTTCCAAACAAATTTGTCGGAGGATTTTTATGTGAGACAACAACAGGAGATGGACAAACTTGAACCTTTTCATGTCACAAGATGTTAACTGATGGATTACTTGTGGATTATTGTGATGTTTTAATCAGCTGTTTGGACTCTCATTCTGACGGCACCCATTCACTGCAGAGATCCATTGGTGAGCAAGTGATGTATGCTACATTTCTCCAATCTGTTCTGATGAAGAACAAACTCATCTACATCTTGGATGTCCTGAGGCTGAGTACATTTTCGACAAATTTTCATTTTTTTATGAAATATTTCTTTAAAACAACATACGTGTACTTGAAAAGCAACAGTGCATAAAATAGTAAAACTTGCTTTTAGCGTATAGAGTGTATCTTGAAAATAAATGTATTTTGTCTGAATGCCTTATGGTTTATACTTAAAATGAAAGAAATCTGCTAAAATGCAATTTCATTAAATATGTTTCTCCAAATATCTCATAATATCTTATGGAGTTTTGCTTCCCAAGTAAATTTATCTTATTATTTTTTATTATTATTATATATTGAAAACCATTCTTAATAATATTTATTTATCCAGTGTAAACTAGATTTTCTGAATAGAAATGATAGGATGATACGTGGTTGATAGGATGTTTTGGATGGTTGGGGGCTGGCTTCTGGCTTATGTCAAAGGAGCCCACCCCCTAGTTTAGATATTCTACTCTAGATATGGTATGAGACCCTCCTTTAATCTCTCTAGGATTTGTGCACTGATTTATCATAAAAATTCACATCTTCTAACGAGTGATTCTCAAAAGCAGAACACCCGAGGTAAAATGTTTCATCCACTGTATGTGCTATACATTATCATAAAAATGTAGCAGCCTGGATCGTTTCCAATAATTACATTTTTAAAAAGTGCTTGCATTTCACACTCATGCAGCATGGGTAAAACAAGAGGGCAGGCCCGTGGCAGGTCTCTGTGGGAAACAGTCATTTATCGCTCTTAACGTGGTGATCTGGAAACTTAATTGGTCCATTTCCCTCCCTCTCCATCTCTTTACTTCACTGAGGGCACTTGCTTCCTAACCTGCCATTGTGTTTAGTGCCACTCGTGACTGGCATAGCTGATGCCCACTGGGGTTTAGAAGGACGTTCTCTAAACAGCAAGTGCCTTGGGATCTGTCATGTTTTACACTTTTATCAATGGCTCAAAAGTGGCACACGTTCTATCGAACACACGTGGACCCGAACCTCCGTTTGAGCCCGGGCCTCCGGGTTATGAGTTTAGCAGGGAAATTAATCAGCACTAATTCTCCAGCGGTGAAATTAATCCAGCGCTGAATTCTTATGCAGTAAATACTTTGTCATTGTTCGATCAGAGCACTTTATTAGTCTGCGGAACAAGGTTTCATTAGGCAATGGGGAAAAGAGAAAAGCGTAATGTGGTGCCGCGTTACCATTGACATCTGCCGCAGTCTTTGGAGATTATCTTTCTATGGTGATAATTTGTGAGCCAGGTGTCACCAACAATTACACCCACCTCATCCTGTCTCAACAGGCCTACATATTGAGCAGTAGCTCTCCCCCCTCCCCTATTCCTCCCGTTTTCATCCCCCATCCGGCTTTTGTCATCTCACCTTCAGAAACTCAATCAAGTTGGCACTCTTTAGGGAGTTTATTAACACTTAGCATGTGAAAAACAGGTGATTGGCATCTCTGCATGACTAACCACTAAAATTAAGCTTTAACGATGAGAATCTTCTGAAGCTCTTCTCATAAATTTCTTCTGAGATCAATGGAAGGCTTGGAGTTTTTCAGTACTCATATAAGGAGCATGAGATGTCATGTATGTAACCATATAGGCAGAAATCATATATAGGTTAAAAAAATCTAATAGTTTCCAAAAATTGTATCATTTACCCACCCTCATGTCATTCCTAATCATTTTAGTTTAGTTAAAATAATTTAGCTGTGTTCATATTTATTAGTTTATTAAGTCTATAATTGTATTAATTTTTTAGTTTGTTTGTTTTGGTCTAGTTGTTTTAGTACTTCAAGTTAAATAAAATAAAAATTAGAAAGTTTTCCTTGGCAACTTGCTGAAATAAATATGTTTTATATATTACAGTTATCATCCTTTTTTATTTTTATGATTTTAGTTTTAGTTCATGATAATAACCATTGTTAAACTCAATCATAATTCTGTAATGATAGATAAATGAGTAACCTCAATAATGATCCAGTTGCAAATTCATATTATCATGAACTATGAATCATGTTGACCAATGTTATGATGCTTTCGATAGAATTACTTCCAATGTAAATGTGTTTTTGTGTTAACCAGTCATGACAGTGATGAGCAGCAGACCATTTGGTTGTCTTATAAGACATTCATGTTTTACTATACACTCGCACATAAGTAGTATAGCTACAAATCATGGTTGTGTCTGTTTCAGTGGTTTTGGATTGTGGTTTGTAAAGTGTTTTACTATTTAGCAACAGCATTTAAAACGTATTCCTCTAAACCAGGCAGATGGTAACCATATAAACTGTGACCATTTCGGACTAAAGGAAGTGGCCTCTTGTTGGTACGGGTGTTAAGCAACTTTGTTAAAATAATGTATGTACCCCCAAAACCTCTATGCCTATTTTGTGCCAGATGATGCTGGCACAAAATGAGGTTATAAGCAGTAGAAGAAAGTGAGGTGGGGGTACAGTTATACCCCTTACTGTTTCATACCTGTTTCACTTCCTCTATTCCATCTGGCCACACTTCCTTCTTAGCTTTCAAGTAGTAGTAATATTAGAAGTAGTTTTTTTTTTTTGGTACTAAAAGTTGATGCAATGTTAAAAGGATCCTCGGGATGTATGTGTAGCTAGTTGGTTTTGTAGGGCATTTTAGCTGGTTGCTATAAGTTGATGCTTACTGGCCCAAATCAAAAGATCACAGCCTCTATGATATTCAGGTCCCTAGATATGGCTCAGGTGTAAAACTGTGGGATTTTCCTCTAGAAGCACAAATGTGTGGGATGAGTTTATTTTGTTCAAACTTCTAACGCTCCACCACTTTACAAAACACAACAAAAACACAACAAAACAAACAACAAACACAAAACAAACAACAAAAAACAAAACAAAGCAAAACTAAACAAAAGGTACACTGTAAAAAATGACCGTGAATTTAACGGTAAAAGACTGTGAAAATGCTACAGTAAAAACCTGTTAAATGGTTAACGGTAAATTCCCCTACTATATACGGTGAAAACTGTATTGGACATTACATGTATTGGACATACATTTTACGGTATTATACTGTTTTTGGAAGTGAAAAATACTGTATAATTTACAGTGAATAACCATAAATTGACATTCCCAGAATTCCCTGCGTTACATTTCAAATTTGATGTTTTTTTGTTGAAATAACTATGTTTCTTAGTTTTTTTTCTTATCAGTTTTGTATATTAGGGTTGTGTGTTACACCTAATGTTGTTAAATGAATGTTTATTGCATTATTTCATGCGTGTTACCATGATGGTGTTTAGCGTTTGTGTGAATGACGCTGTGCACCTTCTATATATGTTATTATCTAAAAGCTGCTTGTGATGGGCTTTGGTTCATCATGTGACTTGCTCATCAGCACCAGCATTTGGTGGTTATCAGTGTATTACAAATGTACAAAACAGATTTCAGTACTTCAATAGGTTGGTATATTAACATTATATCAGTTAATGAAATTACGGTATTTAACTGTAAATTTAAGTTAAAAACGTAAAACCTAAAACGTTGCTACCGTATTTTTAATGGTAAAATTCCGGCACAGCTGCCGTTTTTTTACCGTAAATTTTAAAGATTTTTTTTTACAGTGTACTAGAATACTTCCCTTGCAACTCAAATTGTTATTGTGTTTGTGTTGAATTGCAAAACACATCTGTTGCTATCGCGGTGGAATTTTGATGGTATTTACATTTACGTTACTGTAACAACATAAATAAATTACAGATGTACAGATTGGCATTTTTCTTTCTTTCTTTAAATATAAGTACAATGCAAAAATGTATATATACAATAAGGTAATTGTATCACATGATCAATTTAAATGTTAGTACATAATAGTTAAGGGCACTTTGTAGTGGGTCTATTATTATTGTTATTGTTGTTGTTGTTCTTTCGTTTGCATATAGTTACAATGTAATTACATGTAATTACAGTGTACTTACTAAGAAAGTACTATAATATAAGGCAACTACATGGGTTTGGGTTAAGTTTAGAGGTAGTTTCAGGGTTAGTGCCTAGTTATTTTCCAGTTATTGAAATTATTATAACAAATACAGAGTATGAACAATACTAACTGTAAAATAAAGCGCTACAGCATTTTCTTATGGTCACTCAATTCAAAGTAAACAAAGCATGCATTTTCATGAAATTTGACTTTGATTATTAAAAACATTATTAAATGACCTTGTTCTTGAAACACAGTCATGAGGGTCTAAAGAGGGTCCTGTTTGTACCACACTGACTGTTTCAATGAACTTTTACGATCTAAAATCGTAAAACAAACAAAATGTTTATTTGTCTTTTTAATAAATAATAATACAAAATTGCGGCAGATTGCTTTTCTTGGGAATGGAAATATAAGTTCTGGCATTCACATTTGCTCCAATAGAAAAAATTAAATAAAAAAACGGGATAAGGTTTCTATCGCTTTCCATAAGAGGAAAAAATATCAAGAGACTGATTAATCAAATTTGAACTCACGCAGCAACCAAAATCGAAAGCATGTGTATTCAAGTCAATATTTGTATGAATAGTATTTTTAATTGATGTTTGTATAATAAATTCTGGCATCCTTCACATGAAGCACAGTGCTCCAAGACATTTAAATGAAGCATACAAATTCAGTTTGTATCTATAGCCAGCTAATACCCCTTTTGTTTTCTTTCATCAATAGACACTAGGATTTCACTAAACGCTATCACAAGCAAACAAGTACAGAGCAGGATTAGCGAGCATCCGCGGTGTCCATCCTCCTAGGTGACTAGCACACTGCTGGTGGCATCAGAAAGATCCATAATGCCGAGCAGCTGCTAGGGACGTCTGGACACAGGTGAGGATGATGCTCGCTCCAGACCGCAGGGCTGACGGCTTCCAGTATCACTGCATTACGGAGGTCAAAAGATCATCTCCACTAGCAACAAAGGATTTAGGATTAGTTTTGTAACACAGCAGGCCCTTTTCGTCTGCGGTGAATGCAAATGATGCAAACAAAAGCAATTGGGAGGTGGTGGTCTGTCAGATTAGGGGGTCTGGATGCACGCTTTGGATGCTGCGAATGAATCGCTCCGCTCTTTTGTAGAGCAGATGGTATTGTGCCGTTTCACAGTTGCTATTAAACTACATAATAGGTTCACTTTTAAGCTGCATCTTTTTTTGGAATGGCTTGGAGTAGCTCAGACTACCTTGTTTTCTTGCAAAGTGACTTTTGACCCAAAGGTATGATCCTTTAGGACCAAAAGAGGGCAGCATAGTTCTGTTTGATACAAATGGGAGATTGGTCGGTCACTCATATTCGAGAGATCCAGCCAAAACACCTTTGCCAATCACTGGAAAATTTTGAAGCGAAGAACATTTTTTAGTTTTATTTAACAATATAATAATAAAATAAATTAAATTAATGTCAGAATGATTGGAATGTTTTTCATTTCATTATAAGTTTCACCACAGTCAGCGAAACTGGGAAAGCAGGGAAACAATAAAAAATGTCTAAAAAGAATTTTAGACTTTTTTCATACACTCATGGTCACGGATAACAGACTCTTTTATCTCTTAGTTATTTATTTAAAATGTCTATTTTGCTGGTTTTTCCCATGGGAGCTGGATAGATGCTAATGTTATTACAAAAGAACATATATCTGTGTTTATAGTTGCAGTCATGTTTAATCTAATCCAATTATATATTTATGTACAGCATTTATGTGAATATTCCTGAGCCAACTGTAAATATGATGAAAGAAAATAGCCACAATAGATTTTAATTTATTTCAAATGTGTTGTGTATTTGTCAACGGTGAAATTGCAGAGTAGATATCAATTAGTACTTAAAAATCTATTGTACATTGTATTGATAAATAACTGCAGATACATTTGATTAACCAATAGGCAGTCAAATATTATATGACTATTTATATTCTGTTTCTTTCATTTGTCTTTTATTTCTTTGGAAGTGTATTTTCCAAACACAACATTTTATGATCCACGTTGCCATTGCGTCAATATTGGATTTTTGAGTCTGCTGAACTGACTACTGTAATTTATTAGTCTGGCAATTCAAAACCTAATTGCCTATATACCAAGGGTCTATAGATTTATATCCCGCAATTTCTCACGCAATATGTTATATTTAAAAGTTGTCATTTTAAAAACTTATTGATACATTACTTATGGAGCAGTACAATAAACTTAAAAGCAGAGGTAGAGTAGGAACTAAAATTATACGCAGTTCCCTACAGCCCGTTCAATATCCTACCAGGACAAACAAAATGCAAATCTCAATTGTTTCTCCTAGACACCAATGAGATTAAATGCATCTCAAACTTTTCTCCTGAGAAAAGATTGTAATCTCAGATGTCTCAACATGTCTCATATAGTGTGCTTAGAATGGCCAAGATACAAAATCAAAATTAGAGATCTTAAAATGTTTCAATCATTTAATCAATCCAGAAACAAATTCCCAGAGCTGATATCTCTTTTCATAGCTCGAAAATTCTTACTGTGTGCAAACAATCGTCTCATTTGTGTCTGTTTTTAGTATATTATTTCTTTCTTACTTTCTACATATTCCCATTGGAAAAAAAACACTTTGGATATTACAGGTTGCAAAAAGTAAGATCTACATGACGCAGGAATATGACATATTAAACAGACTTTTACAGGCCCAGTTTGTGTCAAATTAAATATGGAGCCAACGTTATATGGCCAAAGACTGAAATTTCTCATTAAATTCATACAAAACAAATTACCGGCATTACGATTTCTCTTTTTATAGATCTAAATTCTAACTGTATGATACCAATTGTCTCATCTGTGCATTTTTGGTATATTATTTCTTCTTTTTTAGCAATTTCAATCAGCTTAATGGCGGCTCTTTGTTCTTGCTGCATATCTTTCTGTTTCTGCAGATTTCCATTGAACAAAACATTTGAAATATCACAGGTTTAAAAAGGTAAACATGACCTATTGATCTCCACGACAGCAGGCCTACGAACAGACTCTCAAAGGCCCATTTTGTGTCCAATTAAATATGGTTTCAAATTTAGGAGAAGCGAATAATTATTAACTATAACCAAGGCCTGAAAAGTCAGAGATCTCAATATAACCTCAAACATTTATGCACTGTAAAAAATGACCATGAATTTAATGGTAAAAAAAACTGTAAAAATGCTACAGTAAAAACCTGTTAAATGGTTAAGGGTAAATTCCCCTACTATATACGGTGAAAAACTGTATTGGACATTACATGTAATTTTTTTACGGTAGTATACCGTTTTTGGAAGTGAAAAAAACTGTATAATTTACAGTGAATAACCGTAAATTGACATTCCCAGAATTCCCTGCATTACATTTCAAATTTGATGTTTTTTTGTTGTTGAAATAACTATTTTTCTTCTTAGTTTTTTCTTATCAGTTTTGTATATTAGGGTTGTGTGTTACACCTAATGTTGTTAAATGAATGTTTATTGCATTATTTCATGCGTGTTACCATGATGGTGTTTAGTGTTTGTGTGAATGACACTGTGCACCTTCTATATATGTTATTATCTAAAAGCTGCTTGTGATGCGCTTTGGTTCATCATGTGATTTTCTCATCACCAACTGCATTTGGTGGTTATCAGTGTATTACAAAGATGCAAAACAGATTTCAGTACTTCAATAGGTTGGTATATTAACATTATATCAGTTAATGAAATTATGGTGTTTAACTGTAAATTTAAGTTAAAACCGTAAAACCTAAAATGTTGCTACCGTATTTTTTACGGTAAAATTCCGATAACCACAGCTGCCGCTTTTTTACCGTAATTTTTTTTACAGTGTGGAGTTATGATGTCTCTTTTTATAGCTCTATAGTCTTACTGTACGAGAACAACTGTGTCTATTTTTAGCATAGTATTTCTTCTTTTTAGGAGTTTTAATAACGTTAACGATGGCCCTGTGCACCTGGATATCGAGAACTTTCTACAGATTTCCATTGACCTACATGACAACAGGTCTTCCACATATTGAACAGACTCTCACAAGCTCATTTTGAGTCCAAATAACCACGGAGTCAACTTTGACTGAAGCGAATCGCTATCAGCTAGACGCCTGACCAATGTGCTGTTGTTTTGGGCGCGCTCTCACTCTCACTCCGTGCTGCCAGCGGGACAGCGCACTGATTCGGCACGCGGCAGATGTGGCACAGTGGCGTCTGCCGCTTCCGACTGCAGCTCCCTGTGTGATGTGACTGAAGAGATGAAAGGCGAGGTTGTTGCCGTGGTGGTAATTACTGAGGATACAAACGGGAACAAAAAGCTGCTTTGTTTGCCATTCTGTCACCCAATCAGTGGGGTGCACAAATCTTTCTGATATGTCTGTCAGATGCATCTGAAACTTTTCTTTCCTCTCTGTCTTAATAAACTAATGGTAAGTAATAAGCGTGATGTTACGTAGACGTTCAATCGATACTACGGTGACTAATATTCAACTTTACATGCGTGAAATGAGGTCTGGGGTGAATGTTTCTCTTGCTAACTCTTTGTTGTTGTTTAATGAAGGTAAGCAATTAAACAGAGAGAACAACAGCAGTCAACAAACACCTTATTAGTTAGTTGGGGCCAACCTCGTCTAGTCAAGTATATGCGCGATAAATAAATCAGATCCCTCATTTCTCTGTTCCTGTTTGATTTCCTCTGAAGTCTGGGTGGAAGTGGCCTACACAGACTTAATGAGAGTGAGAGGTGTCATGTAACATTGAATGATTGACTGACGGCGCTGCAGGATGAACTCATGAGCTTCTGTCTCTTAAATAGCTGCCTTATTTAGGATGATCATTAGCTGGTGTCAGGTTTGAGATGTTCAGAACCTGATGCAATCAGGAGCAACTATTAATTGCAAGCTGTCGTAAGTGGGAGCTTGCTAAAACGTCTGTTCAAGTACTTTGGAAGTCAATGTAATGAAGTGCAAGTTTTATCATTAGGCTTTGCTTTTACTCTATAAATGGCTAATTCAGAAGTGAGTGGTATGACAATCTTATTTTACAGTATGAGTTTTTTGGTAACACTTTACAATGAGGTTCAATTTGTTAACTTTAGTTAAATGTATTAGGTATTATGAACAATACTTTTAGGTGACAATTTACTTTGAGGTCCAATTCTCACTATTAACTAACTATTAATTACAATGTTTGCCTCAATAATCTCCTAATTTGCAGCTCATTAATAGTTAATAAGGTAGTTGTTAAGTTTATGGGGTAGGATTAACCTAGGATCTAAAATATGGTCATGCAGAATAAGGCATTAATATGTGCTTTATCAATAATAATAAACAGTATGCATTGCTAGTTGATAGTGACAATTGGTCTTTAAAATAAAGGGTTACCAATAATAATTACTGTATATACTAATACATTTTTAACATTTCAAGTTGTATAAATTAAAGGTAGTAACATGAATTAATAAAGAACAATAGTATATTTATAAATGAATTTTAACCAAGAATAATTTTTTTTTTTTTTAGTTTATGATACCCACACTAACTAATGCTAATGTACTGTATGATTTCACATTCAAGTTGATAATGCATTATTGAAAAGACTCTTTTGTGTGTGTTATGCATCAACTCTGTTACCACCATATTTTTCACTATTCATTAATTCAAAAGTTCTTCAAATCATCACATTTTTAGGGACAAAATAAAATGTCTTAATATATTTAGGCCATGTTTGCCCCTATAGGAGAACATCTTGAAATGTTGCCATGTTACCATGATTCTGAGTAAACTTATAATTGAAGATTGCAGTTGAAAAATGTCCATATTAAAAAGCATCTTCGAGAATTCGTGACTTAAAGCACAAGACTTGCCAAGGTAATCTTTAAAATGGTCAACCCTGTTACCTTAATAGATTAATTTATCTATTAAATTATCTAAAATCTCGCCTAAGATTTTACAATTTAACAAGCAGACCTGACAGGATGTTTAAAAATGGACAATTTCATGTCCATGATGTCTACATTGAATTATCTTATATATATTTATGTGCACACCAAACACAAAGCGAATATTCTCATTGCATTATTTAGATTACTCACAGGATGTTTTTCATGTTACTCACACGAATAAAATCATAATGCTCTCCTCCATTTTCTGATACAACCACATGTCAAACTGGACGTGTCAATAAGCTCTTCGCTGATTGACTTGCACGACAACTCGGAATGCAAATTTTCCGCTCAATCGAGTTGAAATACTTGATTGAGGCATATATCGCTTGTCCGATCGCAGCAATCGTGTCGCCTAATTCACGTAATTCGCCTCTTTTTTTACTCGTCTTTGCATTAACTTTGTAAATAATCGATTCGTGCAAATAATTAAATTCGCTTTTGGTGTGGACATACCATAAGAAGCATATAATAGTTGAGCACAAGATTTGAAAAACTGTCAACTTCATTACTGCAATGGATTATTTTAGCCTATTGCACAATCTAACAACTTAAACACATTTTAGCCCTGGCAGAATGTTTAAAAATCACACAAAAGGTACTTAAACAGGAAAAAGCACCCGTTTCATTGAATGACCCAAATGAACAGTGTTATTCACAGTTTCTTGACAGTTCCTGCTAGAAACAAAGATGTCCGCTTTTCAAAAATAGCCCCCTGTGCAGCTGCCGCCCATTCTCTCTCAGTAACCCTTCAATCAAGAGTCCAGTCCTGGGTGGGCTGCCCTACTTCCAGCCCCCAAGAATCAGCACTGGAGGCAAGCCAACTCTCCCCCCTCAACACGACCAGGGCGTCCCGAAGGTTAATGCATGCCCGGTCTCCACTCGATCAGCTCTCATTACTAATGTTCAGGGGTATGGGTTACCAAATTGCTCCCAATTGGGCTCACGGAGCGAGACTTTGTGCCCAAAGCAAGACGTTCAGTGGAAATAATTATCAGCGGTTGGCCGGTAGGTCACCACCACATGTTCGCACATACTGAAGGACATGCAGGAACAAGGTCACGGTTATGGGTCCAAGACAGCTGATAATGCTTTAAGTACCGGTAGACTCTTTTTTTATTGTTGCTCCAGACACTGTCAAAGCATGCCTTGTGCTTGCTAAATGCTGTGTGACAGCGATATTAGATATTTCGATTGGAATTGTTTAATGGTTCGCCAAGATAAGCTGACTACACATGCTTTGGGGCTGGGTGAGTTGGGTGATGAAAACAGGTTATGATTCAACAAAGTCCGATTCGAAGCAACAAGTAAACATGTACAAAGGCACAAGCGCAGACATAGTGCACACTACACCCTACAGCATGTTCCAATTGGGTAATTTGGGTTGTTTAAGGGGAGTGAAAATGGACTTATTGAAATGGGCTCTCATTACAAGCCTCGTTATAATAGCAATAAAGTGACCTTAAGATAAGAAGTGAAAGTCTGAGGACCTGACAAGGAAACCCAGATAAAGATCACATCTATTAGGAGCATTCCCACTGATTGGAGCCAAAACGCTAGTCATTAAACAACTACAGAATACTTTAAATTGCAGACAATTTGGTATTTTCTACACATGGGGGGTCGTGACAACATTCTCTTTTTGTTTCTGACCAAAGTGTGTATAATTGTGTGTCTCCTAGGAATCAAAAGCAAAGACTAGCCATTGAGTAATCATGAAACAGAACAATGGAATGAATGAGTGTCTGCATTACGATCAGCCTTCCGCCCCGAAGCCCACCTACCTAAAAACGTTTTCATTAAATAAGACTTTGACACGCACTCATTCCAACACAAGCAGTGAAAAAAGGTGAAAATACACATCACATCCTCTTAACAAACCATCCTCACCTTGGAACGACAAAGCACTTCTCTAAAGCTGTTAAAAACACATTTCATTTCCAGGTGAAATTGCATAAATTGGGCCCATGGGTTTTCGCAACACTGCGGTGCTGTGCTTACACTTTTGATATGTTCAAAATTCTTGAATTTTATGTGTGTTTTATGTGAAGTCGTATCTGGAAGGCAAGACAGAATATTAATATTCAGTAGGTATTAATTTTCCTATGTTGAAAATGGTAATCTGTTTTTTTCCCCTTAAACATATTTTAAGAAAAAGCAGCAACCTGGCCACAATTTGTAACACATTTCAGTTCTTTTAGACGTGTTGTTCTAATATATAAATGTAGCATGACCAATATAATTTTATAGCATAGTAATACGTATTGAAATCAATGAAAAAAATTGTATTTATATTTTATAATAAATTCTATTTACAAAAATAATAATGTTTGAATGCCTATTTTGTTTAACTTATTAACCTTTTCTAATTATTGTACTTATCTCATTTGATTATTTTCTTTTGAGAATATTCATTACAAATTATTGCTTTAGTGCAAAACAATTTCAAATTGTGTATCAATTGATTTAAACAAAACAAAACACTGTCAAGGACTGTCCATTACTCTAAATTGTGATCAGATAAGCCACAATTAAAGCATTGTGAACATTATATCCACAAGATCCCACTGAATTTATATGTTTCAGTTTTTCTAGCAACAATGATAAAGAATCAAAAATTGCAGTGTACACTTCATGCTGCAATTCTTTAGTGACCGTCCTCCAATTAGCCTTCCAGTCGGCTGCAGTTTAATCTTGGCTAGTTACGAATGACTCTATCTGGATAATTGAAACCTCATACTGTCCTCAGTTGCCGGAGCAGATGCCATGCTTTACTGAATTTCTCGCCATCGCCGCATTGTGCTCACCTGTCAACCTCGTATTTAACAGCGTCTACCCGTTGTTAGCACCTGTCACACTCCCCGCCCTGTTCCAGCTCCATATCCCACTAAAACACAACGACACAGGGAGGATCTGTGCCACATGTGCCCTGGTGCTACTGACAAGACTTGAGCGAGTGTTGACAGACACCTACCACCACTGACAAGACTATTAACCCGCCTGGATTGTTCATAGAACTGAATGTATGACATAGACTAAAGGCCAACACACTCAGATGGACTTCTTTCTAATGCACAAGATGTAGTTTTACATGATGGAAGCTTGCTCTGTTGGATACTTACAAGCAATAATATGCAGAATGTAGAATATATAGAAGCCCCAAAAGAGTCACAAAACAGCTGCCATTTATTTGAATAAATGCACTCACACACACACACACACACACACACACATGCACGTCTGGTCAGCTATCCTTGTAAGACTCTCCATAGGTGTAATGGTTTTTAAACTGTACAAACCGTATTTTCTATCGCCCTACACCTAAACCTACCCCTCACTTTCTGCATTTTTACTTTCTCAGAAAACAAATTGTGTATGATTTATAAGCTTTTGTACCCGTGGAGACCTTAGGTCCCCACCATGACACAAGTCCCCATGAGTCTGTGTGTATTCAGGTTTAAGTCCCCACCAGGATGTATAAACCTGTACACGCACACACACACACACGCACGCATGCACGCACACACACACACATAGGCTGCGCACACAGCCAAGCAGATTCAGTAAATAGAACAAGGCCTTCTTTAACGGTCATTTATTTATAAATCAAACCCAGATGGGACATTTAACCAAAGTGAAATAATTTTCAATCTTCGTATGGTGAAATTTAATCATCATCAAACTCAATAACTGAAATATACCCTCGAGCCAACACTGCTATTTATAGAAATATAAACACCAGCAGAAAATGGCAGGCATCTTTACATATGTAAGATTATGTCCATAAAGTGTGAGAAAAGTTACTTAATTCTTGCAGATTTGCATTGAGTTCTGTATTGAGTACCCAAAACACTGCCATTTTCTGCAATGCAGATCCTGTAAAAACCTGTGGGAATTGCCATGCGTTGCTGCCTTCCAGTTCTGCTCGCTGTCAGATGTTCAGTTCCATGTGGAACGTTCCAGAGACCCATCATTTCCATTCTGAATTCTGATCATTGCTCAAACGTCCCAGAGCCAAGCTCATCAGCGCTCAGAGATATGTTGACAGGTGTCCAGTCTGTCTTCGTGCATCTAAACGGTGCCGTTCCACTGGGAATGCCAAGTTTCCATAGCTGGAGAGTTTCAAAAGGTTGCCAGTTTAACATTAAGTCAAATGATCAGAGGTACTGTAATTGAGATGTAATGCAAATGTCAAGTGTGTCTAATTGTCCTGCACTTAGGGACAATTAGAGTCAAGCAATTGGCTTTCATGGCTGAGCGGACCGCAGTGCCACGACCTCTTAGTTGATTTGACCTGAACTTGACCAGGGCCCGTGGTGCCAGTTCACAGTTGCTGGTAGATGGAGGGTTACCAGTGCTTAGTGGATCATTTGAGTGACAACATTATTTTCTGCCTTTGAAGCAGCTTCTTGAAATAGTGCATGCTTGTATTTGAAATAATATAGATATTATGAATCCCATTATTAGTCCGAGAACTAGTCCCTCGACTGAGCCTGGAGTGTTTCTCTTTTTTTTTTGCATTTCTGTCACCTGATGGAGTTTGGGTTCCTTGCTGCTGCTGTCATTGGCTTGCTTAGTTTGTATCTAAAGCACATTTAATATTCAATAATGTCACTGACTCTATTGGATGAGAACAAAATTTGGACTGAATTGAGCTCATTATTGTCTTCTGCTTTATATCTGCATTGAATTAGTTTTTAATTGATGAATTTTGCAACATCAACACTGTTAATGAACAGAATTTAATCAACACTGAACTGACTCGAGCTGAATATATTGACACTATTTTCTTCAGTATAGCTGCTTAAAGCTGAATAGAACTTGTTTCGTTATGAATTAACTTTATACAGTTATTGAAGTGAAGTGAACTAACCAACCAAGTTTGCATCATTGATTCTTTTACCTTCCTCTTTAATACTGCACAGAAAATGGTAAAATGTAATAGTAAGTCAAACATATGTAATATCGCCGAATCAACCTAAATACATTAATTTATACCAACAAAACTAAATTGTGTGGGTTAAAAAAGATAGAAATAGCTCTTTAAGGTGATGCAGGCCAACACTTAACACGGTTTGACAAACTGTAATGCATATGCTCAGAATTTGTACTTGTATTGATGATGCAGTTTAAATCCTGAGATGCATCTCTAAACGAAATTATTTAAAACGAAACAAAAACAAAAGTCTCTAGTCGGTGCTATAGAGATTTGGCTCCAGATATTTGGCTCGTCTTATTGCCAATCATCTAATAAGAGCCATCTTCACAACAGCACTGAATCTGACTTTGCAGCAGGAACATGGAGTTCTCCGAGTCAAGCACTCTGAGTCAACTCTACACAATACAATAAAGAACAAAACAAACCCCCCACACCTGTGGGATTTCTTATTTCCGTCTAACCCAATGACAGATAAGAGAGAACAGATTATATTTAAACAGTCTACACTCTAAAAAATGCTGGGTTAAATACAACCCAGTGCTGGGTAAAATAGGGACAAACCCAGCAATTGGGTTGTTTTGACCCAGCAGTTGGGTTACTACCCAGAAGGTTGGGTTAAACATTTAATCCAACCGCTGGGTCAAAATAGCCCAATTGCTGGGTTTGTCCCGATTTTACCCAGCACTGGGTTGTCTTTAACCCAGCATTTTTTAGAGTGTACACTTGCAATAGATGGGCTAATCACATATATTACCCATAATTTCAAATAAAATACGAGCTTTTCGTAATATTACGAATTATTTTTGATTCGTGAATTCTTTCAATGACATAACAGTCATTTAAACTCGGCTTCCCTCCAAAGGTAATTGTAATTAATTAATTGTATTATTAAAAAAGACTGATACATTGTATCAGACATGATACAATATTTTTCTAAGCATATAATCTATAGGAATATTAGTATTATGTTTAGTATTATTACTATTATTATTATTATGTCGTCATAAAAAGATTGTATCATGTCTGGATACAATGATCAATAATTAAAATGAGCAAAACAAAGTGTTATGTATACAGTTATTTACTTTTTATATGTATACGTTAGACATCTAGGCTTTTATTTATTAGCATTACAGTAAGATTTTGCACAGCGAAATGAAAAAGGCTAAAAATAAAGTAAAGACAATTAATTACACAGCTTGTGAAAAAATTGCGAGTAGGTTTTGTTTTCTTAAAGCCAAAACAAATAATTTCTCATTCTTTTTTTCTTTTGATTTTGGGGGTGAAATATGAACAGGGCATTTCCTTTTGTGAGATTTTCCAAATGTCTATATGAAGTGCTGCTTGAAGTCATTGTTCCCAATGTATTTTTCCAGCAGTGATCTCTTAAAGCGTGTCTTCTTGTAGGGTGTGCGTGAACCGTTTTGCCCGCAGCGATCATAAAGCAATCCACTACAAAACAAGCACAAAAACCAGCACATTACACATCAGAAGAAGAGCAGCGAAAGTCTAGGGCCAGTGTGAGGGAGCAGCAGACGAACCCGCAATGATTGGCACCCCGAATCCATTGCCCTGGCTCTCCAGGGCTCGTTACCTCTGACAACTCAGTTCCAGGTGTGTCGTTGGGGGGCCCGCGAGCATGTTCCATTTGCAAGCGGGGGCCAGTAAGGCAAACACTACAGTGTTTGTTAATAATGATGTGCCTTGCCAGCGCAGCTAACTACATCCGCCTTTGTAACGCGAGACTCCGTGACAGCTTTTGCGCGGCAAACTAAAAGGCCATTTTACAGCTGTCAGGAGCTGACAGCCATTACCCCTGCTTACACACCACTCTCAGTATGCACTGTCAGGCACACGGGAGACGCCGCTACTCCCTACCTGTGTCAGTCGCACCAGCTATCATTTCGACTCTAATTAGCTACACTGCTCTCCGTCGCGGAAAACAAAGAGACTTTCTATTTTTGTCCTGATATATATTCTGATGTCTTTGTGTCTCCTCCGCATGTTTCTCTCTTTCGTCCTCCCCTCCTTGTGCTTTCATCCCTTTCTTCTCTCCCCCTTTCTCCTTGTTTGTTTGTCGGCGGAGCGGCGCATTTCATCACCCACTTCCTCGGCGGAACGTGTGATTCCGACAGTCGTTAAACGAGACTTAAATTAATACAGACAATGGGGAAACTTTTTTCCTGGCGCCCGGATTCTTTTTCATTTGTGGCGATTGTTATGCAGAGCTACGCGAGGGTGAATGTTTCCTCTGTCAATGAAGACCCTCTTCATTAAGCAAAATGGCAAATAATAATGATTCGAGCCAACCTGGATTGCAATCTTGACGGGTAAAAATCAAGTGCTGCTCTGCCTCCGAACCCTTCTAATTAGCATTTAAACCTGTGATTTTAACTGCAGCATGTTGCATCAATGTAGCATCAACAATGCAATAACCTGTCACAGCTGCTTAGCATTAAACGTCACCTGATGGAATGTAATGAAGGCAATATTCTTCCGTTCATTGGATGCAATCATTTGTAATGATTGTGGCCATGCTGTAACTACCTTTTGAAATTTCCACATTTGTTCCCATTATTTTTCAAAGCTACATATCTTAACACGTCATATTTGCTTCTTTAGAGTAGCCTACACTCAAAAAAATGCTGGGTTAAATACAACCCAGTGCTGGGTAAAATAGGGACAACCCAGCAATTGGGTTGTTTTGACCCAGCGGTTTGGTTAAATGTTTAACCCAACCTTCTGGGTAGTAACCCAACCGCTGGGTCCAAACAACCCAATTGCTGGGTTTGTCCCTATTTTACCCAGCACTGAGCTGTATTTAACCCAGCACTTTTTAGAGTGTAATCCACATTTTGCCATTTTTAATTATTGATTTATGATAGCCTAAAAAATATCTCAACACCTTATTCAAAGAATAATTCACTCAGAGCTACTTTTAGGCATATTTGGGTTTGTTAAGCAGAAATAATATGCTTCAGTTTTTCACAAAATACACTCTTAAAAATGCTGGGTTAAAAAGGGACAAACCCAGCTATTGGGTTGTTTTGACCCAGCGGCTGGGATGTTTTGAACCAACCAAAACCAATAGCTGGGTTTGTCCCTTTTCAATTATATTTTACCCAGCATTTTTTTTAGAGTGTAGCATGTGCCTGGAAGTGACTGCACTAGCTGGTGGGCCATTGCTTTCAAGTCAATGAAGAAGATGGAAAACAACAATAAAACAAAAAAAAAATGAAGGTGGAAATAACAAAAACATTATATGAGAAGGACAGAAGATACCAACATTTGTACAACTCAAGTTTAAAAGACTATAAAGATGACGTAATGGTGGAAAAATGAAACATGCGCCAGACTTGGATATATCGTTTGATTAAGTCTTTCTGTCATTAACTCTGGCAAGCGCTGCTCTGTTTGAATCAGTTTAAATGAGCATTATGAGTGAATATGTGTGCATTCTCTGTGTCTTTCAGCATTTCTGCTTGTGAAATAGAAGAAATAGTTCCTATCCCACACAACAGTTAACACAGTCTCTCACCAAGTAAACATGAAAACCAAGAAGCACTAATTTTGGGCTTGTTGATTATTTTTTCTAGAGAAATCTGGCAACATGGAGTTCAAAAACGTCATCATTTACTCAGGACATTTTATGTTCCACGAAAGCTGTTGTTTCCAGTCGTGTGGTTCAACCAACACACTGAAATTGCATCATAGGATCCTTGAAGACCCTTGTGTATCCAAAACAACAAAAAACTAAAACTTGACCTTTTATTACATTACATAGCAAGTTCAGGTTGTAAAATGTGAAATATACATTTTATGAAATATAAATTCATTACATTTATATTTAAAAAAGCTTTTTGCTTTATATCTTGAAAAATATATTATAAAACTTTTTGACAAGGTGCAAGGAAAATATTTTTATTATGTTTATAATTACAATGGCTGATCAGCAAGTTAAACTTGTCAGTTAAATAAAACACAATGGAGCATTTTGTGAACATTGTGTGTTTGCATTTGCCACTAAGTGGGAGAAAGAGTGGCTTGCTGCTCTGACGAAGGGGATATGTATAAACACATAAAAGTGGTGTTGCAATTTTTGCTTTTACAATCACCGGCTTCCTTTGATCCTGAAAAAAAAAACTTTTCTCTGTCTCTCCCTCTTGTTTCGATGAGATAACAAGATTACACTTCTCCCTAAATTCCTCCATTGCATAAACACTTTCGCGCAGGGAGGGAAAATAACACACAGGCAACAAACCGCGGGCACTTGAACCAGACTGCTGTGAA
The DNA here is from genome assembly GCA_018155175.1 of Sinocyclocheilus anophthalmus. Taxonomy (NCBI): domain Eukaryota; kingdom Metazoa; phylum Chordata; class Actinopteri; order Cypriniformes; family Cyprinidae; genus Sinocyclocheilus; species Sinocyclocheilus anophthalmus. The sequence goes on from JADLZN010003783.1 coordinate 239,283, forward strand.
AATAAACTGTGCTCCCCTGTTTGTGCTGCTCCGTGTGCCAGCGCTTAACACAGTCAGAGACGGCAGGGCTGCACTGTCATGGCAAGCTTGAGAAAGAAATAAACAAGACCCAGAAAGCCGATGAGTGTTTGTGGGTTGGCTGGACAGAAGTACAGAGATGTTATTATTATTATTATTATTATTCTGGGCCAGTACATGAGTGTTGATGCCAAGTGGTGTGAAGCAGCTATGATGAAACTGATATGCTGCTAGCATCATCTGAACTTGTACAGATCATCAAAACTATGATGAAAAGAAAACTAACTTCAAATTTGTTGAATATCAGCTATTCATGATGTTAGTACAATGGTGCTGTCTAACGGTACACCTTAACATATTTTCCCACATATTTCTCTAAATGTTAGTGAAATATTAATAAGCAGTGAAGTTTTTTGTTTGAATGTTCTCTATCTATCTATCTATCTATCTATCTATCCTATCTATCTATCTATCTATCTATCTATCTATCTACTGACTCTGTCCCGGCGGCCATCTCTATTTGTTTCTGTCTGTCTGTCTGTCTGTCTCTGTCTGTCTGTCTGTCTGTCTGTCTGTCTATCTATCTATCTATCTATCTATCTATCTATCTATCTATCTATCTATCTATCTATCTATCTATATGTCTGTCTGTCTGTCTGTCTGCCTGTCTGTCTATATATCTATTTGTTTGTCTGTCTGTCTGTCTATCTATTTGCCCATCCGTCTGTCCGTCCGTCCGTCCGTCCGTCCGTCCGTCCGTCTGTCCGTCTATCTATCTATCTATCTATCTATCTATCAACTATCTGTCTATCTATCTATCTATCTATCTATCTATCTGTCTGTCTGTCTGTCTGTATATCTATTTGTTTGTCTGTCTGTCTATCTATTTGCCCATCCGTCCGTCTGTCTATCTATCTTTCTATCTTTCTATCTAGCTATCTATCTATCTATCTATCTATCTATCTATCTATCTATCTATCTATCTATCTATCCATTTACCTGTTTACTCATCCATCCTCCTCTCTATAATTTCTCTCTCTGGTCATCTCTGCGCTGGTGGGGCCCCTGAGGTCTGTGTGGAGCAGCTGTTTCGCTCTAACAGTATTATTCTGCCTGGGGCTCCTCGGGGACCCCGGCAGTCTCGTTAATCAAAGCCTCTGTGAGCTTTACCCAGCACTGGTGCATCTTCCCCTGCCCCATCCATCATAAACCCCAGCAACGCTGCGCGCGTGTGCGCACTCTTCCTGTTTTGAGAAATAAATCGAGACACTACAAGAAAAAAGCAATTAAGGGAGGTCTTTGGTTTATCATTCACGGGCTAATGGACCACCTATTCCTCTTACTTATTTATCTGTACAGTGGAACTGGCAATACTGGTGAGTATTGTGAAGTCTGATGTTCCTCATCTTTTAAGGGCACTCTGTCTCTCAAAAGAAATAAATGAGGGTCTAAACTGGACACAGGGCCAGAGGGAATTCATCACGGCCTACGTGTGGAATTATGAGCAGGAGCTGATGGACGGTCAGTGTGAAGGTGAGAGAGCCTGAACTGGGCTCTGTTTGACGTGTTGTGTTTACATTGAGCTCATGATAATGTCAGAAGCAGTCGTGGTCACTCATGACTTTACTGTGTGACTCATTGACACTCTTCCTTCACTCAACATGCCTTTCTACAAACAACATTGCAAAGAAATAAAAATGAAATTCTGCCATTATTTACTCACCTTCATGTAATTTAAAAACGTTCTTCTGTGAAACACAAAAGGAGATATTTTTGGGGCAGAGTTTTTTTCCCTAGCCTTTTCCATGTAAGTTTCCTTAAAGAACAGAACTAAATTCAAGTTGTAGTCAATAGGGCCATTCGCACCGTAGGAACCTTTTCATAGTACCAGAACTAATTGTGGAACTACCCACTTTTTGGCGTTTTCGCACCGCTGGAACTGGGTGCAATTTTAGTACCGGACTGCCTTTTTCGAGAACCAAATTAGCTCCTACTCCGGAGCAGGGTCTAACCAGCAGAACTGGTACTAATCGTGACGTAAGTAGACATTGATTGGCCAAACGCGTATGAAAACGCCCTCACCCGCCATGGTTTAAAACGCCATGTAAACATACTGTAAACATTGTGTCAACTTATTTCGCAAGTATGGAGAACCGCGATAGATGGACGCTCTCTGAAGTGCAGGCACTTGTAGCAAATTGCCAGTTGTCGTTGGAGATTCTTAGTCCTCCTTTCCGTTCTTTCAATCGCTTTACGTATACGTCGACTTTCCATGTCCATTATTGTGAAACCCGTGAGACAACAAAAACACAGCTCCGATCAAAGCGTCTTCCATCCTCCTGTTTTTAATGTTGTTCTTCTTTGTTTCTGTCGTTGAACGCCGCGCACAAATGACGACGCTGTCGACCGGCTTACGTCACTTCCTAGTACACACTGTCGGTGCGAATGCAACCCTTTAAATGGTACTGGGAAATAGTTCGCGCAAAATCAGCCCAGTACTGCAGCTCTCAAAACTCATTCCTGCTGGTATTCAATTAAATAAATAAATATATACATGCGTACATCATACATACATACATACATATTACAGTTGATATGTTACACCTTCTTTTACTTTTTCATAAATAAATAATACATATTTGTTTTCTTTAAAGCTGAATTAAGACTTTACAATAGTGAGATGTAAAATGTTTTCTACTCTAAAGGATGCATTTATCCAATCAATATGATTGTACAAGTGTCTTAATTTTCCTACAAGGCAAAGTGGTAAAAAAAGCAATGAATTGATAATTAATTCATTCATTCAGCTTGGAGGATGCAAAGAAAATGGAACCACTTTAGATACCAGTTCCAGGTCCAATCACACCGGTAATGTAGACTTTGCAGGTAATATTAATCTAATGGACATTTGATTTATGAGTCATAACTTTTATGACATTTCTGATGCATTTGATTATTTAACATACCATATATATTTTTGTTTTATTCATTAAAAAAATTTCCGAACATAGCAAAGATTCCTTTCACCAGTGGAGCACTATAATTCAGAGCATTAAATTCTGAACCCGAGATAGATAAATTTCTCTTTAATAACCTGTACTACCAGGGACAGTAATGTTATTTTGACTGCAGCTCCAGTAATGTATTCTGACTTCACATTGCATGGTTGAGGGGAGAGCGGAGAAAGAAATGGCTGCCATTGTAATGGAAACCCCATTATAGCCCAGTTTAAGGGTAGGAGTAAGTGGGTGGTATAGTATAATTACCTGTCTCCATTAAATCCCAGGTCAAAGGGTTATACTGCAATTGCATCAAATTGACCGTATTTGGGGCACTTGGGCAATTGCAATGCAGATAGCTCTTCCTGGCAATCTGAAGTCCTGGATTTCAATTTGAATAATAGAAATAAGACTGAGACCGCTTTGGTCAGCAGTGGAAAGTGATTCGTTATGAATTTATTTTCAATATTTGATTTTAAATCAGAATGTGCTAATTGCTGCTGTCTCACAGAGGTGTTTCCTGTACACTGGATTAATGCTACAACACTCTTACCAGGTAATATGAAGCCACCCCTCACTTACACGCCACTAAACTGAAAGTCTTAGGGATGTAACGATTAACCGCGAGCCGGTTGAAAATCGATTCAAATATGTGACGATTTAAATCGGTTGAGATGCTAAACAAATCGCGATTCATTTAGGTGTAGGAGTTTATATGAATGCATGTCTGAGGGGAACTTACGGTCTTTAGAAAAGTTTAGATGGTATTTTTTCTATTCATCTTGCCTCTGTATAATGCATATTAAAGTTCATACAGTGGGGGGGGGCCGCAGCGCTGCTTTGTTTACAGCGGAAACCAGGAAACGCTTTATGCGCCACCTACTGGCAGAGAGTAAATCTGCGTCTCATTCAGCTAGTCTGCTGTTTCATGCAGATATTTTTATGTATAATTTCACAAAACTGAAGTCAAACAATTCTGTTTTTGCTTCAAATTTCGAAATTATACAATCTAATTTAGATTAAAAACTGCTCATGTTGCATGTATGCAGCATCTTTGTTTGGATCATGATTAAAATGCAGTGGTTGCCTCATTTTAAATGGAAAGCACAGACAAAGACTTATTTTGTTTATATGAAGATATTTATTTTATGTGTTGTTTATTTGATTTGGGGCTTGTTTTAAAATTTCAATTTAGTTTTGTTATTTACATTTACATTATATTTAAATGTAGTCATTTAGCAGACGCTTTATCCAAAGCGACTTACAAATGAGGACAATAGAAGCAATCAAAACCAACAAAAGAGCAATAATATGCAAGTGCTATATTAGTATATTATTACAGTGTTATATTTCAATTTCACAAAGAAATGTGCAGCATTTTGTCCAAGCAATAATAAAAGGACACATTTAATTTAATTTGTCTTAAATCTCATTTTGTAAAAAAAATCATGAATTGAATCGAATCGTGAAATCAAAATCGTGAATCGAATCGAATCATGCCTTGAGTGAATCGTTACATCCTTAGAAAGTCTGCATGCAAATCATTTTCCTTGCCTATCCCAGCCGAAAGAACTACGTACCAAGGATGCTGTTTTCAAACTGTGGCGTAACTCAAAGTGACGTGAAATGTTTTGGTGGGTTCAGAGAAAGTGCATCCAGTGCATTTGCATGAAAGCGACTTGTAGGTTCATCGAAATAGGAAATCTCCATCACACTATTTTGGCAAACTTTTAATGGTCTTCCCATTGCATCAATTTGCATCACTTTGCTTCGAAACGGGGCCCCGTGCGCCATGGTAACGGCACCGGTCAAGGCGTCAGAACAAATGGAAAGCAGGACTCTCTGGTAATACGGATACAATTACTGGAGATTACTGGGTAATGGTTACCACATGGACACAATGAGAACCTGATCATTCCCCCCACCCTCCTTCACCTCCTCATGTACATCTAGGTGCTTTCCTCTCACTTGCCACCAAAAGAGAGAGAGAGACAGTCGAAATGAGTGTGACTCTGAGAATGTGAAACAGCCCAGAAAGAAAATGAAGGCTGATGGATATTTGTATCCTTTCCCAGGTTTTCATTCTTTCTAATTTCCTGTTCAGCTTTTACATGGTGTCAGAGCAGGGGGAGGCTGTCAAACCTGGCTCCTTCACACAGTTGAGTCTCATTCGGCACTTGACTTTATCTGATAGGAATGGAGACAAGAATCCTATTGCCTGGAAGGTGACATTGCTTGGGGTCTGGATCAACTCCCTGGAAGCAAATCAATCTGCGGGGTGCTCCGTAAACACGGAGGTTGTTACATGGCTTTGTCAGGGCTCTGTAGAAAGGTTAGCGATGCAAACCGCTGACTTTAGCAGTTCAATTACAGAGCACAGCTTTCTGAGAATAATCAGTATATGGCGGCTTGTTCTGCCCTCAAAAAGGCGTAATACGATACAAGCCGTTCATGCACGTCAACAAATGAAAACAAATCTTAGGGCAAAGTGTGTCATTTTTGCTCTTCCAGCATCAAAGGCATTAATCTGAAGACAATTTTAGTAGTGCTTGCATGTTAAAAAATACATTAAGGTCCTATTTATACATACTGCAAAGTTTTTCGCTCAGGGGTAAAAAGAACGGTACTGTTTGCAAACATTCCTTCATATCTTTAAAGCATGTTTTTTTTTCTCAAGCACTGAGCCAGAAATCTCCCCTTCAGTAGCATTTACATACACCAGACTTTACAATTGTATTTCAATCTATATTCTAAAGGTTTTCCTTTATTCTAAAAGGACTTGTTCATATATCATTAGCCATTTTTATACAGTATAATATTTTATTTCTAAAAATATGGTGATTTTTTTTCCCCGCCTGTTGACAGTATTTTCTGATTAATGCAGTAATAAAAATAGATACCCCAAATTCCTGCTGTGACAACCCTAATATGTGCACACAATGAAACTTTATCATTTTATCCAGTGTTCAAAATGTATGCAAATTAGTTCATATTTAATTAGGTAGTGCCACATTTGCATATTTAAACAAAACATTTCAGAAATGCTTTAATAAACTGTGATGAATCAAACGGTGAAAGTATGGTGATATGTATTATTCTTAAAAAAGTATCTGATCATAGGCATGTATGTGGTTGCACCAGCTCTGCAATTTGGCAGTCAAATCACATTTATTTAGATATAAATAGCTTTATACAGTACAGATCGTTTCAAAGCAGCCAACATATTAAACAGGAAAAAAACAGTGTCAGTGTTGCAAAGAAACACTGAATTTCAATTATAATTACAGCTACAGTTTCAACTATAAAGTAGCCTAGCTCTCCAGTCTGTTCATAAAATAAAGTGTCCCTATTATGGGTTATGAAAGGTTCATATTTTGGTTTTGGGAGTCCCCAACAACAGGTTGACAAGCACGCAAAGTAAAAAAAACACTGTAATTGTCCTATAATATGCATTTATCTTTACCTTATTTGCTCAACGACTCCCAAATGATTTGCTCAACGATTAATTTTTTTTCAAACCCCTCCTTTGCGTGACGCTAATCTGCGGTGATTGGTCCGATTGGTCTATTTCATTTCCATTTCATGCCTGTAATGCGTGATAAAGCAGCATTTGTGTGCAGTGCTGCTTTGTGTAGAGCCGTTACCGGGGAAACCACTATTTTTACCGCTCCAAAAGCGGCACCTTGTGGCAAAGAATGAATTTGCATTTTCATTCAGACCAACACGAAAATTGCTGATGAGTTCCCCTCAGGACTCGAGTTGCGTCGAAACGCTATGGGAACGCCTTCAGTGTGACCACACTCTGATTTACGTGTGTAATCAGTCCAATGGATGGGCGAGACGTCACGGTCGGGTGACGTAGTGACCAGGAAGCTATAAAAGCACGCGCAGTGGAACCGGCGTCAGCTTTCTGTCATTCAGCAAGCGCTCTGTATGTGTGTCAGTCAAACTATCTGTTGTGAGTCTTATTTAGTGTTGTTTGTCCCACTTATAAGCTCCTAATATGTCTAAAAAGCCTGAGGAAAGAACAACCTTTGGGTGAGAGCAGACTGCGTTGTAGGCTGTGTGTTCCTCCCTGCCCGTGTTATATTACGGGTGGGGATACACACAGTCTGTGCGCTGTCTGCCTGGGAGCGAGGCACACAGAGTCTGCTCTCAAGGGAGCCTCATTGCGTGCGTTTGCCGCTGCGTACGCTTCGCTCCCAGAAGGGTCTCTTCGAGGAGGGAGCCTTCGCCAATGTTCCTCACTGTGCTGGCCGCGCTTCCGCCGAGGCCGAGCGGCGGCTGCACTTGTAGAGTTTGCAGATGGATCTGGTGAGGAAAGAAGACGGGCGAGTCCCTATCTTCTTCCTCACCTACCAGATCCAGTGCCCGATCTCTGGGTTTGGAAGCCCGTTCTGCGGCTGCTTCCTCCCGGGGTGAGGGCTCGACGCTCCGCCTGTCTTCATCCGAGGAGATTGATGTGGAGGGTGTCGATGAGGATTTGCCCCCCTCATTCGTCCCAGTATGAGGAGCTATTAAAGGTGGTTACTCGTGCTGTGGCCAAGTTGAACATCGATTTGCCCACCAAGAAACAGGCTGAACCACAGAAAAGCAAGCTGGGTGAACGCTTTCTGCGGTCTAGGGAACGCCTTCAGTGTGACCACGACTCTGAGATCCGTGTGTACTCAGTCCAATGAATTGCGAGACTCCGGTCGGGTGACTAGTGACATGAAGCTATAAAAGCACGGCGTCACCTCCACGCCGTAGCTGCCTTCTTCCCGCCCCTCCCCACAGAGGTATCGAGGTCGTGGGCTAGACCATTCTCGGCCCGCCTCTTTATCCCCGCTTCTGACTACTATGCTAACATGGCGGGGTTGAATGAGCGTGGTTACAGGGCAATGCCCCGGGTTGAGCAGACGCTTGCAAACTATCTGTCTCCCGGCGCAGCATCGTCCTTAAAGGCCCCGGCATTGCCCTCCAAGCCACTGCATACAACTTCAGCGCTGGTGGGCAAGCGGTACTCGGCAGCGGGTCAGGCTGGTGCGTGTCTGTATCAATTACAGAGACCAACTTATCTGGGCGTGGTGTGGGATTCGACCACAATGCAGGCACGTCTGTCTCCTGCTCGGATCGAGTCGATCCTCACCGCAGTCGCGAGAGTTAGAGAAGGCCGGTCACTCACTGTCAATCAGTTTCAGAGACTGCTGGGTCTGATGGCAGCTGCGTCCAACGTGATACCTTTTGGGCTGCTGTACATGAGACCACTACAGTGGTGGCTCAAGACCAGGGATTTCTCCCCAAGGGTAAACCCACTTTGCATGTTCAAGGTCCCGCCGCACTGCTTACGTGTCTTAGACATGTGGAGGAAACCTTGGTTCTTGTTAGAAGCTGACATTTTTTCGGTAATTCTGCGGGATGGGAAACAAAATCACTATTAATCAATGTTGGTGCGCACCGACAACACAGCGGTGGTCTCTTTTATCAACCACCAGGGAGTTGGACTGATTACACACGTGCTTCAGAGCGTGGTCACAATGAAGGCGTTCCCATAGCGTTTCAATGCAGCGTCTCGTTCCCTCGGGGAACTAGGGTTACATGCGTAACCTGGAGACGTTTTCCCGGGTCTGCGCGTGCAACAAGTGGGCGGGCAATATGCTAATGCTTCATGTTGACGTCAACATGAAATGGCTTGGGATTCGTTTTAAACATGACTCGTTTCAATGATTCAGAGTCGACTCTTTCTTTTGAGAGACAATAACTTTATACATGGTGCACGTTCAGATCTAAAACTTTACAGAATGTTTTCATTCACTTAGAGCTGTGTTACACACTGCATGAAAGGTCATTTTCAAAAAATCCATAATAGGGGCACTTTAACATGAAAAGCACCTAAACAAACTCCATATGAACTTTGCTTTGTCCAAATTTTGTTCAAAATGGTGTCACACATGTTTGTTCTTCAATTTCACTTTATATACTGTATGCAATATAGCCTATTCAAAAGATTCATTAAGAAACATTCAAGGCTTTACAAAAAAGCCATTTCCTATGTTTTTAATGCCTATCAAGGCATTAAAATAATGAGTTCTGGGTGGTTACTAGTTGTTTGCTACCTGTCCCAATTTCAAAAGAGTCCACCCTTAAAAAACTGGAGCAAATGGATGGACTAATTACGAAGTAACAACTCACAATCCACCACTTGCAGCAACATCCAAATGTCCAGTAAACAGTATAGCATGTGTTAGCAACACTAAGGTCACAGGTTCAAACCCCAAGGGTGCTTTGGATAAAAGTATCTGCCAAAACATTATTGTATCTGCAGTATGAACTATGAATAAGCAAAATCAAGCCTTTAAGTGTGGTAGATAGTTTAAATTCAAAATAGTACAACATTCGTTCAGCTGGATAACAAAAACCAAAATGTGTCTGCTGAGAATGAGACCCAGATGAGCATGAAATGGCGTCCCATGTTGTTGTCTCTCTCAAGAGCAGCTGTAGGGTAAGAGAGGGTCAGCAGCGGGCATCAGCTGAGTGTCAAGGTGCATATGGTCCTGCCCGATCCACTCGCTGATTGATTAGCTCAAACACTGAGAGGAAGGAACTGAGCCATGGGCTCTCAACACATCCATCCATCTCATGGTCACCAGCCCGCTGGGGTGTAGACAGATGAGCTGTCGAACCTTCAGAAAGTGAGAAGGTTCGCTGAACCCTGTGGTAGACCCAGGAATGGAATTTCAAGATCAGTAGTTGGATTGATCACTGCATTTACTTTAAGCTAATAAACGTGTCGATGGTTCTTATGTCTGTTGCAGATGTTTTGAAGAGAATATCACTTTTTTTGTGAATACTGAACCTTTGTACATTTATCTCAAAGACATCAAAACCTCTGTGAGAAACTTTTCAAATGGGATCTTTTCTCAAATCATCCTGACCAGTAATGTTCTGTGGGTCTTTAACTCTAGGAAACAATTCCATAAGAATTTCTCCAGCATGTTCTCAAGGCAAAAAAAGGCATTTGCCAATGTTTTCAGTGTACTAAAATATCACTGCAAACCAAAACAAATGCTGTGGTGGCAACCACAAGCAAAGGAAGGTTTAAGGTTATATTCTTAAGTTGCATAATTCACCTCTATTTCCCTCATTTTTTACAGATACACAATGGGAAATGTTATGATTTGCTTGTCAACAACCCAGTGGTGGCCAGACGAGAACTTCACTGCGAGTGGAATGTGAGCGTCTTTTGCAGGCCTCAGTATCAACTGGTTCTATTTATGGATGAAGAGCAAGCTAAAAGGACCATTATGGAGCATTTTACACAGATTTGAGTTACGGTGCGGGAACTGTTTTTAAGGGACCATCTGAGGGTGTAGATGGTAATGTAGCTGAAGAAGCTTATGGGAAATCTAGTGTGAGGAAAATCTAGTGCCCTCTTTAAACAGCCACACAACTTTCTTGCATGTGAAGAGGAAGGATATGAGGAAAAATTGCCTATTTACCATTCTAGATTTATCTTGAGAGATTTGGATTTGTTTCAAATTATAGTTTGATTCAATTTGATTGGACCAAAGGTCAAGCAGACTACACCAGTAACCAAAAAACAATATATACTAATGTCTTTTAAACAAGGTTATAAATAAACTTAATGCAATATCATGCATCAAATGCTTTTTTCTTTTCTTTTTTCTTTTTCAAATGGATTTTCTTTTTTTTCTTTTTTTAAATCTGAGAATGGGAAAAGTAGTGTTTAGAAAAATAGTCTAGATGTTACTGAAGGTTGGTTATTTAGTTTTCTTTTCTTCACAAATATCCAACATTATAATTTAAACACTTTACTGTTTTGTTCCTTTTTTTATATATATATATGCCAAAGTTTGCAGCAAGTCATTGCAGCTCAATCTAGAACAGATATGATAGTGTTCTCTATCATTTTATGCCATGCAAAAGTTATTAAGGCCAACTATCAAACTCAGGCTTGCAAGCAAGATAAATCCATCCTGCAGCCAACAGAACTTACACATCACACATCAGGAGCACAGTTTAGGCAGAACTTTGATCAGTTTTCACCTCATTCTTCCTTGTACTGTAACGTAATGTATAAGATTTGTTATTTCTCTCACAGTTTGTTTAGTAAGAATCACACATCAACAGAAAAACCTCCATTTACCCCCGTTTCCCTGTGTCTCCCCACCCGTCCAATCCTGGATGATTGTGTCATTACAGCATTCTGGGTGTGATCAGTTGACGCCCCAGTGAAGCAGAAGATGCCGCACCCTTCTCTTCCATGTCTCTTCCATGTCCAATCACTCTCTGCTTTATGTCTTGCATAACCAGTTGGCAGTGCAGATTTAGCTTTTTCTTGCCAGTCCGAACTGATGTCATATTTTGTTTTGACATTATGGAATGAGATTAGATTTTAAATATTACTCCGTCAAAAACTATTAGTGCAGTAATATTCCTCCCGTTTCCAGAATTATCACATGGGAAATCTGAAATGATGGAAGACTAAAGTGATTTACATAATGATTAATGTGCTTACAAAACACTAAATGCTTTTTTTTTATATTTACATACGCTGATTTAACAGACTTTTGCACCTTTGAAGCTGGATTTAAAAAAAATTTTTTTTTTAAATGGGAGTAGCAACAGATCTTTTCTTCCATATTGTGGCATACATCCAGATTACCAAAAAAAATAAAAATGTAGGGCAGGACTTGGTTCAAACCATCATTTTCAATCCATCAGTGGATTGGGCAGAGGCAGAATGTGTAAAATTGTAAGAAAGGGGAAGGATATACAGTAAGCAAACTGAACGATTGGAGATTGGCCTACATCACCAAGAAAGAAGTCTGTTGTCGTTTCACTGGAAAGAGTTATGGTGTTTTGATTAAAAAATTACAAGAAAAAAGGGTAACACTTTAGTATAGGGGCCAATTCTCACTATTAACTAGTTGCTTATTAGCATGTCTAACATATTGGCTGTTTATTAGTACTTATAAAGCGCATATTCTGCATGACCACATTCTACACCCAATACCTAAACTTAACAACTACCTTACTAACTATTAATAAGCAGCAAATTAGGAGTTTATTGAGGCAAAAGTCGTAGTTAATGGTTTGTTAATAGCGAGAACTGGACCTTAAAATAAAGTGTGACTGAAATAAGTTACTAATTAAACACTTGCATGGATAAATCGTTCAAAATAAGACCAATAACATTCATTTAGATTATAGATACAGCGGGTAAAATAAGTATTGAACACGTCACTATTTTTCCCAGTAAATATATTTCTAAAAGTGCTGTTGACATGAAATTTTCACCAGATGTCGGTAACAACCAAAGTAATCCGCAATACAAATAAAACAAAACAAATAAGTTCAGAAATTAAGTTATGTGTAATAAAATGAAATGACACAGGGAAAAAAGTATTGAACTACTGAAAGGTATTTAATACTTTGTACAAAAGCCTTTGTTGGGTAATGGCAACTTCTAGATGCCTCCTCTCGCATGCATTGCTCAGGTGTGATTTTGGCCCATTCTTCCACAGAGTCTTCAAAGTTTGAAGGTTCTGTGGGCCTCTTCTATAAACTCTGATCTTTAGTTCTTATTTTCTATTGGATTCAAGTCAGGTGATTGGCTGGGCCATTCTAGCTTTATTTTCTTTTTCTGAAACCAATCGAGAGTTTCCTTGGCTATTGTTGGGATTGTTGTCTTGCTGAAATGTCCAGCCTCATTTCATCTTCATCATCCTGGTACTGTAGGTGTTGGGACTGAAGCAGTTAATATTAATTTCCACTGACGAGGGGCAGGATTGCTTTCTAATTACTGATAGATTTCAGCTGGTGTCTTGGCTTTACATGACTTTTTGCACCTCCCTTTCTTCATGTGTTCAAATATTTTTTCCCTGGGTCATTCCATTTTATTACACATAACTTAATTTCTGAACTTATTTGTTTTGTTTTCTTTGTGTGTATGGATTACTTGGGTTGTTACTGACATCTGGTGAAAATTTCAAGTCAACGGCACCTTTAGAAATATATTTACTGAGAAAAAGGGTGACGTGTTCAATACTTATTTTACCCGCTGTATGGTGAATTTTCATTTCATATAAACGTTACGTTTTAAATTGTCTACACAAGAGGAAATGAGAGGAGCGCCACAGATCTACAGTGTTGTTCAGCTGGGATATGAGAAACTGCAACAAAAAATGATGCACTTTATATTTAACAAACTTTCAACCAAAGAATACATTTACAAGATAACTGCAAAACAAATACACAACTGACCAAAGTCCAGGCCAGCTTGAAGTCCTATTACTTTACTTGTCAACCCAACGACCACGTCTTAATGTGACTGTACCCAGAACAGAAAAGCACGCTAATGTTTACTCAGTTTAGATGGTCATCTCTGATAATCACGTTCCAGGATGGAGAAATCCTTGGCCAGCTCTGCCAGCATTTGAAGACCAGTGCCAGTTTCCAGCAGTGAGTCCAGGCCAGAAAGGCTAGTTGCATATGAAAGCCAATGATGGACCGTCTACGGTGAGAAATAGCCCTGGGGTTCACGAGTACCAGATGGGTATGTTGCAGTCTTAGTCTTGGTGCACAATGGCTACATGTAACTAAAATCTAGTTACTAAAAGGCCATTAAAAATGCATATCTTTTGCAAGGAAGTTCCACATGAGTGGTGAAGGAACTCCAGTGACACTGAATAGATTATAATTTCAGTAGCAATTATAGTGGTTTAATTACTGTGATGTAGTCATGAGCTTTAATGATGTACAAGAACTAAGATGTTCCACTACCATGCATGTACAGTACAAAAGTTTGGAAATAATATGATTTTTTTATGTTTTTGAAAGAAGTCTTTTATGCTCACCAAGGCTGCATTTATTTGATCCAAAATACAGTAAAAACAGTAATATTGTGAAATATTATTAAATTTTAAAAGAGCTGATTTCTATATGAATATATTTTAAAATGTAATTTATTCCTGTGATACAAAGCTGAATTTTCAGCATCATTACTCCAGTCTTCAGTGTCACATGATCCTTCAGAAATCAATTCTAATATGCTAATTTGCTTGGAAATTAAATCAAGCTGTGATTTCCACAAATTTTCTATCCATCAAATGTCAGCTTGCTAAATTATAAAATTAAAATATGACCAAACACAGAGCCCTGCGGGACTCCAGAAGTTTGTTTGATTTGTACATGCTTCTGCTTACTAAACTTAATTATAACTAGAATTTTACAAACCGAGAGAGCGCAAACGCTGCACATGGAGAGGTAAATAACGACTTACTATGTCAAGCACCAAGGATGAATCCCGAAAGATAAAAACACAAGAGAGGGAGAAAGCTTGTTCAGTTTTGAGGGTGCCATCAAAGCCAGAAGAACTTCCTTAGTAGAATTATCAGCTTTTAAACCAGAGTGATCCATGTGTTCTAAAGCAGTAGAACTGTGAGCCATCTTGAAATCAGACAGAATGAAATGACCCTCTTGTTTGCTAAACTCCCAAGGTCAAGTGCGTTACATCTCTCTCCTTCATTAGCTTTCCATTACTGTTTGGGGTTCATGAGTTTGACATTTCACAGAAAGTCAATTTTACACTTTTCACTTGGTTGCAGTTACATATTTCTAGCGGTTTGGATGATGGTCAAATATGCAATATAGCAGCAATTTCGAAAACTAAGTTTAGGTCTCATGTATAATTGCATAAAACGTTCAATGCATTTATTTATTTTCAGACCTGTGTCTGTGTATTTTGGACTTAAATACTAAGAAAGTGAAGCTAAGGTGATCCACTCATGATTCACCAGTATTTACTCTTGCTCTATGTTTCTTGGCTTTCCTTCCTTGTCTTCATGGGGAAATGCAGAAAAGGTTCTCTTTTTTAAATGCATGTCAAAATGATGACATCCTTCAGCATGGACTAGATCGCAATAAGGAGAAACTGTGACCAGATTCATCCAGTCTCATAGTTTAACTTAAAGGATTAAGGAAAAGTCATTCAAATACACAAAACATCTACAAAAACTATTATTCTAATTGCCTCGTTAATTTTAAATATCACATGTTTCTGATAGGTTAATTATTAAGATGTTGTTGGACGGTTTCTCTGTCAGCCCAAAATTAACTGCCAAACTCACATTGCTTTGACATGCTGTGTAATTGTCATACCGTACAGCAGAAAGCAACAAATCACTCCAGTTCAGTGTTTAGAATCTGTGAAATTATGTGGAGAAAAAACTGGAGTGGGGGCCAAGAAAAACACACCATACTTTTGGCCCCAAGGCGCTTTGAGATTTCCTTTCACATCCTGAGCTCAAATATGATCTCTGTGCCTCCTGTGAATGGAGAGATTGGCAAATGCACATTTATAAGAGCCATAACTGACCAACTATTTGCTGTCTCAGAAGTTTAAACACAATATTCTTACTGAGAACATTTGTTTATCTCTCTCTTTACATGCTTTTTTCTTTCTTCCAAACTATTGTTATCTTTAATGGTTATATGAGAGTGCTGTATTTGCTTTTGGAAAGATCACATCCTGTAGTGTACTTTCCCTTTAACATTCATACCTAATATTTTGCTGGACTTGGTATGTTATGTATCTGTATAGGCTGCATGTCAAACTGAATATTTCCATAATGTTATCATTTACAGTAACATGCTTTAGAATGACTGATAATACACAAATAAGTGTGTAAGACATGGCAAAAGATCCCACTTATGAGAGCCGTTTTCACAGAAACTGTACAGTAAGTTTACCATAGCTTGCTCAGTTTAACTGTGTGCTTTATTAGAGGTGAAGAGACAATCTTTCAAATGCATGTAAGGGAAAGGTTCACCAGATGTTTATAAACCATAATTTAGAAAAACAGCAGGATGTCACGTTTTACGAACACACACACACACACCCAGAAGAAAAGCGACTATAATAACAACCAGATGAGAATTTCTCATGGTATTTTTTCTTTAATTTTCATTTTGGACTAATCATTTTGGAATGTGAAGACTTTCCAAGTTTCATTATAAAATATGCTGTAATTCCTCAAATTTTGTGTCTTTTCAGTTATTCTTGCTTTCTGCAAAAAAAAAAAGAATGACAAAAACAAACGTCTCTAGGTTACGTATGTAACCATGGTTCCCCGAGGGAACGAGACGCTGCATCGAGTCACTTTGGGAATGCCCTTGCGTGACCGTGTTCTGAAGCACGTGTCAAATCAGTCCAATGGAGCAGCGAGACGTCACAAGCGGGGTGACGTAAGCACCAGGAAGTATAAAAGCGCATCCTGCAGAGCGCAAGTTAGCTTCGATGAAGTAGCGCCTGCAGGGATGCAGGGAGTATGGCAAAGAGACGCAGCGTCTCATTCCCTCGGGGAACCATGGTTACATACGTAACCTAGAGACATTCCCCTTCAGGAACTCGAGCTGTGTCGAGTCGCTTTGGGAACGAGAATACCCATTGCGCCATACTACTAAGTCCCTGCCTGTGTGTGTATCTTGCGATTACATCACGAAGAGAGAACTTGGGAACCTGGTGTAGATGCCAGGTGTAGGTTGTAAAAACTGACAAAAGTGTGTGGAGAGGACCAGCCCGCCACAGTACAAATGTCCTGCAAGGCCACACCCCGCAGTTTGAAGGGGAGGGCTCTTGTATGCCGTCATCGCTGCCTGTGTGCGAGGGTGGGGGGGGTAGCGGCTCTGACTGTCGGGGCGCCAATTTGGGTTGGGGGGGGGTGTAGGAGGCGCAGGGATGAGGTCGGGTGGCGTGGTGGGGTCGCTAGTTAGGGAGGTTGGCCGGGTGGGTGGTCGTGAGCCGTGGGGGGCGCTGTGCCTTGACTCTCCGTAGTTGGCGTGCTTGTCGGGTGGGCGGAGAGTGCCGCGGTTTCGTTGGGGTGTGTTTGGGCGGGGACAAATGTATGCAATCAGCCTGCCGACTACGAGGTGCTGTCCTGGGGTTCGCGCCGGTGGCTACGTTGGCAGGCTGGTACGTGTATTGGGGTAGTTCGTTCCGTGTGTT
Source organism: Sinocyclocheilus anophthalmus (assembly GCA_018155175.1). Classification (NCBI taxonomy): domain Eukaryota; kingdom Metazoa; phylum Chordata; class Actinopteri; order Cypriniformes; family Cyprinidae; genus Sinocyclocheilus; species Sinocyclocheilus anophthalmus. Next base: position 256,308 of record JADLZN010003783.1, read on the forward strand.
GCTGGGCGGTTACTGGCTTCTAGATACAGATGGGAAGCCTTTCTTGCGCTAGCTTTGTGTTCGGCTGGGAGCTGTGGTAGGAGAGTGTGCGATGTATAGTGCCGTTGATCGTGTTGGGGGGACTAAGCCGTTGGGGTGTCTGAGAAATGTTTTGGGGCACCTAGGACGTGTACGCTCGGGGGTCGCGCGTTTTGGTCTGCGGTGGTTAATGGAATGCCCTACTCAGTGCGCGTGGAGTCCGGTGTCTCGATGAATTGTCTGTAATCAGACTCTTTGCACTGTCAATAACTCGTCGAGCCTGTTGTAGGGGGAGAAAGTTTGCTGTGAGGATAAAACGCGTTCTTGGGTGGATCCGGGGGAGCAACGGACCGAGGGGGAGGGGTGAACGGTGGTCTTGGTGGTGCGTTAGTGGTGTTGCAAAGGGGGCAGTTGGCCAGGGGTGTGAGGCCCTCGCCAACCACAGCCCGTCCCAGAGGGCAACCTTTGGAGTCGGGACGGCTCTAGCCCATGGGTTGGCACATAGGAAACGATGACAGTGGGTCTTCCCAATGATTGACCGACCCGAAGGAGTAGCATCTAATGGGTCCTCCACTATCTTTCCGAGTGAGTAGAATACCTGCGAGAAGCCTTCCGGCAAAACTCCAGAACGTACAATTGAGCCCTTGACTGGGTCCTGCAGTCCGCTAGAAAATTTTCCACTTCAAGGCATACAGTTTCCTCATGTGGAGAGCTCTGGATTGGAGGATGGTCTCAACAACATCAGTTGAGAGACCAGATGCTAGGTACTGTGCCCCCTCAGGGGCCATGCCCACAGTTTCCATAACTCCGAGTGGGGGTGAAGGATGATGCCCCCCACCTGAGAGAGGAAATCCCTCCTGATCGGAATCTCCAGTGGAGAGCCGTAGAGGAGGGACACCAAGTCCGAGAATACTCGGCCCAGCCAGAACGGGGCTACTAACAACAGATGGGCCCCGTCCCGGCGCACTCTCTCCATAACTCCTGGGAGCAGAGCGATCGGGGGAAAAGCCTACAGATGAAGCCTCGGCCACATCTGCACCATGGCACCAGTGGAGCTGGATGCGTGAGGCAGAACCAGAGCGGACAGTGTGTCATTTCCTGCAACGCAAATAGATCCACTTACGCCTGGCCAAATTCCCTCCAAATGAACTCCACCACCTCGAGGTGGAGCCTCCATCCCCCAGGCCTCAGCCCCTGCCTCGACAGGATATCTGCCCCCTGATTTAAATACCCAGGGATATAAACTGCTCTTAGAGAGAGGACTTTCCCCTGAGCCCACAGAAGGATCTGACATGCCAGCTTGTACAAGGGGTGCGAACGCAGAACCCCTGCCGATTGATGTAGGAGACCACCGATGTGTTGTCTGTGCGGACAGGAGCACATATCGCCCCCTTAGGTCGTAAGAAGTGTTCAAGCTCGACACGGCCCATTTCCCGGCAGTTGAGTGCCAAAAGAGATGGTGCCTTCCACAGAACCCTTGGCAAGCGGCCATCATGACCGCTCCCCAGCCCATGAGAGAGGCATCCGTCGTTAGTGTTAAGCGACGACAAGGAGCCCCTAACGTCGGTCCTTGAACCAGGAACCAACGTTTCTTGTCTAAGGCACGTAAGCATCGCCGCTTGACCTTGATCATGCGAAGCGGATTCCTCCTCGGGGAAAATCCTTTGGTTCTGATCCACCCCTGCAAGGGTCTCATGTACAGCAGGCAAAAAAGGTATCACGTTGGACGCCGCTGCCATCAGGCCCAACTGCCTCAGAAACTGTTTGACAGTGAGTTACTGGCCTTCTCTTACTCTCGTGACTTTCGTGAGGATTGATTCGATTCGAGCAGGAGACAGACGTGCATGCATCAAGGTTGAGTCCCACACCACACATAAATAAGTGGTTCTCTGTTGTGGAGAAAGAACATTCTTATTGGCGTTTTGTCTTAACCCCAGCTCTCTCATATGGACGACATCTCGATGCCGAGCCGCCGTCTGCTCCGATTGAGCTAGTATTAACCATCCGTCGATATAATTGAGTATGCGGATGACCTGGAGTCGCAGTGGAGCCAGAGCAGCATCCACACACTTCGTGAAAGTGCGGGGTGAGAGTGACAGGCCGAAAGGAAGAACTCGATATTGGTATGCTTCGCCCCCGAAAGCAAACCTCAGGAACTTCCAGTGTTGAGGGAGGATGGAAACATGGAAATAGCGTCTCTGAGATCTATCGTAACAAACCAGTCCTCGGACTGGATCTGAGATACTATCTGCTTGATAGTGAGCATCTTGAACCGAAGCTGTTTGATAGCGCGGTTCAGAAGACGGAGATCTAAGATCGGACGCAACCCCCCCAACCTTCCTCGGAATGATGAAGTAACGACTGTAGAACCCGGACACTCTCTCTCTCGAGAGAGAGGAGGAAACACGTTCTATGGCCCCCTTCCTCAAGAGAGTATCTACTTCTTGTTCCATTACCAGAGCCTGCTCGGGGCCCACTAGTGTGGGGATGACCCCGTTGAAACAAGGCGGACGAGAACTGAACTGGATTCTGTAACCTTTCTCTACAATCTGCAGGACCCATTTTGAGATATTTGGTAGAAGTTTCCATGCTACCAGAAAATCTACTGAGGGAACCAGCCTCTCGAGGCTGGCCTCTGGTATTATTAGAGGAGCCAGTTCGGTGCCCTGAAGCGGATGGCCGGCAGGGAATGACCGACCTGACTGCTGTAGCACCCTCACTTGAGGGGTCGAGCCCTCCCGTGCCGTACCGTTGCCGGGTGGCAGCTGGGAATTTTTTTTTTTTTCAGTCGTCGGAGCTCACTGAGCCCTGAAGCACCGAGGTGGCAGGGGTATCAATAAGCCTCCGTGAGGGCACTGAGGAGGATTGGGCACCGTATACTGAGGTGTTATCCTTTCCTCCCCAGGTGGGCTGCACTCAGGGACCTGACAATGGTAGGACTGTTTAGCTGAGGTCCTCTTAGACAAAATAACGATCCGCAGTTCCGTTTTCAGTCTAGAAGACCCCAACTGAGAGCTTCGCCCCGACCCCCGATCTTTCTGTGGTGGGGTGCGGGTTGCAACGCTCTGTTTTGAGACTGGCGATATGAGGAGCTTGATGGCTTGGGCTGCTCCCGCTCAGCAGCCCCACTCCTGAGTAGGTCAGCTTGGTATGCTTGTAACACTGCCATGGTGTGCAAACATGCACCAGCCTGACCTACCACCGTATAAGCTTTCCCAACCAGACTAAGCCTAACGGGCCTGGTGGGAAGCATCGGGGCCTTCAGGGACGATGCTGAGAACGGGGACAGATAGCTCACGAGCGTCTGTTCCACCACCGGCACCGCCCCATATCCCTTCTCATTCAGCCCCACGATGTTCTTTTGAATAATCGAGACTGTGGGGCTGTACGGGATGAGTACGGTTTCTCCCACAATCTTGACACCTCATCATGGAGATCGGGGAAAAACGGAAGGCCACCGTCGTGAAGGCTGTGATCTGGATTTCAGAAAACGCTCGTCTAATTATTTTTTAGGACGAGCGTCCTGTTTCTAGGCTGGCCAAACTATGTTTTATTTTGGCGAATGCACGAAACACCTCATAATCACGAATCACACCTCGTACGCGAGGGACTGTGGTGGCGAGTCCCCAGTCTCCTCTGTCTCGACACTCATCACACCCACCTCGGAGGAGGAAGATAGATGAAGCATCTGGCTCTCTCTCTCTGGGAGAGCGAACCGTGAGAGAGAGCCGCGTATCTAGCGGGTGAAGACCGAGATAAGGACGAGCTCGTCTCGGATCCCTCCGCTAAATCCACGACAACAGTCTGCGCTGTGCCTTCGGCAACAGCGGGACCGCTGCCAGCTGGATCGCGAGCCTGGCCGCTCTCATCTAACACAGCCAGGCGAGAGCGGAGCGTGAGTAGTGAGAGCTCGCAGTGATGACAATCAGCCCCCTCGAGAGCTGAGCGTGCATGCTCCGCTCCCAAACAAACTACACACAAATCGTGTGTAGCCCCCGCCGCCAGATATCGTGGGCAGGGAGACACAGCGTTTGTAATGCCGTTCGCTCGCCATAGACATTTTCATGATTGTTTTTTTATATATGCTTGTGCGGACAGAAAACAGTAAATAGACAGACACATACACAGAGCGCTACTGAAGAGCCAAAGCTGGGTGGCGCCCGGCCGGATGCACTTTTATGCCTTCTGGTGCTTACGTCACCCTGCTCGAGACGTCTCGCTGCTCCATTGGACTGATCTGACACGTGCTTCAGGACGCGGTCACGCAAGGGCGTTCCCAAAGCGACTCGACGCAGCTCGAGTTCCTGAAGGGGAACTGATCCAGGTATAACCAATAGATCTAACCTGAGACATAAATACATCCATACATAAAACTAATGAATACAGAGAGCTTTCAATCAAATATCACAGCTTGCATGCTTTATACATTTTGTGTAGTTTTGAATTTTAAATTTGAGACCAATTTAAGATGGCTTATAAGGCTTGCTGTTTTGTTTTTTGTTTTTTTTGCACCTTGTCTGGACAAAAGTTCAGTATGTTCCTTCAAATATGTGAAAATCATCTCAAAAGGCTGGAAAAAAATCACAAATATGTGAAGGAACTTGCATAACACTAAAGAAACAATAGAATGATAGGCATTAGGCAACAATACAAAAATAATAGAGGACAAAAGGGGAAAAAAGAAAGTAGACCTTGACATTAGGAAGCACTGAAGTTCATAGCACGGAAATTCACATTTTTGAGGTGTTGACACTCTTGGGGAGTCGTTGGTAGGAATGAGAGTTTTTGGCGTGGGGGGGGGTGGCAGGGGGCTGGAGGAGGTAATACCATAATTCCCAGAGCTTGAGTTGATCCTGGAACATGTTACTCCCAATCTCCTGGTTTGGCTACATCAAGACCAGCTGTACAAGGGCGGAGGGGAGGAGAGTAAGCTAAATATCTTCAGATGTTAGAGATCCCCCAAGTATCATGACATATTTCAGTTCTATTCAGTTGCTATTCTTGAAGACTTTATGTGCATTTAACTCAGCAAACCAAAGGTACCCAATTACTATAACTTTTGCATAGTCCATATATCTCAAATCATTATTAATCATGGCTTTGAGTGACTGGATATGGCAGGATACGGCTTGTAGTCAGCGGTATTAATTACAATTTCCCCTTTATTTTCATTGATGGGAATGACTGCATACTCAAAAACATTTTATTTCTGACATTTATGAGTGAACTGAATATAAAAAAGTACAATGGGATTTGTTTTTATTCATCAAGAATTGATAGGATTGTGAAAAGTGGGTGTTTCATACAAGAATGCTATTATAAATATCGAAAAAGGATTTATTTTTTCAAAATACATGGACAATTTTAAATGCCTGTCAATAGAGAAAGATGCTTTTTGGTCCAGATTATATAGCTAACAGCAGGTGCTAATGGTGCTATGATAACTATGTACTGTATAGCTAAACCTTGATCCCTTGGGCCAGATCTGATGATGTCATCAGAAAAGGACAGTCATTTCAGAGGCAATGCAAGTTTGATAATCGATGATGAGGACAAACATTATTTCTAATAATATTATGTACTTAAGAATCATTCATAATGAAATAAGGAACATTAGGAAAGTAAAGACTTCACATTTATAATTTTGTCTCATACTATAGCATATGGAAAGAGAGCACACACAAACTCCCACAAACTCACACACCATCTTGACGCATGAATAACTTGATCCTTCAGAATGAGCACTTTGGTTCCAAACCAGACATGTTGCTGAAAGTGTCTCCACTTGAGTGCAATCAATCTTGTTTATTATCTGATATGTGGATCCTGGGTGGTAAACATGTCAAATTAGTGCTAATGAATGGTTTGGCCTGCAATGGCGAGAGCCAACATCATGAGTTCAACCAACTATTAAGAAGAATTATTTCTCCTCTCCAGCTTGCATAGATACTTGGTACCCTCCACATCTGCTCTGAGGTCAGTTTTAAGAGCTGTGGTTTAGATGGAGTTCAGATTTTAGGATATGGTCTGTTTCACCATGGTAAAATGCATCAGATGATATGTTAGCTGTGAACATTCAAATGGTTTAAGTGGAGTTTGCTGTGGCAAACCCACTTGTTTAACATGTCTATCGACCTACAACAATTACAAGAGAGCTTTAGCGATGACAAAGCAGATTTTGTAATGATGACAAGAAATTTAGCACTAAACTATGTAGGACTATGTGAAATATAACAACCCAGGCTTATTGGAAAGCATGATGATAATAGCATCATGCTGCTTCTTGCATATTTTGTGCCACTTTCAATGTGGAACGTCCAACTATCGAAAAGTGTAGCATGGTAATTTACATGGCAATGTTAATGTGTTTGGTCTGGGCAGAATAGATCTGCTATGCTGCAGCAGAAGAGTAAGTACTGACACTTGTTACTGCCAGTGCATCCACATATAACATACATGAAATTACCCCCATAAATAACATACATGCAATTACCTGTAGCAGATCTATACAGGTGGAGCTGGGGAAGGTGAAGGGTTTCTGAAGCGCGTTACAATTGCTACAGCAAGCACTGGCCAAGTTTTTGAATATTGAGCAGCAAGCTTATTGGCTGCTGATGCTAAATAAACCAATCAGCTGTGCAATGTGTATAATGATGTGATTATGTCAGATTGAGTTAGAACCTATCAGCCTGCACCATCTAGAGTTTCATGATAGAGCTTTGAATTTACTATGTCAGAAAAGCCATACATGGAGTTGGTTATGTTAAGTTAGTTTACAAATCAGGCATTATGGTAAAAATGTTTTGAGGTCATAACATAGTATTGTACTGCCCCTTAATCATAATTTGTGTAAAAATGAATAGAAGTTGATGTTTTACTACTGATCATTTCAGCTGGAAACTGCATTGGACTTCATATATAGGTTTGTTTATTATGTTATGCAACATAAACATGTTGCAACATGAAGTGCATGAACATAGCTACATTAATGCAAGCTAGGCTAGGCCTTAATCACCTAAATGAAGATCCTAAAGACTTCAGATGCAAAGTTCTCTAATAAAATTCAGTTGCTACGCTAATTCATATGAGGATGCTACTGCACACATACTGTAGTTGCAGGTCTGAGTTCAAACAGAGGATGCCACTTTGTCACAGAGTCCTATAAACGATCATATATCATATTCACCTGGTCTGTATTTCTGTACCCCCACTCTAACTGTGCACATGCTGAACAAACAAACATGTTTTCAACAAGCTATCCAAAGCATCTAATGACAAAAACATACTTTACACAAGTATGTGGCCAAAAACATCTGCTAAATTTCTAACCTTCACCAGCATTTTGAGACTTCTCAGATGACCAGTGCAGGTTTGTAACAGTGAAACCAAGACAAATTTTCCCAAGCAAATTTGGGGTCGATTCTGTTTATGGTTTTTGGTCAGATAGACAGACCTGATTATAGATAAAGCAATTGCATCCAGGACTCCAGCCAGCAGCCATTTACAGTCACTTCTAATCATTCAGAGGAGATGTTGTGGTTTGTAATTATTTTTAAAAGTTTACTGAAAACTTGCATTTTCACTTATATGCCCTGGAGTTGATTTTTATGAAAACAACTCCAGGGTTTTTGTTATATGAAGGTCAAATTAAAACTGCCTTGGTAACTCTGGAATATGCCTTCATCATTTTTTTTAGTCTCTTTCAAATGCCTATAGACTGCCAATAGATTCTATGGTTACACTTTATTTTAAGGTGTCCTTGTTAGAATGTAATTATACAATTAATTACTAGGCAATATTAGTTAAAACCATGTACTTACCCATAGGGGTTAGGGTTAAGAATAGGGTTTGGTTTAGGGTTAGTTGCTGATTTATTGTTATTAAGTACATAAAACGTGTAACAAGAAACAAACTGTTATTAATTTTATTGTTTTTTTTTATTTTCCCCAGTCCAAAATATTCAAGATTATGAAATATTATACATTATATATTAAATATTTTAGTTGATCCATAATAAAGATATGAATTATTAGGCAACTATTGTATTATTATCTAAAAAATAGTTAAATTGTCTTTAAAAAATGTTAACATTTATTGTGTGAAAATAATTAAATTACAACTGACATAATTTCCACTTTGACCAACTTTTCTTTCCACTTGAATGAATGAATGAATGAATGAATGAATGAATGAATGACAAAGAAGACAGAGGTCTGGGTGAAGACGGGTCTCAGTCTCACTGTCAGATGTGTGCACCCCTCACTGAGCCAGATGTTACCGGGCTAAAGCTGGGGGGCTGCCAAAAGAATGAGAATGATTATGGGAGAGGGCCCCGGATGTGTTTTAAGTGTTTTCATTATGATGAATGGCTCATGAAATTTCTATGCTGATCCCAGACCCCTCTCAGAGCGAGAGAGAGAGAGAGGAGAGGGAGTGACACATGATGAATTGGTAGAACCACCTTGCTTTCTTAACCATGACATCTCACAACATTAAGGGGGTTGTAATGATGTAACCAAGTTTGCCACGTTGGAATATGCGCATGTGTAAATGAGATTTCAGAGCTAAGGTGGAAAACATTTTCTGTTATTATATTATTTAATGACCCTAATGTTGCTCCAAACCCATATGCTGATATGTTTCTGCATTGTATGTCAGCAAGGATTCTTCAAAAAAAGATTTACTTTGTTTTCTATGGAAAACAAATGGTGAATAAATAAAGATGCTATTTGGACAATTTTACCTTTTGGGTAAACAATTTCTGTACAAAACTTTGATATGACTTCTGAAGACGGAGATTGCAGATGGGGTGCTTTTGTCCTTTTTTAATATTAACCTTCATAGCAGCTTTGACATTCTGCTAAATATATCCCATGTGCGAAGAAAGGAAATTATATTGGTTTAGAACAACATTAGAGTGTACTGATTGAACTATTCCTTCGAAAAGAGAACAATTAATACTCTTTTAAATAATATCCCATTGTTTGTCTGCGTTTTACCCAACAAATGTCTGTAATGATTAATATTGCAAATATAGTTGCAAGTTCACGGATTTGGAAAACGTTATTTAAGAAAGTCAATAAACACAGCACCTCTCAACACTTGGTTAATGCCAGAACCTCATATTGAAGACATTATGAATTTGACCTCAGACATTTTTGAAACAGACTCAAATATATTACTAATATTACTGCAGGAGCTCCTGGACCGTAAACATCTGCACAACTATACATTCTCAGTGAAGTGTTGGTCAACTGTATGTATTGTCTGTACAAGTTAACATGAATGTTAGAAAGTGAGAAAATAATGGAGTGAAAGGCCTTACATCTCTATGCTTTCAGAATCATGCTTTGAATCAGCATTATATCTTGCACAACCTTCAGCTTACTCAACTTACCAACATTTACAGGCCAAAAACCCCAGCTCATGTTATGGTTGGCTTATACGCCAAATATTGTGAAAGTGTGGTATTTTGCCTCTAGGAGAGCTATGTTGGCATCCTTTATACTGGCGGATGGTCAGCGTTGGGCAACCATAGTCTTTGACCGACTGGAGAGAAAGGACACAGAACAGATTTATAGATGAGAGGTGAGGACTGGGAAAATCATGGAATCGTTAGAACACAAAACAGGACAGATCTCAAATTCCATGCAGATATATATGAAACGTAAACAAAGCAGCGCTTACCATTTTGAATACCAGTTTATGTTGATAACTTTCTTCATTATAAGTGGCTCAAGTTGTTATGAAAATATTTGCATATCAGAATGCTTGGGTAAGGTAATGTAACATTAGATCAGCCTTCTGTCTGTGCCATCTTGACTTGCTCGCTTTCATCCCTTTTGCTTTAATGAATAACACACTGAAAAAACAAGCCTGACCATTGGCTTGGTGTGTCCCGGCCTTAACAGGACACCCAGTTAGTGAAAAATGCCCTGTACCTACAGTATATTCTGTACCTACACTCCAAAAGGACAAAAGAATGTGGAGAGCCAATAGATTTATTATTCTGTACTGCATAGGGGTCCCCAGGCTCGTAATGCAGGTTTTATAATGGCTCTAAAGTCTCAGGCAGGCCCGTGTGACCCATAGGACGTGCCTTGTCAAATATTTAAGGGACTTAAGGTGACATCATAGATTGTAATTATCTCAATTATTTAGTGTGCAGGGGCCACTGGCTCCCATGACATCATCAGGGCCAATCTTTGTGCTGTTTAATTGTAAAATACTGATAATTGGGCCATAGATGAGCATTGTCTTACAGGAGGAATAAACAGGATAATCTAAAACTACATGAATAGACACTGTTGACAGACATATGTACATCTGCAAAAAGGGCAGATATCTTTGGGGAAACTTGATTTATACCTTTGCCCTTTCCTCCTCCATGACTAAAAATTTGATGTGCAAGCTCAGAGCTCTAGCAAAGTGTGTGACCAGCAGAAATAAGACTTTTATAAATGCCTGTTTCACTGCAGAGTCAGTCAGTTCACTGCAATTCAAAGACTGAAACTTCCAGTTGAGACATTCTGTTAACAGAAGGTACTTGTGTCAGCTCAAACACGGTTTGCTGAATATCTGCACACATATCTTGTTTTTATTGTTTTATTTTTAAACAATAATATATACAGTTTTTTATGTATCACTTTTGTACTCGATACATGTGTAACAAGTTGTCAACTGGAGGCGAGTGTAGTGATGAACCCAAGTGCAGCTTTTATTTAACAAAGTGAAATCCAAAATACAAACAAAGACTTGACTTGAACAGACGACTTGGCATGAACAGACTAAACTCATCGACAGCAGGTTACTACATCAATACACGACAAGAGACAATGGCAACAAGAGGGCTACTTATAGCAAACAATAAGGGTCACATGACACAAACCAATCAATGGGAAACAAGGCACATGACTAAAGCAAACAAAACTGATAATCACATGAAAGACAATAACCAATCACAACATGACACATACACTAGTCAGGAATACATAAGGGAAAGGGAAGCATGACACCAACAGCATGAATAAAATTACAAAATAAAAGACATGGAAACAAGAAACATGAAACAAAACTCAAAACAGACATTACATACCCCCACCCCCTCTAAGGGCGGCACCTGACACCCTATTTAAAAACCACTCTAAAACAAACAAAACCCAAAGAGTCCAGGAGGGTGGTAGAGCAGAAGCAGAACAGGGGGAGGGATGGAGGGCCAGGCCCGTGAAGGGGAACAGAACCTGGATCATGACGTGGACCGTGGAACAATGGGCAAGGCCATGGGTCATGGAGCAATGGTGGGCCTGGACACTGGAGCAAGGGCAGGTCTAAACTATGGAGCAGAGGTGGGTTTGGACCATGAAATACTCGAGGACCTGGGCCGTGGAGCAGTGGCAGACAGTGAAACACTGGAGGACCTGGGCCATAGAGCAGTGGCAGACAGTGAAGCACGGAAAGTATCTGGGCCATGGAAGCAGTGGGAGCACACAGTCGAAAAACAACGCTGCGCAGGAACCTGGGCCATGGCAGACGGATGGACACAGTGGAGAGGAGACCCCGGTTCATATGTCCAGAGGCCCGAGCCTGGAAGCCATGGCGCGGGAGCCCGCACCCCAAAGCAAGGAAGCAGGGTGGAGCAAGCCACCCACCCTGAGCACGCGACAGGGCATGGCCCCGGTGCCTGGCAGGGCCCAGAGCCCAACAACGTAGAGCAGGCAGAGCAGGAAGCCAAGACGGAGCAGAGGACCACCAGGTCAACAGTGCAGACAGGAGAAAATATCCCCACAATGGAACAGATGACCACCACAGCAAAGCGAGTATCCACCAAGGCGGATCAGTCGGGACTGAAACAGAGAGCACAGAGAGGTAATTTGCATCGCTGCTTTTTTTTTTATTTTTAACAAGGACAAGCAGTGAGTATCATGGATGGCCCTTGGCTGGTACAGGGGCAGGCCGGAGAGTTCATGAATGGCTCCTGGCCCATGAAACGGGCAGACTGTGAGGTCATGAATGGCCTCAGGGCACTGGGACCAAGAAGGAATTAACATGGGTGAGCATCGCGGTGGTTCTTAAGGCATGAAAGCAACATAGAGTTTCGGATGTCAGGAAACAAGAGAGTCAAGATCAATGAGTGGGCGTCACCGACCGATAGTTCATCGATGGGATGAGCGAAGACGGCCGCCGCCGATCGAGGGAGGTTAGCTAGACAGCAGTAAAAGCTGCCACAACCTGGATTGAAGATCCTTCCGGTTTCAGTGGTAGTGTGTGTAGCCCAAACACACCATAAAGAACCTTATGGCTCTGGGCGTGGCTGTCGTGGCGTGATGAGGTTCTGGCATGACGTGAGCAGGCCCTCGAATGGCAGGCATGACGTGAGTTCACAGAAATCTGCCACATAGTCCTCGATGGCCTGTTTGCCTTGTTGAAGGCACAGCAAACAAGCTGCTGGGTTCATGGTTCAGGTCGTGTATTCTGTAACAAATAGTCCACTGGAGGCGAGCATAGTGATGAACCCAAGTGCAGCTTTATTTACAAAAGTGATCCTAAACCCAAACATAATCCAAAACAGAGACTTGACTTGAACAGACATGACTTTGCATGAACAGACTAGACTCACCGAAAGCAGGCTACAACATCAATACACGACAAGAAACAATGGCAAGAAGATGGCTACTTATAGCAAACAATAAGGGTCACATGGCACAAACCAAACAATGAGAAACAAGGCACATGACTAAAGCAACCAAAACTGATAATCACATGATAAGACAATATCCAATCACAACGTTACACATTAGGCGTGTTCGTCTTGAAGCGGTGCTGCGCAGAATGATCAGTGTATGACATCAAGTACTGCGAGAACGATAGCAGAGTAGATGGATCCTTATGCTTTCAAATCGCTCTCGCAGTACTTTGGTGTCATACAATGATCGGTGTGCAGCGACGCTTCAAGTCAAAAGCGCTATACATAAGGCAGAGATACATGAGGGCAAGGGAAGCATGACACTAACATCATAAATCAAATTACAAAATAAAAGACATGGAAAAAAGAACATGAAACAAAACCCAAAACAGACATTACAACATGTCATGTTGAGGAAAATTAACAGATGCTTTTTTTTTTGTAACACCTTTATTTTACAGTGTCTTTGTTACATATTACATGTACTTTCTATAGTAGAAAAGTAGGCATAAAAAATATAAAAAAATGTTAAGTAGCAAATAACATGCAATTTATACTTAAACCAAACAGTAAGGCTAACCCGAACCTATACTAAGTATATGGTATGAATATAGTAATAACATGCAAGAATATATCTTTATTATATTATATAAGTAATATTACCTTGGTATACTGTAACAAAAAAATATACAACTCACACTGTAACAAGGACGTCATAAAATAACGTGTAACTTGTTATTTACTGTGATAATGTTCGGAGTAACAGAACATGAGACGTGCTGATCCATATGCAAAGCTTTATTAGACAGAGACATGGTCAATAACACAGGCAGGGTCGAAACACCAGCGAACAGGTATGGTATGGGCAAAACACAAGAGCAGTCCAGTAAACAGGCGTGGGTCGATCGACGGTGAACAGTATCCAACAGGGCAAGGCAAAGAGAGATAATCCAGGTACAAAGCAATAATCCAGGCAGGGGCAAACAGAGTCCAAAACAGCAAGACAAAAAGGGTAATCTGAAAACACAAGCAAGAATCTGAACACAGGAAAACAGGCAAGGCGAGACTATGACTAAACTAGCAAAACTGGAACTGGCTCCGTGAAGTGCTATCGCTAGGAGAGTAATAAACACAGACAATACTCAGCCACTTGAGCAGGATCTGGGTGGATGTTATATAGTGTGTGTAATAGCTTTCAGGTGAGCGTGTGATTGGTTACAGCTGTGTGCAATCAGTGCAATGGATGATGGGAAATGTAGTCCAGGGTATAGTGTAACAGTCTGTGTAGTGTGAGAGTCCATGTAGTGAGCAGGTGACCTCTGGTGGTGAGTGAACGGAAGTTCATAGACTGGATTCGTGACATATAAATAGTAATAAGTATTTTCATAGCTGACCATAGCTTTATTAAATTCTGAAAGAAAAAAACAAACAAACAAACTAAAATGTACTTTAATGCTAACAGTCAGGGGTATCATATGAATATGATTTATTTATTTATTTTGTTTATTAACTTGAATTACATTTTACATTTATTTATTTATTCATTTAGGTGAAATGACCACAGAGAACAAACCAACAAAAACATTTTAACAACTTATTAGTTTGTTGCATAATTGAAAGAGGTGTTTTTATTGTGCATGTATGGTGACCCAAGTTCATATGTTACCCAACCTTATATATGTAAATGAATATGTATTTAGAGTTTAATAAAAAATTAACAAATTAATTTTAATAAAATAAATTGAATGCTGAGTAATTTAATTTAATATTTATCGTCAAAATAAATTTGATTATTTGAAATGATCATTTCTCCATATTAGTCCAGGTGTTTTCTTTTTCTTTTTGGAATCTTGGAATTATTGTTGAATTCATTCCTTCAGCCCATACTAACCTTAGTCTCTACATACAGAGTAAAACTGACCCAGAATCAGCTGTCCCCTCCCATTCATTAACCCAATGAACATCCCAAACCTTTGCGCGGTTCTACGATGATTTTAACAACCCCGCTGTCAGTTAGGATAAATAGCTCTCCATCCCTGATTGTTAAATTATGTCCTCTATGATTCATCAATCTGTTCAGTGGCTGCATTAGAGGAGTGGGTAGGTATGACAGACAGACAGAGGGAGAGATGGGGGGCGGCGCACAGGGGTTAAACGCAGGAGGGAAGTGGCAAGACACACTCACACTGATCCATTAGCTAATGGAAACCTAAAGCACTGTCACTTAACCCCCTGTGTTCCCATCATTGTCACACACACCTCTCAGTTCTGTGTGTGTGTGTGTGTGTGTGTTGTGTTTGTGTGTGAACATGTGTGCACACAGTGCACTTAAAGGTAATAATAAGAAAATCAAGTATAGTATTCATGTGTGAGTGCATGAAAATGACTGTGTTTCTCTACAAAACCATGCACACAACACTGGAACTAAAATGGAGCGAGGAAAATGTAATCCTAGCCCAAAGTTAAGTTACATTAAATTACATTAATGTTAAATTTAGTTACATTGATACGTCAGTAGGTGGCGACAAGTGACTGTCTTCATGAATGAGTCATTTAAGAATTCAACCAATTTGAATTCCAAAAAAAACAAAACACAATCATTCAGCAAAAGAAACAAGTAACTGCCGAGTGAGTCATTGAATCAGCTACTAAAACATTGATTCATTCTGAAAATTACACTACTGTGTTGCTTTGCAGAATTCATTTATGCTGACATGGCATTTCAAATCACTAGTGGCATGTTGTGTCCAATCAAAAGCAAACAGAGCCCATTCTGCCCCATCTCACGAGAAAATGTAACTGTGTTTCTACGAAACATATTATTTTTAGGAAAAAAACATGAAAGTTTATACCTAACCCCACCACTAAACATCATTTTACAAATTGTATGAATTAATACAAATTAGCCACCAATTGACCCTTCACAGAGAGTTTGACAGACAGGTGATCTGACCAATCATAATGCAGAATCCACCATTTTGTCCGACAAACAATCCAGGCAAGAGAGTAGATTAACGTCGGTGGTTTTGAACTTGAAAAGTGTTGTGTAAGGCGGGAGGAATACTATACCACGGTGTGTATAAAGACAAAGGATAACTTCTGGTGTTCATTCATGGTTATTTCACGCTATAAAGAGGAAGAGATGATTGGTTTACATGCCGCTTGAACTGAAGTGCTAAAGCGATCTTTCACAACACATTAAAGAGCCACAAAACTGTATTTGATAAACAGGGTAAAAATTAATGGAATGTCCTAAGTAACATAATGACTAGAATATATCTAAAATATAGAACACCCTGGAACCCACCTAGCAACTACCCTGGAAACATAGCAGTGAGTCTTACTTACATTTTACATGAGCACTACTTAGAAAATGTGAAACTACAGTAACGTTATTTTATTTAACAGGACAAAGTCAACATAGAAGTTAAAGTGTCCCAGAAAATCAGCTCAAGTAAAAAGAAAAGACTGCGAGATAATTGGCAGAAAATGTAAAACCGACACAACCATTGAATTCCTGCAGAACTCAACCTTCTGCACTGAAGTCAGTGGACAGACATTTTTCAAGCCATTCAAATCGGTTCATTTTACATATGTGAGTATATCTGCTGATGACTGTAAATGTAAATGATGAATCAATTAAGTGCCAAATGCATTTTAATAAAAAAAAAAGACCAGAGCCATCATTAATATGTTAAAGTGGCAGTGGGCATATTCTCTATGCCAGAAGCATGTAATATATTAATGAACTAGAGTCATTAAAATGGGTCCATATTACTAATAAGGTGCGCTTAATTTCTGATGTGAATGTAAATTGATGTGAATATAACTCTTATTGCAGATGACAGGCTTGTGTGTGATCATGTGAATCCCTGCGCTATAACATCACTTCATTTCTTTATACATATATAATTAATTGCTTTATTACAATGTCGTAAATGCCGTACATTTTAATTTCCTACAACAACTAAAATTTAAAATGCTTAGAAAATCAATTGAAATTTTTTTATTCCGTTTTTTTTAATTAACAACAAAAAACCCACAAAGAATGACGAGTCACAGACAAGAGGAAACTTTAATTAAATATTGTGAAAGTCAAAAAGTTATTTTACAGTTCAAAGGTAATTTAAAAAATGATCATCTTTACAGTAGTTTCTTTTTATATTTTCAGCAGTAATAACTGCCCACTGAAAGTCCAGTCTACAACAAGTATGTAATCAACAGGAAAAATAGTAGCAGATGACTTGTCAATTTGGATGCGTGAAATATTAATCAATAAATCAAGTAGCCATAAAATGATAACTTTGCAATTTATGCCCATTTAAATAATGGGAAAAGCCATGGTTCAGAAAGAAATGAGCCACATAAACAGCGACTTAGATGTTCAAGAAACACAGAAAGTTTTGTGATGTGATGCACTGGGGGAAAAAAAAAAGATGAAACTCATTAAGACATGACAGTGGAGAGGAGGGTCATGGAATGAAATGAACGAGCGAATAACTGTATAGACTCTTGTGCTGTTACTCCATAGTTTAACTTGTTAATTTATATTTTTATCTAATATTTTTATCTAACCAAACTATCAAAAACCTTTTTTTAAAAATAAATAAATAATGTAAAAAAGAGAAATCTGCATTAAGACATTTGATTGTTGGTACACTTCCCCCAAAAAAACAAAAACAAGGATTGTGGAATTATTGACAAGGGAAATAAAAGAAAAAAAAAATGTATTATTAAAAAAGCAAATTCCGGAGAGAAAATATTCAAAAACAGGGCGATATTACTGTATATTTGCTGAGCATGAAAACAATAACTATCCTTTTCTCTGCAAGTTCCAGAGAAGCAAAATTAAAAGATTATATTGTTTACATGTTGAATATACTCTCAAACTTCATTGCATTAAAATATAAACTATTTAACAAATCTTGCCATCTGAAACAAAACAATGTAACAAAATGGTATAACATTTTCATAGAGAAAAAAAATCCAATCGCTCTGTGCGAACGGGCAAAAAAAAAAAAGTTGTTCTTCGACGTACAAAAATTACTAGGCAAATAAAATTCCAAAATCACATTTATGGACAACTTGGCAGATGACAAAATAAAAACAGATCATCGCCAAATGATGAGCGAAAACATGAAGACAGTTTGAAGCATGTACAATTTCAAGCGATGCATACATACAATATTCATATGGATATCCTACATATATCCCTTCGTGATCATCAAAACCTCAGAGCTAAAGTCAATGAGATCTGCTAAGCATGTCGTAAACATTATATCAGTGACACTAGGTTGTATAAAGCTGCCTTATGACTCCATTCTGATGTATAAATATATTTCAAACAATGACTATTTGAGAATAATGAAATCAAACATATTTCTCAGTCTGTACAAAGAATACACGCTAGAATCCAATGTAATGGCTTCATCTGAATCTCGGATCATTCGTGAGATTTCACAGTGCTGACTATGCCGTAACATCCAAACCCTTCATCTCCTGAACATACACTCAGACTGATCTACATCGGTAGTTCTCAACTGGTCTCATCTGATAGGGTCACGGACAGTTGGGGGAAAAAACAATGGTAAATCAAAATTATGAAATGCTATGAATCATATAATGTGCATAGTGGTTTGAATGCATTGCAGTGTTGATTTGAAAAACATTTTCATTACTTTTGCATGATAATCTCAGGGATGTGTCGGGCAAACTCAAAGGTAAAACCAGTTGAGAACCACTGAACTACAAGAAAAGCAGAACATTAAACACTTCATCAGCTTCCTCCTCAACCTTTCAGTCGGTTCAGTCTGAATATTATCTACTGGAGGAAGTCCATTGCAAACTAAAGTATAAAAACACACACAAACAAATTAAAAGGAAAAAGGTCATTAAAATGGCATAAAACACTAATAATTTGCGTTTTTTTGTTTTTGACACTGCTAATCCTCCATAGAGAGTAGTTATAAAAAGAAGGCAGCAATCGCTTTTTGGGCTTGAGTTGCACGGCACCCCCCCCACCCCCCAGACCCCCCTGTCTAATAATACACCAATGACGTGCCTTGCCCTTTGACTCTTTTGTGTTATTACGGGTAAGTGTTTGGTCTATACATTTTGGCATTACATAACGATAAAACTGGGTAGAGATGAGCATGAAATGTCAAATGTTGCCTTCAAGTCATGTCGGATTTACCAATGCAATATCTTAATCTCCAGTGAGAAACTTTTGCTTTTCTTTAAGTCTTTATGAGTTAGTGCTGTGCCAATTCAAATCATTGTGGAGACAAACTGATCTTAATAACTTTGAAAATTGACTGTTAATATGCAGTTTTTGTGCTGTGGATCAAGAATAGCTATAAAGCTAAACCAAAAACACTACTTTTATGTGACAAAACTATCAATCTTTGAAGGAATAACTATAAAAAATTCCTAAAGCATCCAGTGCACATCTTTATATGCATCCTTTGCATTTAAAGTGATAGTTAATTCAAAAATGAAAATTCGGTCATCATTTATTCACCCTCAAGTTGTTCCAAACATGTATGAATTTTATTCTTCTGTTGAACAAAAGATATTTTAAAGAATGTGGGTAACCAAACAGGTTTGGAACAACTTGAGGTGAGTAAATGATGACAGAATTTTCACATTTGAGAAAACTATCCCTTTAATTTTGTTGCAGAGGTGCTAAAAAGCTTAACATTAAGTTTAAAAAGCGAGAAATATGAAATTGCCCAAAACCCCCACCCCCCCTGACCCCCTCACCCTTTCCCTCCCCACACCCACCACCAACCAAACGTTTTACGAATCAAAACTTCCCAGAAGGACTTGAAGGCAGCATAATATCAACAAATGGAATATGAATGTGAAAATCAAGACTCAAGAAATGAGCTCTGAATTGGATTTTAACCATGGTAAAAAAAGGCATAAATTAATTTTTCACAGCCGCAGTTTTAATATGAGTTTATATTGCTGGCATTTTGTAGACTGCTTGACTTCAGTTCTTCAAATTCAAATGCATTTTCACAAATTCAGTGGGACATTACTGCGCATAAATCACCTGCAATCCTTCATCTAAAATCATAAATAGAAACCACTGCAATATTGTGTCAGGTATCATTTCATAAAAGGGTGGTACACACAGAAACACACAAATATGATGGCAAATCAATAACTACGTTTTTAAAATAAATAGACCTCTCATGTTATAGTGTAGACGGGGCGGCTGAGCATCATTTGTGCTGTCGCCCCTTATCTTAAAAAGTGTCTAGAAGGTGAGTACAAATTTCAACATCAAAACAGGGAGGTACAACAGTTCAGTTCGATATTTTTCTCGAATCGTTCTTCCTCTATATCTTTTTGTTTCAAAGCAGATTGTGTTTAAAAAGGGCCTGAGTTTGTAGTTTTTCATCCTTCAGAACAGGACCAGGAGGTCAGTCCAGCGCCGGAGTATTCTGCACTCGCTCAGTGAGACCAGTGGCATGAAAGAGCATGTTTCATCTTTCCGTCTGCACACAGACACACACACACACACCGACACACACACACACCCACGCACCCTACATTGGAGGAACAATCATTCCAGGGATAACTGTGAAGAGAGAAAGACACAAGAGTGTTAGTTCACTTTACTCCATTAAACATGCCATCATTGAAACAGACCTGGCTGCACATAAAAATGAAGTGTGAGAGAATGAAACTTTGAGTTGTACAGCAAAGCAAGCACCAGCTACGAGATTGGACACCGTTTCATATTTTTCCGCAGTTCTTTAAACTCAGAAATCAGTTTCCACATCTGCGTTACAAACTGTGGCTTCTTCAGATGAGGGATCAATCCTAATCTCTTTCAGCGTCAATGCAAAATTGGCAAAAACGAGACACTTGAAGCGCTTGATTAAATATCAAATTGTTTGCAAACCATTTCTGGGCTTTGTAAGGTCATGGTTGCCCTGGAGTACACCACTAAAAATGATGAATTCAAGGAAATCTGAGACAGTCTATCACATCATTCATGCCAGAGACTTCACTCTCTATAGTTAAGCCAACATGAACTTTTTCTTTACGCACGAGGAAAATGCTTAGCACTGCAGATCTGACTCAACATGAGTTTAGCAACTGCTGACAAGCAAGAAAAGAAGAGAGGTGAACTGTTTTGGATACTCTAGGAACCGCTGGAGGTGAAACACAACCTTGAAAGCATGCAAACACACACTCACACATAAAACTGACACACTGGAACATAATTTTCAATGTAGCATGTTTTGCAGGTATATAGCATGATGTACTGAAACAGAAAAATGGTGTGTGGGAAACATGGGAGATTTAAAGGTGAAGAGTGTCATCACATCCCAAACAGGATTGCACACCCAACCAAGAAATGACTGTTTTCGAACAGGTTTCTCAAACATGCCTCTTGTCTGTCACTTCCAACTCGCATCACTGAATTTCTTAGAGCTGGGATTGTAAGTATTTTAACATCATTAACACCATAAAAAAGAAGCATACTTGTTATGCTAGAGCACTGTTATTTGTTGGTATATGGATGATCAGATATAGAAACAGTGGGATGGATGTGGGAGGAGTAACGGATGAGTAACATACTTCAGGAGAAGGCCAGGCCCTGGAGCGCGCTGGCTGTGGAGTACTTGTTAGAGTCGACAAAAGATTGATCTGAGGGCAGTGGAGAGAAGAAGAAGAAGGGGAAGGGAAAGAAGAGAGAGATGTTAATATCAGAACGAATGATGGGTGAGTATATGGTCAAAAGGAAGATTAGATATTCATGCCTCTAGTTTACTATGTCACAGATCCTCACTGGACTTTAGTGGTGTCACATATATTGCCATTCAGATGTTTGGGATCAGTAAGATTTTTTATTATTATTGTTATTATTATTCAGCAAGGATGCATTCAATTGAATAAAAGTGACATTAAAGACGTTTATGCTGTGAACCCCAAAAAAATTAAAATTATTTTGAACTTTCTACTCATCAAAAAACTCCATAAATATAAAGCAGAACAACCGTTTGCAACTGATAATATTAAGAAATGTTTCTTGAGCAACCAATACAATGATTTCTGAAGGATCATGTGACACTGAAGACTGGAGTAATGATGCTGAAAATTCAGCTTTGCATCACAGAAATAAATTACTTTTTACAATAGATTCAAATAGAAAATAGTTGTTTTAAATTGTAATAATATTTCATAATTTTTACTGTATTTTTATCAATTAAATGCAGTTTGGTCGGCATAGGAGACTAGAGTAAAGATATCATACCAATCCAAGTTGAATGGTTTAAAAAAATAAATAAATCCAAAAATCTCAGTATTCTATTCGTATCCCCGAACCATCATTCCTGTTATTACCTAGTTGCAAAATACATATACCACTCTGCTTATTTCAGCTAAGCTATACCCCTACCCCCCCACCCATCACCCACATCTACCCCCCCCCCCATTTTGACCCTCACCACCCCCCTCCACACCACACCCCCGCACATGTGCTCTCACAATGCGCCAGTCACCCTCATTTCTGCTTATACATGGCCCTCTTAATTGTGTGCGACGCTGTGCTGAAGTCCCACTCAAGATATCTGAAGTTCTTTGCTGTGTGCCTCAAGTGGAACCTACTTGCAGGCCCCTTTAAATATCTGCTTTTCCAGACCCATATTATTCAAACGATATACAATCTCCTCATCGTGCCTTACCACACAACATTTTAGACATATTCAACTTACCCCTTACAAGATAACCCATATACACACAAGACACCCCAAACTCAAACGGTGCAATTCCTGCGTGAAAGATTGGTGCTCTATAATTATTCTTTCTTTACTACATACACACACGCGGCCCTTGGCTCGTACGTCGCCGTTATTCCGGGTGTACCCCGTGGCCCATATTTTTGCTGCAGCCCCTTTCCCGCTCCTTTCACATCATGTCTGCATGATGTGGTACATGTCATACAACTCCCCCAGAGAACTGGGTGGCAGGACTTTGTAGCTTGCCGTTCCCTTGGAGCCGTTCCCACTGGGCGGCTAGAGCCGTACCCGGCGTGGAGTGCGCAGAAGGGGGCCACGACAGGACCGGACGCGAAACGACTCTCTGGTTTCAGTGATCCCATGTTTGCGGCGGAAGTGAGGCAAGACTTACCCAAAGCGTGCTGCAGTTGAGGCAGGTGGGTCGAGGACGGGCCTGGTCGGGGCTGGCGGGGACGACTGCAGGCGTGCAGAGCCACACATTTTGGCTCCGCCACACAACCAGCAGGAAGAGATTCCAACTTAGGCACAAAAAGTATCTTGGGGCGGCAATTATAGTTGAATTACTTCAATCACGACGACATACATGTTCGTCAACAGTAATCTACTTTCAAGCAGTTCTTTCCTCACCCTCCGCCTCTAGTTCAACATCTATTACCCTCTTCCTGCATCTCACTCGAGCCGCTGGATTTACCACCTTCTCTTCACTTTCTTTGGAAAGGCCCCCCCCCCCCCCCCCACCCCCCCCCCCCCCCCACACCCAACCCTCGCCCACGCCCCCCCCAATCCTGATTGTGGCCCATGCCCCTTCTCTCTCCGCTCCCGTGTTTCCTGACACTATTGCTGGGATGTGCACTTTTGACTCTAGTCGTCTTACGACGTCTTTCACACACGTGACCTGACAGTATACTGCAGAGTTCTTTCGCCCACCTCGTATTGCCGTATCTCTTCGTGGCTTCCGCCCCGTATCGCCACTTAAAGTGCTTCGCCTCAATCGTGTTCCGTGTAGCAGCTTTAAGCAAAGGATCCCCACGCTACCAAGACGGTCCCTTGCTCGTTTTGCCTGGGGCCCCCCCCCTGCACCCCACCCACACTCCCTTATGGCCGCCTCCTCTCCCGCATCGCCCGCCCTCTGCGATCACAGAGCCCCCCCACATTCCGCCTCCTTCGCCTAGTCGTGCACTGCGCCCTGCAGGAGACCCAGCCACCGTTCCGGTTGAGGCGTCTCTTTTTTTACGTGCGTGCACCGTGAAACGCACCACCCCTGGGCAGCTACAGCGACTCCCCCGCAAATCCTTACTAGCCCGCAATCGGACGACACAACGGGAGCTCACCGGTCTGAACACCCCGGCACCCCACACATGAGTGCGCAACTCCACCACCCCCGTGTGTAACAAATGCCGACACACACCTGAACCCCGCTCGCGCCCCTTCAACCACCCCCCTCCCGCCCGCAACCACGACCCCCGAGGATACTCTCGCCAGAACCCAACCACTGAAGCCCCCCCAGGGCCGCCAACCCCACACCCACCACAAACAGAAGACCCCAAGCACAACTACCACAATACGCCGCACACCCCCCCCTCCTACCATCAACACAACGGAAAGAGCGCACATAGTTAGAAAATCCCCGCTGCCAACCCCCCCAAAAACAAAGAACACCCCAGTCGAGAGCACACCGCAACCCCACGCCCCTACACCAGCTCCACACCAGAGTCACGCCCCCAATTCGTCTACGCCCCGCACCGCGACCCGGCAGCACTCGCACCCGCTGGCCGCGTGCCTGCTTCACTAGTTCCAAACAACTCTTTACACTATTGGAGCCCCTATCACCCCCCCACCATTTCTTCCACATTTGTAGATTATTGTGCTCTTACCTCTTAATTTCATGCGTACGCTCGTGCATCGCCGGCTTGGCGCTGACCCTTGCGGTTTACCCTGTCCCCCCACAGAGCGGCGCAGCCCAACTGCTGCGCCCGAGAAGCACCTTCCGCTGGCGGGACGAAGAAAAAAAGAAATTAGATCTACGTGCCCTCTGCCCTTTGTCCCGATTGCCCTTGTTACCAGGACGAAGCAATACCATGATCGCGATTCCCCTATTTCAGAGTCTTGGGTCTTTCACGCCACGCGGCAGCTCCCGCGCCAATCGTACTTTGGAAGCTAAGCTCTGCACAGTCCTACCCCGCGATACCTGTGATCCCCCCACCCTTCCCCGCCGGCACCAGCGTCGCACACGCCTCCCTCTAGTTGGTTCTATGGTTTTACTGCCAGCCCCCTGTCGTCACGTGCGCAGCCTTGTGAACCCCCGCGGACAAACCACACAGTCCCTGTTCACCATGCCACACCGCCCCGCCAGTCCACACTGTCACCTTTCCTTCCGCCGGGTGTAGTCTGTTGTTGCCGTTCCGTGCCCAGTCGTGCGCGCCCTGTGTGGTTGGTTAACCCGTTGTGACCTCGCCACACCTCCCCTTGTTGGTCTTCCAAAGAGGCGCTCTCGCTTCGTCATGCCCCGGCTCCGCTGTCCGGAACGGTCGACCTTCTGAGCCGCCCCCCTCCCACCCAGACACCCCCGAGTGGATTGCTGTGGCACATCGCCAGTCCCGCGGGCACTCGCTCACCGTCGCGCCGAAGAAACAGGCCGACCTCCCACCGTACACCCTAGACCTCCACGGCCGCCACAAGTCCGTCCCACACAGCCCACGACAGGCTTCGCCCGCCACACCCCGCCCGACAAACCAAACCCACCGCTACGACACGATCCCACACGTTGGCGCACCCCCCGCATCCAACACAGCCCCACCACCCGTAGAGAGACTCAAACGCCGGCCACCCCCAACTCCCTACACCACACCTCAGCCCGCGGCTGCAGTGTGCTGACGCAGGTTCCCTAGTAGCGTCCTCTACGTTGTGAACCCGAACCGGAGCCAAAACCAACAATAACCTTATGTTTGGTCTCGACAACAACGAGGACCCCGACGTAGAAATCAGTGGTTAAGTGTATTACAAACGGTTACCAGACCAGTTCACACCCAAATTTAAGATGTTTGTGCAGCACATTTTAATGAAGGCACTGTTTCCTGATCCTGTAGTGTAGATACAAATGCGGCTGTTCGGACTCACAGGCGTAAGACGTTTTTGATATTTAAAGCAATTGCCACTGATGATTCCAACGCAAGTTTTGAGCAGTGTAGAGTATCAACGGCCCAAGTAATCAACTTCCCTGATGACTTGTTTCTACCCGCTTAAATGATAGAAGTACCTGTGCTGTCCAATCTATAAAGACTGTGTCTGTTCCCCGAAATAGTGAGGTCTAAATATACATTTAATGCAGGATCTAGGAAAAAATCTGATCGTGATTAAACCAAAAAAAAAATTAAATGAATGAACAAAAACAATTTTTAAAGTTCGGGCTCCTAAACATTAGATCACTCTCAACCAAAGCAGTTATTGTAAATGAAATGATCACAGATAATAGTTTGATGTACTCTGCTTGACTGAAACCTGGCTTAAACCAAATTATTATATTGGTCTAAATGGGTCTACTCCACCATGCTACTATTATAAGAATGAGCCCCGTCAGACTGGTCGTGCCGGCGGGGTTGCCACAATATATATAGTGATATTCTCAATGTTACACAGAAGACAGGATACAGGTTTAACTCATTAGAAATACTAATGCTTAATGTTACACTGTCAGACATGCAAAAGAAATCAATCTTATCTCTTGCTCTGGCTACTGTGTATAAACCACCAGGGCCGTACACAAATTTCCTAAAAGAATTTGCAGATTTCATCTCAGACATATTGGTTACTGTTGATAAAGCACTAATTATCGGAGATTTCAACGTTCACGTTGATAATACAAATGATGCAATAGGACTTACGTTTACTGACCTAACAAACTCTTTTGGAGTCAAGCAAAACGTCACCGGGCCCACTCATCGTTTAAATCATACGCTAGATTTAATCATATCACATGGAATTGATCTTACTGACATAGATATCGTACCTCAAAGCGATGATATTACTGACCATTTCCTTGTATCATGCATGTTGCGTATTACTGATATTAACTATATGGCTACGCGTTATCGTCCGGGCAGAACTATTGTTCCAGCCACCACAGACAGATTCACAAATAACCACTAACCTGCCTAATTTATCTAACTGCTCTGTGGACCCATAAGTACACATGAACTAGACGAAATAACTCGCAACATGGGCACTATCTTCTCTAATAAATTAGAAGCTGTTGCCCCCATCAAATTGAAAAAGGTTAAGAGAAAAACGTACTGCGCCATGGTACAACAGTATACCCATTCTTCAAGAAAAAAAACTCGTAGTCTTGAGCGCAAATGGAGAAAAAATAACTTGGAAGTTTTTAGAATTGCGTGGAAAAAAAGCATGTCCAGCTATAGACAGGCTTTAAAAGCTGCCAAGGCCAAGCATATCCACAAACTCATAGAAAACAACCAAAACAATCCAAGTTTTTTATTTAGCACAGTGGCTAGATTAAAAAATAACCAGACGCCACCCGATCTAAAAATTCCCGCACAGTTTAATAGTAATGACTTTATGAATTTCTTCACTGATAAAATAGATAACATCAGAAATACAATAACAAATGTAGATTCTACAGCGTATAATACATCAGCTTCATTCATCGCACCAAAAGATAAACAGCAGTGCTTTACAGCTATAGGACAGGAAGAGCTAAATAACTTATCACTGCATCTAAACCAACATTAACATGCCTGTTAGATCCTGTACCCAATAAATTACTGAAAGAGTTGTTACCTGAAGCAGAAGAACCACTTCTCAATATTATTAACTCGTCGTTGTCTTTAGGTCACGTCCCAAAAACATTCAAGGTGGCGGTCATTAAGCCTCTTATTAAGAAACCACAACTAGATCCTAGTGAACTGGCTAATTACAGACCCATCTCAAATCTTCCTTTTATGTCTAAAATTTTAGAAAAAGTTGTGTCTGCTCAATTGTGCTCCTTCCTGCAAAAAAATGATCTCTATGAAGAATTTCAGGTTTCAGGCCCCACCATAGCACAGAAAACTGCACTTGTTAAAATTACAAATAAATTGCTTCTTGCGTCAGACCAAGGCTGAATCTCATTGCTAGTTTTACTTGATCTAAGTGCTGCGTTCGACACTATAGATCATGGAATACTCATAGATCGATTACAAAACTATACAGGTATCCAAGGGCAGGCTTTAAGATGGTTTAGATCCTACCTGTCCGATCGCTACCACATTGTTCATTTAAATGGGGAGTCATCTCAATTATCACCAGTAAAATATGGAGTGCCACAAGGATCTGTCCTAGGTCCTCTGCTATTTTCGATATACATGTTGCCACTTGGTAATATTATTAGGAAATACGGGATTAGTTTCCACTGTTATGCTGATGATACTCAACTATATATCTCAACCAGATATGAAACAAGACCATATGAAACTTCTAAATTATCTAAGATAACGGAGTGTGTTAAAAATGTAAAAAAATGGATGACCAATAATTTTCTCCTAATAAACTCGGATAAGACAGATATATTACTTATTGGACCAAAAGACAGTACGCCGAATCTCGTGGATTACAATTTGCAACTAGACGGATGCACGGTTACTTCCTCTACAGTCAAAAATCTGGGTGTTATATTAGATAGCAACTTGTCTTTTGAAAATCATATTTCCCATGTTACAAAAACGGCATTCTTCCATCTTAGAAACATTGCCCAAGTTACGAAACATGATACCTGTTTCTGATGCAGAAAAGCTAGTTCATGCAATCATGACCTCTAGACTGGACTACTGTAATTCACTGCTAGCTGGTTGTCATGCGTCTTCAATAAACAAGCTACAGGTAGTCCAAAAATGCAGCGGCTAGAGTCCTTACCAGGTCAAGAAAAATATGATCATATTACCTCAATTTTACATTCTCTGCACTGGCTACCTATTAAGTTCCATATCAGTTACAAAATATTATTACTTGCCTATAAGGCCCTTAATGGGTTAGCTCCTGCGTACCTAACTAGTCTTCTACCACGCTACAATCCATCACGCTCCCTAAGGTCACAAAATTCTGGACTTTTTGGTAGACCTAGGTCTCAAAGTCCACTCAAGGCGGTAGAGCTTTTCGCATTGGGCTCCCAAACTCTGGAATAGCTCCTGATACCGTTCGGGGTTCAGACACCCTCTCTCTGTTTAAATCTAGATTAAAAACACATCTCTTTGGCCAAGCATTCAAAAATGCATCTCATAATCTTTTACTGCAGTCATAATCTTTTACTGCAGTTATATCTAATCAAATGCCCATTATTATTCTTTAGCTTGGGTTAAAAAAAACAATGTTGCTTGGTTGAAACAGCAGCTATGCTAATTATGTATCTATTTGTTTATCTGTTTTTGCCACGGTAACTAGGATTTACACAAGCTTCAGTCTGGATCCAGAAAACCTGAGAAGAGATGATGCAACTCCTCAGAGGACCTCAGATGATGACAAACCCTGAAACAACATACAGAACTACAAAACTTTAATATAAGTTTGATTGCATCATATAATAAAATTGCTGTTAATAGTGTTCATCGTCAGTTTTATTACGTCTTAAATTGATTTTTCCGTACTGCTGGTTCGTCTGGTCAGAGGAGAACTGGCCCCCAGACTGAGCCTGGTTTCTCCCAAGGTTTTTTCTCCATTCTGTCACCGATGGAGTTTTGGTTCATTGCCGCTGTCGCCTCTGGCGTGCTTAGTTGGGGACACTTCATTTCCAGCGTCATCGTTGACATGATCGCAAAGATATTATTTAAACTGAGCTGAATGTTGACATCACTGAATTCAATGATAAACTGCCTTTAACTGAAAAATGAGTGATTACTATTGTCATTTTGCATTATTGACACTATTTTCCTAATTAATGCTGTTCAGTTGCTTTGTCACAATCTGTATTGTTAAAAGCGCTATATAAATAAAGGTGACTTGACTTGACTTGACTTAGAGTAGGGCTTGTAGTTTTTAAATTTCTTCCGATCACAAATGCAGACATGGTTTTTGTTTACGCGGCGCGATGAAACGCAACGCGTAAAAAAGACATTATAATTCATTATAATCTGTAATTATGTCCCCAATGGATGCAACAAACGCCTCGTTTATAATAGGTTTTAATGTTTATGTCTCATCGCTCCGGCCCGACAGGGCATCATCACAGTATGGTAAGGGGAGTAACATTTCCGTCACACGCTTGAGGTATTTGGC
Source organism: Sinocyclocheilus anophthalmus (assembly GCA_018155175.1). NCBI lineage: Eukaryota > Metazoa > Chordata > Actinopteri > Cypriniformes > Cyprinidae > Sinocyclocheilus > Sinocyclocheilus anophthalmus. Next base: position 286,026 of record JADLZN010003783.1, read on the forward strand.
CATCATAACGATGGATAGCTGGCAATCACAGCACACCTCACTTTTTCAGACCAATGAGCTTTGTAAAAATCGACGCTGTTTTCAGAAAGGCGGGCATAGAGGAGAAAACATTATGTACATTATGTGAAAATAATGTGTTTTTTGAACCTTAAACCCCATAAACACATTTCATTACACCAAATATACAAAATAATATTCTTTTTAGCAACATCATATGACCCCTTTAAGTATACAAACTTAGTATACCAAAATTACAAATGCAGGGCATTTTTATTAAGTACATAAATATGCAATGTATTTGTTGTATACCCAGCATGAAATACACATATTTCAAATATATTTTAGTATATTTATTTTTCACTAGGGTGTTTATTTCTTAAACACAAATTTTGATGCTAAACATTTTACCGATTAAAATACAGGCGACAACTAAGTAAGCCATTTGTAGGCTGATGTCTTGTGACATGCTCAACATTTTGCCATGTTTGAAACTCAGCTGTATTGGTTTTAATATTTAATAAGGATTTAAAAATTGAAGTTGTCAGATTAGTTCAGCTGAAACCTTATAACAAAGGCAGAATCCATTCATCAAGTCTTAACTAATCAATTCATGAAAACTGGAAGCTTAACCGGGGTCTCTGCGATTGATTGGAAGTGTCTGATGGAGTCAGTGAGCCTTTTATAATACTTGTTAACATTGCTGGATGTTAGCAGTGAAATTGAAGTGTTGCCCCTTCAATTACTTTATTGATTTAATTAACAGTGTTTAATACACAGGCCAAAATGGAATTTAAATTTGAAAGAGGCAATAAAACCCTGTTTTTGTAAAGAAGACCAGAGTCATCAGAGGATAGAGTGGGCAGGGTTGCATTGCCAAATCCCTGATTTCTTTCTTTTCCTTTGCACGGGATGTTTGTGTCAAAGTTTCGCGTGCTGCTCGTCTCGCCTTTTTTAAGATTTAATATCAGATTGGCCCCCAACCCCCCGAACACACACCCTCACTGCTCAAGTCATAATTAAGCAAACAAACACATCACTCTTGGAATATTCCAAATTCTTTTGTCTCTGGCTCACTTTCGCATGGTTAATTGGAAAGAGCAAGCAATTAAGTATTAGCTCAATAAATAACAGCTGGAGTGAGGTGGCACTGGCAGGTGAACAGAAGAGAGAGAGCGAGTGAGGAGAGACTTTTAAAGAGCTGTTGAATATAGACTGCAGAGCATTGTGGGAATTCTCAGTTGGGAATTCTATCAGACCTAAAGGCCCATACTGTCAGACTTCCTGCAATGATTGTGCATCAAAGACAAAAGCTTGTTTGGAAACAAGGGCTTATTGGAGCATGCGAATTAAACACTTCAACTGTCAAATTTCACCAATAGTTCCAAAATACTGTATTTTATATGCCTTTTGAATGGATTTTATCGCTCATTTACACTTGCATGTATTTAAACATTGCACACGAAAGCATGTCACAGTAGGTCTGACGTCTTGACATCACATTTTGTCACATGTCTTCAAGTGAAAGTCAGATTTAAAAGCTTAAAATTGTATTCAAGTTAAAAATGTCAATCTGTTCCTGACATAAAGCAATCATATGGCTTCAGATAACATGGAAATATAATACATGGGCCATGCAGACTACACACACACACAAAAAAAGGATTTCTAGTAATTGCTAGTAAATTTTACAAATAATTACAAAGAAATGGCAGGTGACACATTAAATTAAATGTGAAATTTTGAAGTGGAAAGACTAAAGTAGTATTTTCTTGTAAAACGTACTTCAATAATAACATTATTTCTAATTATTTATAACTTCGAAATGTTCAAATTGAAAAAAATATTTGTTTTTTTGTGTGTGCTTTTAAAAATATATAAATAAATGTTTTTTGTTTTTTTTATTAAAATAAAAAGTACTTTTAAAGTGAAATTGTATCATTTCACTTTCACTGGAAAAGAGCAGCTTGGACATTCTGCTAAACATCTCCTTTTGTGTTTTCTGAAAGAAAGGAAGAATATATAGAATATCACATCTCAATACTAACTTGCGTAGGGCGAGTTGGCGGCAGAGCCGTTCAGGAAGCTCGGGGAGCCGGTCAGGTTGTTCATGCCGCTGTTGCCGTAGCCGTTCATGCTGGTGGATACCGTACTGTAACTGCTCTGCTGAGGGGTGGAACTGGGCACATATCCATGTGGTGATACACTACTCGTGTTACGACTGAAACCTGCGGCCGGACACAGAGAAAACTTCAACTTAGCCTTATGTTAAAGTAGTGTGGCAGTATTCAGCTTTGATAAACTTCATCCTATATATCAAGTGTGTGTATGTCTGTGAAGAGGGAAAAAGCAAGAGAATAACATCTCACCCTGGTTTCCACCCTGAGACGACTCTGAGACGTTAACGGCGAGCTGTCCAGTGAAGGAGTTCACGCCCATCATGCTTGCATGGACGGAGCTGTTGGTGAGGCCGGTGAGCTGGTTGTGGTTTCGTGGCACATTGTACAGGGCTTCAGCAATGTCTGCTGCTCGCTTAAGAATGATTTCCTAAGGAAAAATGAGCCATCATCTCTCACAATTGAACACTTTCATAGCATATGTGGATGTTGTTTCAACTTGATTGACTGATTTTGGCAACACTTTATTTTGATGGTCGCTATTTGACATTCTGTTTACTATAAGCAACTTGGCAACTAAATGTCCACTAGCTTAATATCTGCTAAGACTTTATTTTGATGTTCCCCCAACACACATTCTGCTGGCTATAAGTAACTTTGCAAGTACATGTCAACTTATTCTACTAAACCTAACCTGACAGTCAAATACTCTACTAATACTCTAATGAAATTTATAGTTGACATGTATTTGCAAAGTTACTTATAGCCAACTGAATTTCTAGGGAGAAAAAAAAAATCTATTTAACTTTGCATTATATGAAAGTCAAATAAAAAATATTTTCTACTGTTTCAAATGCTTTTTATATTGTATTGTTAAATTTTTTCTTAGTGTCAGAGTTTCAATAATAAAATATGAAAATGCAACAAAAAGTAAAAAAATTGTTACAACCTTAATAAAAATGAACAATTTTGATATGTATTGTCTTAAATTAATTTAAATGAGTGCTGTTAAACGATTAATCGCGATTAATCGCATCCAGAATAACAGATTTTGTTGACATAGTATACGTGTGTGTGCTGTGTATATTTATTATGTCTATTTAAATACACACCCATGCATGTATATAATTAAAAAATATGTTATGTTTATATATACAGTTTATATATATATATATATATAGATATGTATATATAAATTACATGAATATAAATATATACATGTAAATACATGTAAATATTTTCAAAATATATACTGTATGTGTGTGTATTCATACATATACATAATAAATATACATAGTACACACACATATATTACTCAAACAAAAATATTTATTTTGGATGCGATTAATCGCGATTAATCGTTTGACAGCACTAATTTAAATATGTAACACAAATTACATCCGTTGTGATTTCATGTCCTTCTTGGCTAACTATTTTGACACTAAAATTTTTCTCCTTCAAAAGTTAGTATACTTGTTTATGAAAGTAGCCTTAGAAAAACAAAGTAATCACTCATTTTATTCAAAAATACAAATAGAAACACCCATATATTTTCAACAAGTGTTAACAGTCAACTGTTAGTGAAGGGAATTTATGCAACTGTCATTTATCAATGATAATCAAGGAGTTTCTTCCTCACCTGGTTGTTATGAGGCATTCCATAAAGTGCTTCCACCAGATCTGCTGCTCTCTTCAAAATCACTTCCTGTATGCACAACAAAACAAAGGAAATATTAATGATAAAATAAAGTTTGAGAACCAGTTTCATCCTCAGTTCAATCCATATACATTTACAATCCATAATACTTGTCACTTGTAACTATACAATGTGATGTTGTTCTCTTTCACAGATGAAAAAGGGTTGAATTTCCGTTTAATAACATCGGCGATCACAGCCAAGTGGAACACATGGAGCTGATGTTTGCTCAATTGTTCTGTGTCTGTCAGGATGAAAAAGTGCAGTATTTCAGCAAACATCTGCTTTGCGTTGAGGAAGGACAATGCAATCTATGTTTGCAGAGAAGGTCACTCGGTTTCACAGTACTGGGCAATAACTCAGCGGAGAGCAAGCTCTCGTAAGAGCTCTTGCGATGACGGTACATCAGAGATGGAATCGATGTGTTCCCGCTAATGAGAAGTAATTACTTTAACATATGCTTTTCTGCGCAGTCACATGATGGGGAAGAAGGACAACGGGTGTCATGATTGTTTAAGTGCAATGGCTGGAAAACATTAGTGACTTTTGTGTAGCTTTAATAATGTGATTATGTGGCTTGTGCAACATCTCCACATTATCAAACTAGCATGGGAGAAGTGCACCAAACGCGCGCGCTTGTCTTGGCCAGTAAAAGTTGAGACACGAAATCCTGTGTTTTGAACAAATTTTCACAAACAATGAATTAATGATGCAATACGGATCACATCATGTAGGTTTGTCATTCGACATCTCTCATAAATCAAATGCAATAACAAGTCAAAATACCCTTATGGAAAAACCACATGAATTTTACATTTTAAAAAATGGCAACTTTTGTGTGATTTTGAAACCCATTACCAATGTTTCACATGTGAAACTTTTAAATCTCAAATGATGATTAAATATTTTCACACACTGGGCCTCATTCATTAAACAGAAGCAAACAAAAACTCTAATAATATATTTTTTCATAAAACATTCTTCAATTGTTCTGAATTGCACTGTTATAAATGTAAATAGTTTTTTTTTTAATTAAAACATTTTTGTGTTAATTGTTGCATTGATATATATACAAAGTCATTCCAGAATTGAAAACCATTCTTACATAAATTATTGCATGTAATAAATGTAATCATAAAACCAACTAGAAATTAACTTTTTACATTAAATGTTGCATTAATAGAAATGCAAAATGTGAATAAAACCATTCTTACATTGATTGGTGCATTGATACAAATGCAAATTGTTTGTAAAACAATTCTTCTGTTAAATGTTGCATTGGCATAATTGTAAATCGTTTATAAAACCAGCCTTATGTACATGATTGCATTATTGAAATGCAAAGTAGAACTATTCATATATAAATTGTTGCATTACATATTTAACATTTCTTACCTAAGTTGTTGAATTCATGAAACGTTTAATCATAAACGGTTCCATTCCTGTGAATGTAAATCATTTGAAAAAATATTTTTGCAAAAATAATTATAAATATTAATTCATAATTATATAAATAAAACAACTCAACAATAACAACTTTTTGTTAACAGTCATAAATCTAAATTGTACATAGAATCAATCTTATGGTAAATGTAAATATAATGTACATAAATGTAAATGAATTAATGGTTTTACAAACAATTTACAAAGAAATTTGTTCTGCTCATATATACAAAATAATGAGGCCCTTTAATTTCACATGCAATTAAAATTCATGTTTTTTTTTCATAAGGGTACTGTTGTTGGATGTTTGAATGTCCCGTTGAGTGGGAGGTCTTTGGGAGAAGTTAATGCAGAAGGGCACTGCTCCAGCTAACCGAGTGACAGGCAGAAAATTGCTCCCCCCTCTGAATGCAACCTTCACCAGGATCTTACCCCTTAGCATGTGTGTGTGAGCGCTGTGTTGGAACATATTGCCTCCCAATCAACCCTGGGGTGTGTCGCACCGCGCGCGCGCACACACACACACACACACACACACACACACACACACACACACAGGGACACAAACGCACAAACAAAACTTGACGGGGGGTCAGGCAAGCAATGAGGAGTTTTAGTGCGCTGTCCAAGGTGCTAAATTCACTCAATTATGGCCGTGCTGGCACTGTGTTAACCTCTCATTATCGTCACGGGGAGCTGTTAGAGCGATAGATCCTGCAGTGAGAGTGAGGAGGCGGAGGAGAGTCCCTCTGCAGCCCAGCGTGTGGGATACTGGCGAGCGAAAGGGCCCGAATGAACGTGGGGCGGCCTGGAGGCAGTGAATTCCCAGTATGTGCTAGTTCAGCCAAAACATCAATCAAATTCAGCGGAAAAGATGAGGAGCAGAGGTCGATGATGAATACTGTATAGCAGAAACACTGAGCTCTATACATCACAAATGTAATATGTTTTCCTATGCCTTTGGACCAGGTACTAAGACTCATCCATAAAATTCAAACAGTGATCAGTTCGGTTAAGAAATCATCAAACCCACATGAATGAAAACATGGAAATCATGACAAAACTGGAAATCAAACACAACTATAAGTTAAAGACAATCCATAATTATCCTTACTGGTCAACACCTTCAAAAACCGATGATTATCGCAACCTTACATGACTGTGCCTCACATTACAGGAAGTAGTATAACATGTTCAGATCATTTTGATAAAGCCATTTACTGTTCTGCATTTGTTCACAGTGTTGATTAGATCAGCTCTGATGCAGCAAGACATCAGCAGATGATGACATCATAAGCTTCATATACAATGATATCAGCAAATTTGGTTTACCGGAAAGGTTTTTAGTTTATATTTCCTAAAACCTGCCATTTATTTAACCCTATAAAGCCAAGTCTTCTAGATCATTATTGCATTGCGTTGCATTATATGTTTTGTCCAAAATAAAAAGTACAAAGCTTTGATCATAAAACTAAGCATTTAAATATCCCTTTACTAAAACATTATTGGGAGATACATAGTGACAACTGATATTTATATGCATTTTATGTAAGTAGTCTGCAATACTGTTATCAAGATCTCATTGATTTACATTGCAAGCTATTCATTTTATTTAATTTGCCATGGATGACTACATCGCAACATTGGATACATTTTGTTAGTCTTTTATAATAGTATATGACAATATGCATTATTTATATGCCATTATATATATATATATTTTATATATATATATATACTATATATATATATATATATAATTTTATAATTTTTTTTTTCTTTCCTTCTCGAGCTCCATATTTTCCCTGTATAGTATGAACGCTAAAATATTACTGATGTTAACAGCAAAATGAACTCAAAAACACATATCAAACTTTGTTTTGACTTTGTCTAAAGGTTCATAAATGGTTTTCCCTAAAGGAAAATCTAACTTATTTTATAAGTCAGTTTAAAGTCAGATTTTAGATCATAGAAAATAGGAAATTTCATAGAAAAATGAAATGGACTGAGATTAAACTGTGGCCTTTGAAAACATGTGCTAGCATGAAGATCATAGGAGACCTTTCTCTAAATTTATTACAAATAATGACTTTTTTTTTCTAAGGCTAAGCTACTGTATGGCACCGTCTTTTGGATATTATATATATCATGATTTTTGTCTTCTTTTGGAGTTTTTATGATTAAATTGAAATGCTTTAACATAGTTTTTTTGTGTCCATGGAAGCTATAAAGTCATGCAGCACTGGAGCAACTTCCTTAAGAAAACAAATACTAAAAACTGATCAATAAAGGCTCCAAAATGGGCAGGTTGTTTCAGATCTCATTGTCAATGTAAATGTCCAGTAGAGCATTCAAACTTCTGTTATCCTCTCTAATCCTTTCATACGGGCTACTACACCGTCTGTCCGTCTGAGCTTCTCAGGTCTGTCTGGCTTTGAACTGAAAACATTACAGCCTCTATAGGACACTAAACTGAGAGGTTTAGATAGGAGAAACACTCAAAAAAATGAACTGGGGGGGAAATGTCCAAAATTATATCTCTAATGACTGATAAATGTGTAAGAAACAAAGACAGATTATATTGCATATATTGTACAGCAAATGATTGCTTAATCAGGTGTATCACATTCCAAAAACTGATTAAAAGTGACCATTTCACATTGCTGTATGAATTTTGCATGAACAACCCATACATAAAAAATATCTTACATACATTTTAGTTCTATAAAATGCATTACATACATAAAAACTCTATCAATCTGCTTACAGTAGATTCATTGTATTGTAAACATACAGTAGCTTCCTAAGCAAAAAAAACTAAAAAGTTTAGCTTTTGTTTACAGTTTGTCTGTAAATCAGCTTTATATAAAAACAGTGGAAGTCTATGGCATGTCTTCATTTAGATCTGTGTGTGTGTGTGAGTGAGTGTGTGTGTGCCAGTCTCTGGGCGTCCCTGTGTTTGGCTGGTATGATTGAGGTGAGCAGTTGAAAAGAGAACCCCGTCAACAAACTGTTATTACCTCAATAAGGACGAGAAAATCGATGGGGCGGAGAGGAACAGAGCGTGTGTGTGTGTGGTGCCGCCGCTGCCAATTGGACAGCAGCCAAGACCAGAGAGATGGAGAGAGAGCGAGAGATTATGTATGATTCTCTGTTCCTCCATATGTTCGACCTCTTCATTGAGCTCAACACTGTTCTGAATGTCAGAGGTGCCAGTGTGCTGGAATAATTTCTCTTCCTGCTTTCAAACACACTCAAACACACACACACACACACACACATCCACTGCTGTGACTCAATTACTGGTGCTGGAGCAATAATAAAGTCCGGCCAGCGGAGACTTCGATCGCTGACCTGCCGGGAGGCACCGCTGGACAGCTGACTTCACCATGATGGATCACCTCTGGGTGCCCGCTCTCTTAAACTCACACACACACACACACAAACAGCACATGTATATACATAAGCTCACAGCACCAAACATACACACTTGTGAAATGAACAAGCAAAATACACTCAACGCTCTAAACAGAAGACGAATGTAGAAAGGGAATTTTGAAAGTTTCTGTGATTTTGCCAACTGTCTTCCTGAAACAGCATCATGGAATAATATTCCCATCAAACAATCCTATTTTAAGGCTAGAGAAAGGTGGTGGTCTAGAGAAAGACTCTGACAGGTTGATTCTCATCAACATATAATTTGCCTGTGTCTGTTTATACTAACTCCACTCACTAACAGAAGTCAACACTACAAAAGACGTTTCTCAAACAACAGCTCCAGTGACGTAGATGGAAGAGTGTGTATCGTAGTCTTTTTGACGCGATCGACCAGAGTTCGAACCTGCCTTTCGGCGAACTTTTTTTTCTCTCTTTTCAAATCTCATATCACATCGGAAAGGCATTTAATTTAAAAAAAAATTAAAGAAATAATCACAAAGTTGAAAAAGTATCGGGGAGGTGTAGGGAGGGCTTTTGTCCCAATAAGGTGGCATCCATTTAATAATTTGAATTAAAATGATCATTTATACTCAATACGTTATTCTTGCATACTGTTTTAATATCGACAAAACTGAGGTTCAGAAAATTGCCACTATTTGCAGTATAAATAGCAGAAAATCCTGCTATTTTAACATAGTGTAAAAAGGTATTTGCACGTAGTGTACATAGCATATTGCTAAAAATACTGCTAATTTCACTTAGTGTAAATAGCCGCTGCTGCCAAATATGTATATTATCTAATAGCTCAACACATCTACATAATATATATAATATAATCTAATTTAATGTATATAAGTATAATATAATTAATTTAATAATAATATAATATAATATATAATATAATATAATAAAATATAATATAATATAACATAACATAACATAACATAACAAAATAAATTGTCACGAATCCGGTCCGTGGATTTCCATCTGCTCGCCACCAGAGGTCACCCTTCCATTACATTGATTCTCGCACTACACAAACTGTTGCATATCACCCTGGACTACATTTACCGTGCTCCAATGCACTGATTGGACTCACCTGCAGCCAATCACACACACACACTATATAACAACCACTCAAATCCTTCTTTAATTGCCGAGTATTGTCTGCGTTTATCACTCTCCTAGTGGTAGCACTTTACGGAGCCAGTATCCTGTCTGAGTTTAGTCTAGTTCCTAGTTCTAGTCCTGTTTCGTAATGTCTAGTTTTGCCTGATTGTCTGTTCCTGATAACCTGCCTGTCTTGGATTTCTTTCTCGTCTTGTTGTTTGGATTTTGTTCGCACCTCGCCTGGATTACTATCTGTTTTTGGATTACTCGCCTGCCTCATCCTTTGGATTATGTTCGCCGTTGATCGACCTACGCCTGTTAATTGGATCACTCTTCTGTCTTGTCCTCTAAATACCTGTTTGCCATTGTCCGACCCTTGCCTGTTTTGACTATGTATTTGGAATAAAGCTTTGCAGATGGATCCGCACGTCTCTCGTCTCAGTCCGGGCCCTTACATAAGTTTAAGTGTGAGGATATATATAATATAATAATCAAGGGGACAATGAAAACTTACATTCATATGTTTCAATTACAATTCCTCTAATGCCTAAAGATAAAATGTCAAAACATAAGGAAATAACCAGATCAATATTTGCTAACATGAAATTCTTATATATATATCTAAATATAATATAATATAAATAATCTTTCATTAAATACCCTTCAGTAAATTTTGCTATTATTATTAATTACATTTTCATCATTTGATGTATATATTATATTATATACTTGAATTAAATGCCAGAATGTTGCTTGAGAACCAAACCTCAGGCCTAAGCTGAGGTCTGACCCGAAACCCTAAAAAAATAAAAGATTTGTCGACAGGAATGTTGTTCCAGAACCACAAGAAAGTTGATCCAGGAACATGTTGTGCTTGGTGAAATCTAAGCCAGTGTTTTCTGACACCTGACCTAGTCCCGGTACAACTGAGATTTGAACTGTGAATCACAGTGATTGAACAAAGAATGTCATATTTCTAGAGCTCCAGCAAACCAAATACCTCCTCCCTCTGTGACGCTAGCTTATTTGGACTATTTACACAGTTAAAAGCATGGTTTCATTAAAACCAAATTGGCCCAAACTGAAAACCAGATAAAGCACTATGCAGAGTACCTGTTACACTCAGATGATTCATTCACAACAAACACAACACATGCAAACATGGCTCTGTATACATGTAGAAGTAATACTGCAAGACAGGTTTTTTTTTTCTTTTTCATGATGCAACTCTTTCTGTCCTTTTGCAACAGACTCTAATGTTCATCCAAGCAGAATTATTACCATATGAGTTTCATCACCAAGACAATGATGACATAACAGAGGCCAGCTCGCCATATCAGTCCTTAATAAGTGAGTCTCATTACTTTGATGTTATAGCTAATGCTGTAGCACTCTTTCTAAATCAAGGACAGAGGATCTGGAAGCACTTAATAGTGATAGAGGAATGTCAGATGAAATGCATACAGCTGTATAAGGGTTCATGATTCAGCCCATGCATTCTTGATAAACCTGTTAGTTCAACGGAGTTATGCAATTAACCCAATTGCAAAATTAATCAGTTATATATTTTATATATAAAATAGAGATTCAGATAAACTATTTAAAATGATAATATATAACACAAACACCTGAACAAACACCTCATTTCAACAGCACATTTCCGTTGATGCTTCTATAACTCATTTTGACCCTATTAACTCTTTGTCAATTTCGTACCTTTGGCAAGCGTTCAGGGTCTCCTGGATGCCGAGGTATCACCTTCTGTAACCGCTGAAAACCGTAGTCTATGGTGGGTTCATTCAGAGCTGTGGACACAAACAAAAGAGACAAATCCATCACTTTTGATGTAATTTTAGAAGACTGGTTACATTTTTCTCCTTTTAATGTGCTGCAAAGAATAAAAGGCTTAGCATATTTTTGGAACAGAATTGAACATGGACATTCAGTTGTTGCATTATCATTTTTTTCTAAATATACACAAAATTCACTCCAACCTAGAGTAATAACTCTTCAGAGAGAGCAATAATAATATATACAACAGTTCTAATGGAAGTCGTTTAAAATGGTTGGGAATTGTTGTACGCCCATGTTAAGTGCAGCAAGCGCGTATAGTGTGTAATCGCAGGACGTTTATGTTTTACGTTTCACGCAGCAATTACTTTGCATAAAGGGGGGGGGGGGGTTTTCCACCCCCCCCCCCCCCCCCCCCCACCCCTTTATGCTGTCAAAAACATGAAAGCCTGTCACTCAATCTGAGCGAGGGATGAGATGGAGGACAGGAGAGATATTAACACCATTTGCTCCTGTAATGGACAGAAAATGGATGTAGAATATCTGCTCATGATGGCACTTTGTTTGTGAAGTGCCACAGTTTTGAGAGCCTGCTTAGAAGTAGGGGACCAAACACAAACTCCTAATGGCATTAACATTCAAGACAGTTCTAACCAGCTCAGACAAACTACATTTTCTAAAGAGACATAAAAAAATAGTATAGCTGAACTATTTCCTTGATATTTAAACGATTTTGTAATAGTGAATAATGACATTGTAAGAAAGTGGGAAGGAGTGATTTAGAATATGGATGAATGTAAAAACTAAAAATCAAAGATGACAAGGAACTAACACAAAATCGAGATATCAGGACCCATAATTTATATATAAAAATGTATACATATATTAAATTAATAGATAATACATTCACCATACAATAATTTTTTTGTATATCCTTATCATAAGATTATATTAACATATTAATTTTCACGTATAATTATATTTAACATACTCTGAAAATTTAGTTTTATTCACTAGTCAATATAAGCTATGCATCTAATTCTCTTATTCATTGTGGGAGCAGTAAGAGAGGCATTGTGAGGGACGTGGTGTCAGACGTGGTGACACAATCCATGAAGAGAGAATGTATAGGCAGGAGTCAGACCTATCGTATCGTAGACTGATATAATCAACTATCAGAGGCTTCAGAAAAATGTTAGTGATACGAGGTGCCGAAGTGGGTGTGTCGCTGCCCTCTGTGTGGTTGTGTTAGCATGTGTTCAGTGTTCCCAGTTGGATCCAGTAAAATTGCATCCGATTCGGGACAAAATATGGCTGAGTAGTGTCCGTCACGTTCGATGGGATAATACACCAGGGGGTATGTGTCGGCCATCGGCCGAAGGGCTGTTGAAGAACAGGATGGTCGATGAAGGCCAATAGAGAATGAGAGTGTGCAACTAGATCGATCGAGAGTGGAGTGTTTGGATTTCAGTGTTGAGTGTGGGGAGTCCACGCGGTGCACTTCATCATGGGGCATGAAACGAGGTACGTTCTCTCAATGTCGTGTATAGGCGCAATGGTGTCTAAGGATACGTAAATGCTGTTAACTTTCACTGAGAAAAAGTTGTGCCACAGTGTCATTAGTCAACATGTAAAGTTGATATAGGGTTAACTTGGTAACATATAATGGATAGTAAAGAGTGCTATGCTGTTCACATTAGTACAGCAATAATTACGCGTGTATGCGTTAAATAGCAGGATTCCTCGAAAGGTGTTGGATGAGAATATCTAATTAATCGTAAGAACTGTCTGCCTATGACAAGGAGAAAGACGACGACTGGGGGTAGTGTGTGATTTCTGGTGTCGGGAAGCGTCATCTGTTATAAAGTGAATGCGACGGCATGGATGAGTCACAAGGGGCGCATCTCAACACATTTCACAATCTCCTTCGCAGTGCTCAGCAGCACTTCACTCTGACCGTGACTCTTAATGCGCATTGTCTATGTCTATCATTGTATCACAATGCCATAAAGCTCATTATGCAATCAGCCTGGGAAAGCATGCTCACGCTGTAGAAACCGAGTAGAACACTACCAGAACGGTTCGATCTATCCGTGACGAACGTTCTACACACGAGATGAGAGTAGAGAGACAGAGCAGAGCGAGAGAGTAGAATAGAGAGAGAGAGAGGCGGGGACAAATGGGTTTCTCAAGATGTGTGTGGAAGATAAAACAGTAGGATTGTTTTTCACTAGGAATTGTCTTAATGAATTGATATCTTGGTACCAATCACAATGAAATAATATTTTGCATCTAATCTAATGACATTCATGCATTTTAAAGTGTGATTTGTTGTGTATTCAAAAGCTTTTTGTGGGCCACTACACCAAAAGAGTTAGAAATGTCAAGCAATGTATTTATGATTAATTGTGCATGAACAACTACAGTAGATAAAGTATGCATATAATATAATATAATATAACCCATTTTGTAATAATTAAACAAACAATAGCCACATGCGTCCTCACATATTATATTATATTATATTATTTTGTTAAATACTTTATTCAATAGAATCAAGGTATTAATAATGATAAAATGCATGTAATACTAACAATAAAAACACAATGATTGTTATTAGTTAATACGGATTCATATGTTAATAATTAATAAAAGCCCCCTGTTGTTAAAATTTAAAAAAAATATGTTGTTTTTGAATGTTATAATATTATAGATATTAAAACTTTTTGTGACACTTATTCATCAAATTATGCATTAATAAATAAATATCATGCATTTTTAAGTGTGACTTTCAAACTTATGGGGTCACTGTGTGCCTGCTCATTAAAATAAATCAATCAATCAATAAATAAATTATCATATGTATGAAGTGACACTAAAGTAGTGTCACTAAATACATACATACTGCACATACAATGGCAATCATGCATTCTTAAACCACAATATTTCTTGAGTCACGTTCCAAACGCCTTTAGAAAAATAACCCTAGTCCCAACTGTGTTTTTGAAGAAGCTGTTTCTTATGAAAGAACCTTTTGTCCACTTTCAACACAGGCTGATACTGCGGGTCATTGTGTCCCTCAAGAGTATATGAGTTTCCAATTTGATATACTTTTTGATTTGGTCACCACATCCTCTAACACTCACTTAAAAGAACACAAAGATATCAAGGGCATTGAGACATATAAAGTCAGTTTCTAAAGAGGAAAGAATCCTTCAAGGGTCTAACAAGGGACAAACTCGAGAGAAGGAGAATGAAGCTCTTCAACTATTTAAATATCTCTACTGTACGAAAAGTTCTCTTCCCAAAATGGGGAAGTGGGATTGTTGTTGGCCTAACTTTTCACTGTAGCCAAGTGCAGTATTCACTACATGCGAAACAAGCGCTAACCACACGGTTAGTATTTATAGCTTGGCCTAACTCCACTTCTTCAAACTGTTTTATTGTTTTCCTCGTATTAATACCACATGGCATCAATTTGCAAAGGGATGTTGGTTTATAGCTCTCCCTTGGTAGCTTTAGCGGTTAAATAGCCAAAAATAGCCTAAGTGAGAGAAGTATCTAACTGTGCTACTAGCTAATTTAGTGGCCTAAAATGTTTCAGAAGGGAGTTGTTAAAAAAAATATCGGTTTGAACGTGCTAGCATGGTGATGGCAAACAATCCAACACATCTGCTGCAGTATATATCATATATCTACCTGGTCTAATGTATCTGAACTTAATGGATTTGTAAGAAATTTGGATGTTAACCAAACCAAACAGAGATTATCATGAGCCTGTGCAAACATTGTCTACTAGTGTCCACAAAGAGAAAGCAGGATCGATGAATAGTGCCACTGCCGCAACATCTGTGAGCTGTCAGCACAGAACGATGGGCTGATACTGTCCCACTGATATGAACATCATTGACAATAAATTAATGAGCAAATATACCCCCACCCTGTGCGTATCACTTATTTATATCCCTCGCTCTCTGAGAAGAATCTCTTGCAATCACAGAGATCAATTCTTATTGAAATTTCATGAGGGCAGATCCAGGCCTCATCATATTTCACTATAATGACCTAGACGAGGGTGTGTTGTGAGTAGATGGACAGTGTGGAAAGAGGAGACAGGGAAGCATGAGGTAAGTCCTCATTTAATTTGAGCATAGTAAAGTGGCGTGATGGGTAGTAGTTGGGTACGTAATTGCCTATTGCGCATACACTCACTCTACATTCGAGCCAAACCCACACAAAATCCAATAGATTCATTCAATTCATTGATTCAATAGATCTTAAAAGTGATTTGTGAATGAATTGCTTTTTTGTCCGTTGAGTTGTTGCCTTACTTCCCATGTTAAAGAGACAGTTCGCCCTAAAATGAAAATGTTGTCATTCATTACTCACCTTCGGAACACAAACAATTATGAACATAATTGTTCATCTTCGGAACACAAATTAAGGCCCTGTTTACACTAGTGCATTTTCATTTTAAAGCCTTGTCTACACTGGCGTTTTCACTGCGTTTTAGAAACGATCTCAGTCTACACTACACAGCCGAAAACGCATGTCACATGACCATTTATGCAGGTACAACCATAGATATGTAGAGGTAGAGACCCTATTATTTAGATTGCGGATGTGTCTGTGTGCTTGGAGCCGTCGAATGGGGAATCTACCTATACATATACAACTATGAGCATGATGTTATCGTTTACACGGTCATCAAGGATACGCAGAGCGAATGTGGGCAGCAGCGCCATCGTTTTCAAAAGTCTCCGTTTTGCTCCGTTTACACTGAAATGCAACCCCGGCGTTTTCAAACTAAAACTAAGTCTCTATTTTTGAGGGTCGAAAACGCCGGAGTAGTGTAAACGATAGGCGTAACTGTAGCAAAAGTTATGCGGTTTAAAACAAAAACGCACTAGTGTAAATGTAGCCTAAGATGTCTGTGGAGGGTCAGTAAGCTCTTGGATTTCTTAATTTGTGTTTTGAAGATGAACGAAGGACTTACGGGTTTGGAAAAAAAAAAAAGTAGGTGGGTAATTTTCATTTTTGGGTGAACTATCCCTTTAAGTTTTGTTTTTTAACATTCTTTTTTAAAACGTTCAAATAAAACTGAGTCTTTAAATAAAATGATAAATAATAATCGAATTGAACACATCAAATAAAGCAAATCTAATTAAAGAATCAAATATATAACAGAATCAATTTTATTGTAGAACCAGCGTTTGAATCAAATCAAAACAAAATCGAATTCAGCGTTATTGAGTCAAAGCGAATTAATCAGATCTATAATTGATTCTATTCTAAAACCAATTTTTGAATCAAATTCAAACAAACTGAATCTAGCTAAATAAAAGCAAATTGAACATTATCGAATCAAAGTAAATTAATCAAATGCATAACAAAATCAATTCTATTCAAGAACCACCAGACCAGGCACTCTAGCAGCACTAACATGGTATATTTTAGATTGCCTTTCACTAAAACATTCTTTTTAGAGTGTTTGAATCAAATCAAACAAATTGAATTAAATAAAAAACATTCAATGAAATCAAATTGATGGAATAACAGCTAGAAAATAAATGATTGTATTCCACAACCAGCAGGTCCATTGGTGTGTCAGTAGGGATGGGTATCGTTAAGGTTTTAACGGTATTACTACTCTTACCGATACTGCTTATCGCTTCGGTACTTTAACGGTATTCTTATCGGTACTTTTTGTTTATATATATATGACACATTAAGAGCTGAATTAATGTTGCTTTATATTCTGAAATGTAAAATAAATATTTAATGAAATGAATATAAAACATCAATTTGTAAATGCACCAGTGTGCAGGCATTTTTAGTGTTTTATACTGTACATAAGATGAGATACAGTAAGAACATGAACAAAGAAGCAAAGTAAAACAAACTGACAAATACAATAAAACAAATATACAAATGAAATGAAATAAACAGTGCTTTCATTTTTCCATGAAGGTCTACTAACATTAATGTTCAGGTAAGTAATTACAAGTAATTAAGTATTACAAGAAAGTTAAGTAATTACAGCTATTAATTACTTAAGTAATTATACTTATTAAAGCTATAACGTAATTCAGATTAAGAGCTGTGAGTGATTTTGTCTTTGCATTTTGTTGTTTGATTAACTGATGGTCCAAGCGCCAGTCTGCCACTTTAAGACAATATATTGACACACATCGGATTTTCTCCCAACTGTTCTCGTCCACTTAAGACATAAACTGTGTTTAAGTAAATACTCTCCAAGCCGGCCATTTTGACATTTTTTGTGTGTATTTGATCGTTTGGACATGCGCCCGAAGCTCAAAGTGTAATTAGCTTGTCCGTTTTGGAGCGCGTCGCGTGCACACATTTCAGCATGGGGAACAGCGTCTCTTGTGCGGATTGTACTTTCAACGTTTTATTATCAAACATGTCCCGCAATTTAGCAACAGTATAAGACAGGCTTTTCTTCAACAATGTGCTGATTCTGACTTTTAAGTTTGGGTTTTAGGGAGGAACGAATGCGCGCCGCTGTGAAGGGAAAAACGTGGCTATAATCCTTAGAAGCCAAAATCTAAATAAAAAAATAAAATTAGCTTAATAAAACAGCCACAGGCCTAAAGTGTAAGCAGATGTTTGAATGTTTAGTTCTCTCCTCTATCATAATTAAGCAGGGCTCTTCTGCACGAGCGCGATCTCGCTTCTGAGTTGCGAATAGCAAAAATGCATCATAGACAAATGTCCTAGTGTCCTAATATTATTGCATATAAAAACAGCTGGCGATTCTGGTGAGATAGAATTTGCAAGATAATGTATCTATAGCAATAATAAATGTATGTGTGTTTTCTTAAAGGGGTCACATGATGCGATTTTAAGTTTTCCTTTCTCTTTGGAGTGTTACAAGCTGATTGTGCATAGATAAGATCCCTGAAGTTGCAAAGACTAAAGTCTCAAAATCAAAGAGATATTCGTTATCAAAGTTAAGACTCTGCCACGCCCGCCCCCGGGGGGGGGCCACGCCCCCCTAAACCGGCTCGTTCTAACACGCCCCCACTATCTAGGTCACTATGTGAGAATATTTGCATAATGCGCCCAAATGTTCACGCAAGGAAAGAAGGTGTGGTTTCAGTAACCGCTGTTAGTGTTGAAGTAGCCATGTCAGGGAGACAGTGGGTGTTTCTAGGCGAAAGCAAAAGCACTTTATTTGGCCCTTCCGAAAGTAGATGCATTTAGGATCTTTAAGAGTAGTCTACAACAGAACAGCAATGCATTTTATGGACGACCGTTTCGTGAACCTAGGAGAGGAGGTAATTCTGACTTTGCTATGACAATCTGGCACTTCTGAATCAGCTACTGTTTTGTTATTAGTTTAAGTATTTGCTATTGACTGTTCAAATGAGGAGTTTTGTGCATTGTGTGTGTGTGTGCGCGCGTGCGCGCGTGTGTGTGTGAGAGAGAGAGAGAGCGAGAGAGAGAGGGGGTCACATCACAGTGGAGTCAGCTGTCTTAACCGCAGCTTGTGTACGGCATCATTACTGTGTCTGTTCCCCTTTCGGGCTTGACACTGATGGTAAGACTAATGACATTATTTACTGTCTTTACATTTATTTTGAAAGATGAAGCTCGCGATTATGGTAAGGGGAGTTACATTTCCGACGAGTGCTTGCGGTGTTCGGCCAATCACAATGCACTGGGTCAGCTGGCCAATCAGAGCAGACTGCGCTTGTCGGAAGGAGGGACTTTGTAGAAAACGAAGCGTTTGAGAGAGGCGGGGCATAGAGGACCTACAATAATGTACAGTATTTGAAAAATAATGTGTTTTTTGAACATTAAAGCATGTCAACATATTCTGTTACACCAAATACACAAAATAATGATCTTTAAAAAAGCATCATATGACCCCTTTAATTTATCCAGTACCGATAGCAGAACCGTTAACGTCAGAGCTTATCGATACTCCGATCTTTCATAATTTAGCCGATTAAATACCGGGTTTCGGTACCCATCCCTATGTGTCACCACTATGATATGGATCGTCTTTCACTAAAAATGTTTTAAAACAAACTCAATTTAAATGAACAAATCCAAATCAATGAATTAAAAATCAATGGATATAAAATAACTGATTACGTTCTATAACGAGTAGACCGTGAGCTCTGCCAGAACTGTCTGTGATCCCTAAAAAATTCAAATCCAAATGTACCAAATCGGACTGAACTTGATTCTAGAACCAGCAGGTCCAGTGCTCTAGCAACCATGACGCACGAGTTGTCTTTCACTAAAACTATGTTTTTCAAGAACGTTCAAATTGAATCAGACAAAACAGAAACAAATTGAAAGTTATCCACTCAAATCAATAACAATACCGAATCTGTTCTTGGAACAAACAGGTATGTGGCTCTGACAGCACTAAGACTGTATGGATCATCTTTAACTAAAACTCCTATCCTTTTCCTGCTATAGTACTGCAGTAATGAGCAAGGGAATGTCATCACATCCCTCCCCCTTCATCCCAGAGGGTGCATGTATCCCCCCCCCCCTTCAGGTACGAGCTGAAGGCAAGAGCTCTGGGGGATCAATACCCATGGCAGTGGAGCGTTCAATACCTCTGAATTATTGCTTCATTCTTCTCCCTTTATTATAGATGAGTTATTTTTTCCAAGCCACACCACTTTAAGATCAATAGAGAACAATATTATTCTTGTCTTTCCCCCCTCTCTTATTCTACCACACTTTTTTCTTTCTAATGTTGCATCTTTATGATACAAAACAACTGGTGGTAAAAGAGATGTTGGAGGCAGGTGAAGAAGAGGTGCTGCTGAAGTAGGCTTTCTTTACAGAATGAAGGAAAAGTTTCTTTGCATGAGAGTACTATACACAAATATATAACATGCAGTGTGTCGTATTTTAGACTAGAGCAGTTTTTCTCATTACTTTGAGAAACCCTAAACCACTCTTGTGTTTTTTCTGCTTGGTGTGCTGACTAATAGCGTATTTCCATTGTGCTCTTGTTTTCACTGAGGCTGTGTTATATAATAAAGCCTCAAAACGTGTCCTTTGGGGTCTTGTTAGCAGTGTGTGTGTTGGTGTGTGTGATTCATCTACAGCGCTACTAGCCATTGTGACCGCTGCAGAGCGGTCATATCTGGCTGCAGTCCGATCTTGCAGTGACCTGGAATTGCCTGTAATCTAATTGGAGGTGCTCGTCCCTTCCGACAATAAAGCATTAAGTTGGCAGTAGATCCCACAGAATTTTTAACGTCACCAATTACTGAGCTCCAGTTCTACAACAACATTTTGTTTAGATGTTGTAACCAATCGCACTATTTTTCAAACCCTTCCCACCAACCACCCACGTTTTCAATCAATTCCTGATTAAATTTTTTTCACATTGGAGATATGTGACATCATGCATGTAAAATAGGTTATGAATGTTTTTTTTATGACAACTTTTAAGGGAAGTAGTGATTTGGCATCCCTGTTACATAATGTTACAATGTTAGATAAGAGATAAAACAAATATCGGAAATATAAATCTCAAAATTCTAAAATGAAATTGTGTGGAATTGTGAACAGAACGGGGAAAAAAAGGCCTTTCCATCTGTTTCCCTGCGATTCTTGTGAATGTTTCGGCAGTTCCATAGGCAGGATTTGTCTCGGCTGCTCCTATGGTTTATCGATTGCCATTTTGCACTTCCTCCTAACAAACACACGCCGCTGACATTCAGTTTTAAAAGTGACACAGAACCTACACTGTCAATTATATGAGATGTATTAGTTTGTCCCCAGGGATCTGTATATGGTGTCCAGTACAACAGAAACACCAGGATGAGAGAGAGACAGACAGACAGAGAAACAGACAACCCTGCAGAAAAACTAGCTTAAACCAGACTAAAGTGGTTTGTAGGTCTTAGCTGTTAGGTATAGGGATGCAGAGAGATATTAAAATTCCGGAGTGTCTATTTACACTAAGTGAAAATAGCCCACTTTGTTGGCAAAAGCTATTTACACTAACTCGGCCCACCAACCATGTGATTGGGCTAGTCAACACTATAAAAGATGATCATTTAACAACAGCTCCATGGTGTAGATGGTGAATCGCTTATCGTAGTCTTATTGATGCGATCGACCCGGGTTTGAATCCGCCTTTTAAAAATATTATATCACATCGGAAAGGAATTTATTTTCAATAAAAATGAAGGAAATAATCAAAAAGTTGAAAATAAAGTATCGGGTAGGTGTAGTGAGGGCTTTATTGTCCTAATAAGGTGGCATTTAATAATTTGAATTAAAAATATAATTTACACAATACGTTATTATTGTGTACTGTTTTAAAATGTTGTGTAAATAGCAGAAAAACCTGCTATTTTAACATAGTGTAAATAAAATCTATAGCTATTTGCACTTAGTGTAAATAGCATCTATCGCTAAGAAAATATGCTATTTTCATTTAGTGTAAATAGCATCTAAATGAATAGCTATTTGCACTTAGTGTAATTAATATCTATCTATATTTACACTTAGTGCAAATAGCTGCTGCCTTAAAATTCTGGACGATACTAATAATTATTTTCATGTTCTGGTCGATATTATAATGATATACTAGAATTTAGTCATCACAGCACTAATGTTAAAAAAAATTACATTAAATATGAAAACTTAATATTTATTTAGAGATTATTTATTTAGTATTTAACAGTGTTATTATATTATTGGTAATCTAAATGTAAAAATGGGAAATGACCATAAGCAATTAGATTTCTATAACAAATTCAGTAAAAAAAAAAAAAAGTCTCTGATATTCACTGACAGCCAATATTGTAGTGATATATTGCACATTCTTAGTCTGATGTGATTGTTTTAGAGGGGTTTTGGACAGCTAAAAAGGCTAGGAGACTAGTTAAACAAGCAGAACACCATCTGACCAGGGTGGGAAATCTGCTAGACCAGTTTAAACCGGATATGAACCACCATAAGTGGTTCAAGCAGCTTTTTTAGCAGACTGGAACACTCTGAAAGCAGACTTCCAGGAATATCAGGTGTATTGTTGTATGGGAAAAATACATCTATATATGCGTGCCTTCCATAGGCGGTGGGTGAACCAACTTCAGGGTAAGGCTAAAGCAGCACAGTACTTAAGGGGTCATATGATATTGCTAAAAAGAACATTATTTTGTGTATTTGATGTAATGAAATGTGTTTATGCGGTTTAAGGTTCAAAAAACACATTATTTTCCACATACTGTACATTACTGTTTCTCCTCTATGCCCCGCCTTTCTGAAACGCAACGATTTTTACAAAGCTCATCGATCTGAAAAAGCGTCCGGCGGGCTTGCGGCAACCACATGTGACGACCCCGGGCTGGACTCCGCTTCGTCCACGGTGAAAGCCATTTAATGGGACTGAATTTGTATTTAACGTGTTTACAATTGAATAAAAACGTTAGAAATGGATAATTATGTAACGTTACCTTTCCATGCTTATTCAAACAGAGAATAAATTATAGAAAGTGACATTATCACTAACATTGATCTATCGCGAGTTTAAGCACTCTCAAAAAAAACAAAACTATCGTTATAATCACTGAAGCTGTATACACTGTGAAATGAATCTCTTACTTACATTGTACGTACATCTGCGCTTTGTTGTTTATGATAAAAGAATTCGCAAGAGTCCGGAATTCAGTCAGCGAACGCGCGTGCACTCAACAAAAATGATGAGTTTCAACGATGACTCATCTGAACGACTCTGATTGGCCATTGCATTCCTAAGCTCAACAGAATTGTGCGTGATTGGTTAAAATGCGCAACACTGTAAAAACGCCTAAAATGAAATACGGTGCAACATAAGCAGATCTTAATTTAATGCCACAATCGACACTGTCTATTCATATTCACTTTTGCACCAAGTCCCCGTGGCCAGGGGAAGGCTAAGCCCCAGTCAGCTTTATACACGCTCCGCCTATGGTGCCTTCTTTTTATTTATATACGTGCCTTTCTTTAAATTCTTTTTAATTATGCTGTACTTCATCTAGCAGTTTAACAAAAGAATGTGTTCTGTTTTGTAACTTTATTGTACTACAAAAAATCTAAAACAATGCTTGACCTGTATTTTCGTGTAAAGCACAGGCCAAAAGCACAGACTTTCTTGTGTCATCGTCTGCAAGACCTTATATTCAACTTATGTTCTTGTTGTGGTTGACTGATTTAGCCATTTATGGATTCCGACTTCAGTTGTAGTTTCCAGGTAGCCATTGATTAATGCCCAGCCAGAGCCTAGAGGGAGGCGTCCGTGGCTTTGCCTGTATTGATTCAATTAGTTCTGAGGGTTTGCTAGTGTTCTATGCAAATCGCCTTTGCTAGCGGCCTCAGCTAACAGAGACTGATTAGCATCGCCAGCTGTCTGCTGGGTACTTCTAATACCCATGCCAGCTGCCATGGTTGTGTACCAGTTGCTTAACGTCGGTGATGCCCTGAAAAGTGCCAACTTGAGTTCATTTTCAAGAGTAAGGTACATGATTAGTTCAAAAAGCTGAAGGTTACCTGTAGCACAGCTATAAGTTTGAAGATTTACACTCAAAGGCATGAATTTCACTACATTTGCTTCTGTTTCCAAAGATATTCTGCCCGGCGCTTGAGAGAAACGTCTGATATACTCGTAGCAGTGGGTGAAAGAAATAAAATAATAAATCTGCCATCTGTGTCTTCCTTTCAGTGTCACTGGTTGCCACCTACAACTCTGATACCATGTCTATCGTGGCACTTAACTTCCCTCTCCCTTCTTCACTGGAACGAGTCGGTCGCCCTCTCATAAGATCCATCTGTGCACCAGATCAGCTATTTTTCTCTTTTAATTCGCCTTTGATTTAGAATCACTTTCAAGTGTGTCCTCTTGTTTGTGTGGGTGTGCGTGATGAATTAACACCAGCGAGGAAGTACAAACAAAAAGCAACATAAAAAAATAACCATGAAATTAGGCAGTGAGCGGACCTTTGACCTCATGGAAGAAATAGGCATTGATCGGGTTGGGGTATGAGGTAAGACCAAAGCGCAATCACATTGCCTCACGAACACTGGAGTAACTGATGACAAAAGGTCAGCTTTTATATATATATATGAAGAGTTCATTTGCAAAACCGATAAACGCCACTTTAAAAAAAAATTAGCTGATTGCCGTGCATTATTCTCCACATATAGCGCGATCTGAACCCTAAACACGTTTTGTCAAAAAAGCCGGTTTTGTCCACTTTCAAGGCATCGCAAGTTCACGTTTTACTGCAGAAGCCAACAAGTGCTCTTGTTGTATTTGAACATTAGCCGATAAGTCAATTTTAGCGAATCAGTCGCTGTATTGCGTAATTTTGTAATATTTTTACAATTTTAAAATATTTAATTTGTCTAACAGTTAAATACAGTGTATAAACATGTCCAGCAGTGTATATTCATACTGTGTACACAGTATATATAGAACAGAAATCTGTAATTTTGTCATTTGTGTGTGAGTCTACTAGGCCAAACTTAACTGAGGAAGTTTTGTGTTTGTTTGCATATTTACGCATTAATGGTTTCATGTAAGCTGCACAGTTTGTCAGTTCGTTTCACTGTTTAAATGGCTTCAATATGGTTGCCTATAAAATGCAGCTTGTTTAACTGTAACAGGTTTTATGAGCATTAGCTGTTATATTTTCTCCATCAACAGCAATTAAGCTAACAAAGCTGTACTTCTTAACAGAGTGTGGTTTTGTGTGTGTGCTTGTGAGAAAAATCAACAGCAGCCCTTCATATAGCAAATAATTATACGCATTCTATACAAAAAAATCCATATTTATTCTCAAAATATATATCTTGAGAAATGTTTTCATTAAATCCTATGCATATCTCTTTAAATAAAAGTGGGTTTTTAAAAAATAAATATGAATAGGATTTTATGCATCCTGTACATACTCATATGTTTGGAAAATACTGTTTATTGCATAAAAACTTATAACCTTAATAATAGAAATACTT
The DNA here is from genome assembly GCA_018155175.1 of Sinocyclocheilus anophthalmus. Taxonomy (NCBI): domain Eukaryota; kingdom Metazoa; phylum Chordata; class Actinopteri; order Cypriniformes; family Cyprinidae; genus Sinocyclocheilus; species Sinocyclocheilus anophthalmus. The sequence goes on from JADLZN010003783.1 coordinate 311,619, forward strand.
GTAACATTTTAACATTTTTTGAAGGAAATGAAAATGGGGTTTGCACGTTTGTTTGGTTCTAGTCTTTTCCTTTCTCTAGATATAACTTAGGTTCCTCCTCCAGAGCAAGGGGAAGTTTATTTTTTAATGGCATTTGAAAAAAAAAAGTAATAGCACACCTCTTCTGTGACCAACCTGTTTTTGTAATGAGAATACTAAATCAAGTTAAAAGTTTCTTGGGTTACACTTTATTTTAAAGTGCCCTTGTTACAGTGTAATTATACATTTAAGTACTAAGTAATATTAACTACATGCACTTACTATATGGTTAGGATTAGGGTCTAAGAACGTGTACATGTAACAAGGACCCCGTAAAATAAAATGTTACCGTTTCTTGTTTTAAGATGAACAGCTTACCTGTGTAGATGAATCTTCCTGGTGTGCCTTTGCAAAACTGTTTGGACTTATAGGAGAGTGTGACCTCTACCACCCCGGGGATGTGACGCGGAGGGGTCTGAACTCTGATGGCATGAGGCGTGATGAGCTGAGAGGAGAAAATGAGATAGAGAGAGGACGTCAGACTCAAGGAGGTCTATTTTACCTGGAGATACCTGGCATTTCCGTTCCCCTCAATGGCAGTTGCTTGGCTGGCACAGGAAGTATGAGAATTGAAATCTACCATCTTTGACAATGGGCGCTCAGTTCTGAAGTTCGGTTGTTTTGAGCCAATCATTAGAGCCGTAAATGCCACGTGACTAAATAATAGCTCTGAAGCTTCAGGAAAATAATGACTAGTGACTATCCTGTACTGTGAAATGAAAGGCAACAGATACTGACACTAAAAATCCCATTGACAAAAGGTAATGAAAAAAGTCTCAGAACAGTGAAGTTAGTTCTGAGAAAAACTTTGTTGGCAAAAGTTGTTCATTTGCCCTGGCTGATTATGTTCTTTGATCCAGTTCTGATCAGTAAACAATCTGACTGCGTGTGTGCCATATGTGTGTTTGTACGTGAGTGTATGAATCTAGTCTAATCAGTATCAGGCTGTTTATGGTGGGTGGTGAAGGGATGGCGTAGATGAAGGCTGGAAGAGGACAGGTGGAGCTCCTCAGAGACGTAATTAACAGCGCACTGTCTTTCAGCATCTCACAGTCTGTGTGCATGTGGTTCATATGAGCTGTTGTCTAAAACATCTTTGAACATTTGTCTCAATCTCCAAGTACCTCAAAGTTTTTTTGTCACAAACAGTAAACAAGTGAAAAACCCGTTTAGCCCCCCCCTTTGACAGCATTTATGGCATTAGATGCACTCCGGATGCGAAAGCGTTCCAGTCAAATTCTAGTCAAGGCAATCATAGAATGCAAAATAAATGTGAAAAATAAATCCAAAAGGAGTCAAGAGAAATGCTGACTGAATTCAGAATAGCACATTCCTTTAAAGTTGCAGGAAAAGTAACTCTATTGGTAATGACGGAACTTGCAACCATAGTTGCTTTTGGGAAACGCACCCTTGGTTAGTGGCTACTTGTTCCTCCTAGCTGCCCGTTTGACTACTACAGTACTGCACATGCTATAGAAAGACACAAGGTCCCATAGAAGTCCACAAAACGACGTCTTCGGAGCGCAATGTTAATGAATGCTGCTATTTGAGAACGACAGACAAAAATGACTGTGTTCAGGAGACGGTGAATTGGAAGGAGGAGAAGAAATGAAAGAAACAGATCTTCCTTGGAGCCTCCCCTGCTCTTGTTCTCTTCCTCCCTCGTTAGATGCTATCTGTGGTAATCAGATCCCCGCTGGCACTGCAGCAGAAGGGAACTACGTGGCTCTTGATGGGCCCCCCGTGTACGGGGGTCACGGGGTCAGGAGGTAAAGGTCACAAGGTTATGAGGTCCACAGGAACCGCTATAGGGAGATTTCAGCACAGTGTATTTAATCGGTACCAGATGTAGTTCATCACACACACACACACACACACATTCATTAGCTCGTTTACACTTAGCGATCAGCTAGATCAAGAGGTTTAGTCTTGCGAATATAAATTTGGTAATTTGTATTCAGGGTTTGTGCTTGATGAACCTCAGTAGGTTTCCTCATTAAGAGTGGTGGTCGAAGTGAGTAATTACTACAAAACACCTCCAGATCAATGTTTTTGTATATGAGTATTGGCACCTCTGATTTAAAGCCTGCTGCTATATGAGCATTTACGCCGCGTTTAACAAGCTGCTCCGCTCTTGTTACAAAGACATGTAAAACAATTTGACAGCTATTGAAAGTATCACATTCTTATCACTTCAGCACAGTAAAACTAAATCACCTGCATAATGTCCGCTAATGTATTCGGATAGGACAATGGATGTCATTGCCAGCTTCGGGAAAGGTGACAGATGTACGCTTAAGTCCCACACCACTGGGAGGACTATTTATTACATAGCTCGGTTAAGAGATCACTCGACACCTAAACAAATGTAGACTATTTAACTTTGACACTCACTTTTTCGAAATGTAATTTTTTTTTTTAAAATAGTATCCAGGAATAATTGACAACGGGGCCATTGAATTACCATACACCTTAGGTGGCAAAGCGGTCATGACACAAGCGTGCATTAATTTTCAATAACTCAACAGTCTAAAGTGTAAAAAACTAAATTATTCCACTAATATCATGTTTTCTACATGTACATGTTTATGTAGTGTCCTTACCTCTTTCTTAAGCTATCACTACTTCACTACTTCACTACTCGCACATGTCACGATTGAGTTTACCGAAAATCGTACGGAGACAGTCACACACGACACGAATTTACTACGATTTTCACAAATTCTGACGTAGGCCTAAGCATTACGTTTCGCGCCATTTATAAAATATGGATCCTGAGGACCGAAATCGTTTTCCCTTGTGTGGCCGGGCAGCTAATGGCTATAGTTAGACTCCAAAAATAAAAAATGAAGACAAATGACATGGCAAAGAGAATGGCTGAAAATCAGAGAAAAGCATGGACATTCTGTTCTCATAAACACTCGAGAGCGAGTAGTCTATTTCTAGAATTTCTGCTTCTTTTGTGCACCGGAAATACAACAGCATATCATTCATATAGCTGACGGCAAATTTGGCAACCATTCGAATAAACAATAAAAAACAAGCTGTATAATTAAACTAACATTACTATAGTATACTAGTTATAAACACAATAGTGGGATCTTTGTCATCTTCTGCTTTTGGTCCTCCTTCAGATGGATCGCCACAATCGTCTTGTTCAACGGCCCATACGCCTCGAAATACTAAACCGCAGCATCTGATTTTATTTTAACATAGTTTTAAAATATCGGGAGGACGGGAGGTCTCGTATGTTCTCCGCATACGGCCCATACTTCTTCGTTTCTCACCCGTGTAGTGACCCCCGAACTCGACACAGTAGTCAGGCATCTGCGATTATTCTTCCAGAGAAAAAAAACATCGCTCCTGCGAGCTCGTACGACAGCAAAAAACGCACCGTGTACGCCCGCCTTTATTAAAGAACATGGTGATGTGAAAATGAAAGCATTGTGGTCAACAATAAATTTTTTGTATATTTGGATGTACATTTAAATGAGCATCTAAGAACATATATATGAAAGCTATTTCCTACCAATAATTATGAGATAAAACGTTGAAATTATAACAAAAATTATGAGACAAAATTTTACTGCTGACTTACAAGCTTAATATGACTGTTTAGCACAAATTATGACTTTTATCTCATAAATGTTTTGTTATAATTATGACAGCCTATTTTTCAACTTGTCAGAATTTCAACTTACAACATGTACATAGTTTTTGTTTCATAATCATAACTTTATCTTACATGATTTAGTATGTCAAAGTTGTGACGATGTATTATTCGTTTTTTATTACACAGGACTTTTTATTTTTTTTGTTATCATAATTCCGATTTGTTATTTTCTAATTTAATTTATTTATTTCATATTATTTTCCAAAATTGTTATTGTATTTATAATTCAGATGTGCTTTAATACACTAGCTTTATCAACCTAAATATCTTTAGGAAATATTGAATTTATTTTTACGTATATTTCTGTTCTTATATTTTTTTACCATTATACTTTTTGAGTCCTAAGCCTAACCTCAATTTTATACATTTTAAGTAATAGACAACTACATTTTAAGGTGACAATGATTTTAGTTCGAAAACTTTTTTTAGACGCTGTCAGTATGTTAATAATGTATGTTTCATTGTCAATGTAATTATACAAAAGTGTAAGAACCATGCTTTGTGTATAAATACCTATAATTACTAATGAGATCACACTGTAGTGACAAGAAGTGAGAAAAAGCAAAGTTCAGCTGGACAGATGGCAATATGACTTGCAAACTCACCTCACTCCAGACTAACATGGTTCCGAAGATGACCTGCAGCCCGTCGAAGAAGTTGTCTCCGATGATGATGACAGTAGCACCTCCTGTTGTCCAGCCTTCACTGGGACTAATGGCTTTGATACAAGGTGCAGCTGCTTCCAGAAACGCCACAGGACCAATTTAAAGAAAGGAGAAGAATGAAAATCGACTTTAATCATCTGTGCTTAGTGTAGTTATCCAACATTAGCATTACTTGACCATGATTAGAAGTTATGTAGAGAACTTCCTAACATTCAGGATCAACATTAGTGTGAGGGTAGCAGATTTCGGGGTTAAAGGTGCCATTCGAATGCATTTTAAAGGAAGTCTTGACATCTCTCAGTCTCTTATTTCAAGGCCAAAACAGGAAACCAAAAACACACAAATGTCACTAAGAAAGCTCACACAGCTGGATTCAACTAAGAGTCCCATACCACAGGCTCTGGAAAAGTGTCGGTGGTTTTCACAGCTCTCGTAGCACACATTAGGCGTAAAAACAAGGGATCACTTACACCAAGAATTCCCATCCATACGCCCGAGTTGGCATATCCATACTTTGAGGGCACAGTAAGGAAATGCTTGGGTTGTAGCAGAAAAGTGAGACATCGCCTCAAATTATGGGCAGGACTGCCAATAGATTTACTCTTTTATAGCTAGAAAGATGCAAAAACCTCAATACCTCAGTGTCCAGTACTGTATGTCTTACTGTACAAATCATTTGTTACTCGGGAATATGTCACAGTTGATGATGAAATCCTAATTCCAAGGCTGATGTAGTGATTTAGGATAACTTGCTTCTTCAACTTTTCATGCTGCACTTTCAATGTCCATAGCGTTGACTTTTATAAAAAAAATATTTCATAATTTTAAAGACAACATTAAAATGATCGGAAACTATTGTTTTGGAAACTTTTTATCATGGTTTTATTATTCCCTTTATTGTTTTACCCCATCCCAGAATCTTGATTTTTAATTATGAAAATCCGTCATAAATATGCACATTTTTACATGTTTGGTTACATTCTATTTTAAGGTGTCCTTATTACAGTGTAATTAGAAAACAATAATGAGTCATGTTACTTAAGACATGTCTCTACTATATAACTAGCGGTTTAGGGTTACTTGCATGTAATTGTGCATAATTTACTGTTATTACTATAGTCAGAACAAGTAAGATGTGTAACAAAGACACTGTAAAATACAGTGTTACCATGTTTTATATAAACTACAATAATCTAAACAGAGTTTTTTTTAAGTTTAAAAAAATATTTCTACTGTATGTCTACTGTAACGTTTTACAGTATTTAAATTCCAATTAAGCTTCAAAATTGGCCTCAGAAAGACAAAAGAGTTGGACGTTTTATTTTAAAACGTGTTAAATGTGGTAGAAATGTTCTAAAAGAGAGTGTGAGAGTGTGAAAAATGTCTCAAGAACCATTATTTTTTCCAAAAAGTCCACATGGCCAAAAGGGCCCACAGAAACTCTTTTTGTAAAATTGAACACTAGTGAAACTCGTGAGAATGTCAGCAGATCTTGAGTAAGATCGTAAATTGTTATTTGGTTAAAAACCCACAGCCAAACTGCTGATCAATTCTTCAAGTATCCTAAGAGTAGACATTACCATTAAAGTGCGGTTGTATGTCTTGGTGTAAATAAGGTGACCTTAGGCCTCCTGCTGTAGGAGACACGTGTTTTTGTCACCGGGCTTCGAGGTACAGCGGCTCGTTTAGCGTGTTCTGTTTGTTGCTCTCCGCTGCGGCCGTGGATCAGTGGCTGAGTGAGAAAGGGACCACCACGGAGAAAGGTCAGTTTGCTTATTAGAGCTGTCTGCTCCCCTCCGAGACACAGAGTCTCGTGCTAGCAGGGGGCAAAGAAAGCAATTTAGCCAGCCGGCGTTTACCTGCATTTAGCTCCCAAATGCCAAAGCGTCACTCACAGTAATGAGATATAAAGAGAGGAAGGGTTGTGATGGGCCAGCGTGACTGTTAGATCCACACACTGTGAGATGCAAGTCAGGTAAGATATACTGTAACCTTGCTAGGCTAAGCTGAGCTGTTACAGTGAACATGAAGAGTCGAGCACCATGAGAAACATGTCAGCAGTGCCTAATGATCAGACGCATGAGGTCCAACAAGACATTTATGAGAAGCACAAGCAATGATTAATGCCTGAAATAAATATAAAAAAATAAAAAAGTATGATATATTTTCATTAATCAGTATTTTTTTCAGCTTGGTTTTATAGTACAGTCTGTATAACTGATTTTATTTTTTTATTTTTCATTTTATGAAATTGTTACAAATCCACGGAATGGATTGAATATAGTAAACTGCATTATATATATATATATATAACAGTTTTAAGAAGTGCTCACCCTGATGAGGCTGAAATAAGTAGAAACACCTTAAAAAGTTAATATCGAATTAAACTAAAATTAGTATCATTTTTCATTAATCATATTTAGGGTAAATCAGTAATAATTGTTTTCAGTATACATTTTTTTTTCTTATTTTCTTTTTATTTTGATTTAGTGTTGTGTTGTTCTGTTCTAGCATTTACTCTTTAACTAGTGTTATATATAAATCCACTTGGAATGGCTTGCAAACATATCCCATGGTGCTTAAGAATACCATATAATCTCAAATTAGCCAACATATTTCAAAATGAACAACAGGGTTCAGGGAATGTCGTACTATGTGATATACTAAATATCTAACCGTCTGATATGTAGAATTAAGGGTATTCAAATTCTTTAAAATATTTCCACAACAATTTATTTTGCAGTTTGTCATGTCATGATCATGTCATGATACCATTACAATAATGAACTATCAATTGTTATGATTATTTTACTATTATTTAATTAATTCATTATTATTTTTGTTTTATTTGTGATTGCACAGTGACTATTGTACAGTGACTATATAAAGCATTTTTAACTAATGACTACAATGTGTAACTAATGGTTTGTTAAGTATTATATAATGTAATTATATCTGTTAAAGTGATAAATGTCAGTCATTTGGAATTTGGAAAATAATTCAAGTAAAGTTTCTTTAAATCTTTCCAAAAAAAAAAAATCTGGGCTCTCAAATACAAAGGCTTGCCACAATTGGGAAATACCAATCATTTGGTTATTAAATTTCAAAAAGTGATCGTATTTAAAAGCTCAAAGGCCAAAAGCTTAATCTGTGGCCAATATTTGTCCCCCCTCCCCTTTTTTGTAATTTGAAAAACATCCCAAAGTCCTAATCACAAGCAGCTTTAGATTACTGAAAAGAACAACTTCTCGTGTTCCGTAAACACATGTTAATCTTCTCTTTTTACATGTCATGCTTGTGTCAGACACTAGAAAGGAAAGAAATCCAGACCTGGAGGGTGAAATGAGACATACACGCACACACTTTGGCGTTTGGTGGGGTGGTAAAGCAGGGAAGATGAAGTGCAATCTGTGGCAGTAATCTTGGCGTGAGTGGAGGTTTTTGGCGGAGGCTGAAATGGTAGCTGGATTAAGCAGATGGAGACGCATGAATCCATCTGATAGGATTAAACTTTCTGTGGCTTTCTCTAAGCCATCTGCTCACCATGCTGCTCTGACACACACACACACACACAACACACCTATACAGTTTACCTTTTAATTTACAATGTAAAAAATCTCACACACAAAACACAAAAGCAAAAGACAGGGGTACAAACACAGGGCAAAGCACATCTGAGCAATTACACTTGATCGACACATTACAGCACAAAAACACACAACAAAAGTGAAAATTAAGCAGATACATTTTAAGATATTCCTATATGTGTCCTTTCATGTCATAATATATTTGATAAAAATTAAACTAACCATTTTAAAAGATGTTTTCTCTTAGCATAATATCACACTTAGGGCTGCATTTTCAAAAGCTTTTCATTACACCTTTTAAAACTAAATGTTTCCATATTTTGGTGAGATAAAAAAAGAAATACCACTATTACTATTGGCAATTGATTTGGGGGGTTGTTCCGTGGTATTAGTTGGTTTTTCTTCCACTAAAACATCATATGATATTTGACAAAATAACAAAAATTATTACTAGAATATTTATCAAATAAAACAAAAAATACAAGAATACTAATTTTAGATAATTGACAGATATAATATTATTAATATTAATTCCAGCAATAGTTATGAGCAATAATTCCTGTAGGGAGCTTGGCTGTATCAACACCAGGGTTGTGTTTTTTATTTGTCTCTCTGTTAATACATTTAAAAGTGAATATAGTATATACAAAAGAACTTTTTAAATTAGAGTGAAGCCAATTTGATTAAAAACACATTAAAAGTAGAAACCAAAACCACAGAAACTACACAGCGAATGTAAAATCACTGCGTCTCGCGGCCCCACCATAGGATATAGCACATTAGTAGCAGCGGGCCAATGTGAGCAGAGAATTCGTCATCCCCCCTTTCCAGCAGGTCTCACCCAGTGTCGCTAGGAACTAAAATAATAAAGTCAGACAGAAAAACAAGAAAGAAACAAAACCTAGGAACCAGGCCGACCAAAAACACACCATAGGATCCAAGTGCTGCGCGGAGAAGTCTAATGGTGGAGGCCTGCCCTGGCGGTCCTCCAACCTCTTTAGTGAAGCCATAGTCTTTCCTGTTTAAAACGGTTACAAGAATAGGGTCAACTGGAAACAGAACGGTTTTTTCCCTTTCTTATAAACTCGTTTAATGCTGTAGGCTGGAGTATTTGGGGTCACACACCAACCTCCAGCTCCAAGAGATAAATACATCCAGCCAGTTGTTGTTATCGGAGTTGCACTCATTGAGTTTATTCTAACTGCTGCTCTCTTAATGAAACATTTCGGACCTGATCTGAGGTCAGTTTGGGACCTATTAGAACCTCAACCATGATAAGCCCAATAAATATCATCCCTTTGCTCATAATTCAATCTGCACCGTAATAAACAATTTAAAATATAATAACAGCAGTTTCATGCACTAAACAGCAGTGGAAAAAAATGGGCTGTGGTATTCTTTTCACCCATTTTCTGAGCCGCCAAACAGAAAAACGAAAACTTAACAAGCACCACTAATTAAAGTTGTGGATTGAACGGATGTCTTGAGTGTATCCATCTGAAATTTAATAAACTGAAACCCTAACCAAAAAAAAACAAAAAAACAGAGGCTTACTGTCAATACAAACTGTAAATCTGTACTTTCTGTCCTTCATCCAAATGCAAACAGACCTCCTGATAGCGCTTGATGCCGCCAGCACGCGGCTACAGACCCCAAGAGACCGTCACAGCTTATCACACCATATTCATCCACGACCGTAAATCACCACATCATATGTTCTCTTCTTCCATTCAGATCCAACAAATTTCCCTGGACATCTAAATCCTTGACAGGCTAAATGGGACACTGATTGGATTGGTCGGATGTCTAGATAAATACTTCAAGAGTCTTTGTAAAGCATGTCAGTGTGGGCTTGGTCTTGCACAGATGGGCTCGGGGAAAACTAACGCTAAAGCAAAACTCCACCAAGAGAATCTACAGCCATAAAACATACCGATAATCAAAACCACCCTATTTCTTAATTTTTAAGAGCTTAAGCGAATGAGGTAGAAATGGCATTCTGAGACCATTTTTGTCATAGATTATTCTGTGTTCGAGTTATTATTCGAGTTCTCAGTCGTCAGTAATCCAACGTGATGGATGTGGTGTCAAAAGTGGGATTTTCCGCTGCATTATGTCAGCAGGATTTAAAGGTGAATGTATACTGACAATGCGAAGAATACACAGTGTGCATTAAAGCCTTCATTTTTTAACAACAACTGTATGCTTTTGCCATGTTTGTCAAGAAGAAAGAGGCTTAGCCATGGACAAAATAAACATTTGAGAGATGGACCAATCACAGACACCAGAATGTTTTTTTTTAAAAATGCATTGGTTTGTATTCTGAAGACATTTGTATTGGTATCCAAAACCATAATGGACAATATTGAGTAAACTCATTCAGTCCCATAATGCACCTCAACAGTGTACAACCAATGTGCGCTCAACAGTTGGCTGCTAGAAAATACCCATGCACAAATGAATTTCCACTCATTTTCTGAATTCAATCTCTTGTTTTCATTCACTTATTCAATGGCCATATTAGTGAAGTAATGTAGGGAATAGTGAGTGAGAGTATACGGAAGCTAAACTTAAGGCTTAATTAGCAGTTTAGCAGTTTTCATCTAAGATGGTGGATAAAGAAATTCTGACTATAAATGTATAATTTATTCAATACTGACAAGCAATGAAATTGTTTGAGATTGTTCTTTACCCAGCATTGTACTGTGTATCCCTGTTGAAAAAAACAGCATATCTGGTTAGTATGTTTTGATGGCTGGATGCTGGGGTTAGCTTGTCATGTGCTGGTTTAAAGCGGTCCTTTGCTGGTTATTTGCTGGTCATGTGCTGGCAAACAGTACCAGCATAAACCAGCAAGGACCATCTATAAATTCAGCAAAGGAACCAGTTTAAAACCAGCAAAGGACCGAGCATAACCCGCAAAGGACCAGCTTAAACCACCGCCCAGCGTCAAAACATAACCTAACCGCATATGCTGTTTCTTTTTTCAAACGGGATTAGCTTTTGAGGTCTCGCTATTAGCTTATGCAACTGCTAACCACCAAACTCCACTGGGAATCTCCTGTAGAAACAATAGCTATATTCGCAGTAGTAAACTCAGAGTACCAATAAAAACTAGAGTACAAAGATTCCCTTATGAAAATTAACCATGTTTTTATTGTAGTAAAAGTGTAGTAACTATGTTTTTTGGTGTATTGATTACCATTTGTATAATCACTGTTTTACTACAAATACCATGGTTAAAAACTATGATTAGTCTAGCAAAGTGGTAACCAAGTTTAACTATAGACCTGTGTTTTTTCGGTTTTATATTCGTAGTAACACCATGTATTTTCTATTGATCCTAATGCATCAGTGCCAAGGTAAGTAGCAGTCCCGGAGTAGTCTAGGGGATACGGGATGGTGGCTGCTGGTTGTCGTAAGGGGTATTATGTCTCTGGGGCGTCTGTGCATATATGTATTTGAATCCTCTGCATTCAATTAAAGACCCACCACAGTAATTTCTGCGATGCAGGGAGGGTTAAAGGAATGAGGGAGGGCAAGTGTTAGTGCTATTTCTGGTGTAATGATCTCGGTTGCTGCGTGATCTTTTACTCTCGTCCGCACCACTGGAGAAGTGACGTAAAACAAAAAAACGGGGGACCAAAGCTCACCAGACGGTTCCGCAGCTACGCGTTATCTCTCAGCAACATCGCTCACACAGCACTGGATGGAGTTTAAAATTTTTGTCATCAACACATCTCGATTATAAACTGTGTAGCACTGTATGATGTGTAGTTAATTGTCGGAGGCTTGCAGAGGCTGTGGGGCTGCTGCATATTTCAATGCACGTATAAAATAAAGTGCGGTCTACATGATCTGTCAGGGTCCTGTTCACAAATTAACCTCAGCTCTCTTGCTCCTTCTGAGCCATTTTTCGTTTCTGTCTTCTTTCTTTCCTCTTGCTCAAACCAAGGGGATGGGATGAGTATGCAGAAAAGACTTTGTGATTTATGAATCAGTTTGAAACGTCTGATTCATTCGCAATGTAGGGGCCATCTCACACAGATGCGTTTTTTCTTTCCGATGTCACTACTTTCCCATTAGTTTTATCTATGTAACAGGCACTAGATGGACCGCATATGACCATAGATTGCACGCGCACGCCGTCCCCCCCCTTTGCCTCTTTTGCAGCGGCAATGACGCCTCTGTGTGAATGGCCCCTAAGACTTCCCAATTCCCAATTAGCAGCCAATTCAACAGAAAGAAGTAAATGCAATCCCATTTATCTGCTAAACTCTTGATGTTAAATCCGCAGTAACTCACCGTGCTCCAGATATGACGGCGTTCCCTCCGACGGGTCCAGTCGCCGAGCTCTTCTGCCATGTTTCGAGTTGTTGTGCACGAACATATTGTCTGAAACAGCCAGAACATGTCCATCTACGCTTACTGTCGTCGACACAACCACCTGTAAAGAAAGGTTATGGGCATAAATGACAGAAAAAGAGTTTTATTTTGTCACTTTGAAGTAACGTGTGTCATTTTTGTGCCATTAGCGGCAACAACTGGAATTGAAGCCTCACCTCACCTCACCAGCGGCGCTGCGATTAAAGCACTCACAGTCTCTAATCATTTCCATGCTGTACACTAATTAACACCGCATACAAAACACACTTCTCTGCCTATCCCACAATGCCCCGCTCTCTCCGATTGATTGCTGATAGAGGTTGTCTCGGATTAATTAAATTAAAAAGCGGGCAGTACTTGTGCGCCCTGAGACAATGCGAAGAACGTAATAAGTGTTAGAGGTTGCCATTATGAGTGGCACAAATGGGCCCTCTAAAGCTGCAGAGGCCCCCTGGTACCCCACATAGAGCCTCTTATTTCAATTGCTGTTGAGCTTTGAGAGGAAATTCTGCCTCTTCAAAGAAGAAAGGACTTGGTGAAGAGAGGTAAGTCTCTAAGGGACGTGGCTAAGCATACACTTACACTCTCATTTTATTTTTTCTCCCTATCTATCTCCATCGTTCACTATCTCTTTTTTTACTGCTCACAGTCTTTGATGCTTAGAGGTGGGATTCCCCTTAATATCTCAGTTGTTGCTCCTAGACAGCAATGAAATGGACATTAAAGAGACACTAAGAGCTTTCATACCCAAAATGAAAATACCCTGGATTTCCGCCCACCCTCAGCCAAAAAAATGCCTTTGGTGTATGCTTTTCTTCTTTTTATACAATACAGGTCAGAGTTCACATATCCGTTTCTCTTTCAAGCTTTATAATAGCAGTGAATGGGTGATGAGATTTTGAAGCCCAAAAAAGTGCAACCATCAATCATAAAAGTGCTCCACACATGGCTCACTGGGGGATCAAACAGGCCTCTGAAGTGGATCAATTTGCTTTATGTTATAAAAATAATATAGTTGTAAACTTTGTAAACCATACACTATGCCTAACGTCTTACACTGAACGCCCTTCTCTTGTGGAACTGCGTAATTACAATAGAGGAAGCTGGAGATTTACTATTAAAAGTTTTTATTAATATGGAAATTTTTCTTCACCAAGCTCGATTGCTTCAGAAGGCCTTTATTACCTTGTGGGAGCCTTTTTATGATGATGTGATTGGTGCACTTTTTTTGGTCTTCAAAATTCCACGCCCCTTTCCGGCAATTATAAAGCGTTGAAAGAGCCAGGATTTTTTGTTAGATAAAAGCCTCTGATCTTGTATTTGTCGGAAGAAGAAAGTCCTAACAACCTAGGATGGCTAAGGGTTAGTAACCATAGAGTAATTTTTCATAACCGGGGTGAACTACCCTTTAGAATCTCCTTCTTCTAGATTTTGCCTCACTGAGAAGATAGTTTGGTCATCACATTTTTTCGCCTCTAAGTTTTTTTTTTTTTTTAAAAGAGACCTGACCTAAAATAAAGCCTCAGAGAGTCTTAATAACGACTCCAAATATTTCTCACTTCCAAGATCACATCTGACCAATTAATTTGAGCTAAGCAAAATACATCACATTTACATCTCTGTTCTCTTGCTGAGAACATCTTATCTCAACATGTGTCTTATTTGTTGTTCTCCTATAAGGAATTTTAGAAGAAACATCTGAGACTGCAAGCGGCCACCGCACTACGACATCACATTGTGTATGTGTGTGATAGAAAGTCTCTCTCCTGCATTCTTGTACGCTCGCTGAGTAAAATATGACTGCTAATTACACAATCACTGTGAGCTCACTCGTAGAGTGCCGCAGATGATTCTTTTATAGACAGAACTATACAGACAGCTGCTGAGATAATATATCTTACTTCAACACTGAATACTGATTCAAAACGGGCTGATATTTTGGAGCCAACTAAATAAAACCTATAGGTAGTTTTGAGTCCACTTCAAACATTCTGTTAACTAAAGTCACTTTGCAGCTACATGTCGACTTATTCTACTAACAGAACATCAGCAGAAAAGAAAATAAGACCAGACCTACAGGCTGTAGGCACCACCACAATGACAACTTTTGTACCTTTCTTTCTAAAAGATTTTAATACGAAAGTTAACAAAGTCAAGTTATGTTGTTTTTAAAGATCCATTTCTGGCACAATGTATTGTTAGAACACGTGTTCGAGGACCAAATTAACAGTAGTGGCAAGATACAGTGAAGAGTGTGTGTGTGTGTGTGGTGTGTGTTTTTGTGATGGTGTTTAAAGTAGATGCTTGGTGAAAGCAGCTATTCACATACCAAGGGAATGACTGGAGTTCAAGTCTTGTTGTTCTTGCAAAAGCAGTGGAAAGGTTATTACTCATGGCTCACACCACACACTCGCACTGCGGGAGTGACACTGTTGTGCATTAATGCAGAGTGTGTGTATCAGGGCTCGGAGCAGATTTGTATCCATCAAATGCTGAGAGAGTAAAAACTTAATGAGAGCCAATTATTCCAATAGTCTAACAAACTGGTCTACAAAAACATCCAGAACCAGACCAGATCAGCAAAAGTAGACTAAGAGAGTTGGAAACACTGAGTTAGAAGGATGGATGCTTGGAAAGTGAGCAGATGTAATGAGCTAATGAATGAAAAGGTTAAAAGCTAAATAGTTTACCTGAAAGCGCCGCATGTCGCGTGGATTTCCTGCATTCTTCAGGCAGTTCTGATTGCATTTCAGGAAAAACTTGAGAAAAAATCTGCAAAAGGAGAAAAATGATTAGTTAGCGGTGGACTGAAGGAATCCATTGAATGTTCTGAAAAGCTAAGACAGAATAGATAAACATTTAAACACTGTAAATAGGCCTGTTGACCAGTTCACCAAACCTCTGACAGTGAAATTAGACAGATCCAATTAGGACCAAAAATGGTGATTCTGACGCCACAGGAGAGCCTTTGTAAGTTCCACAAAGATCTTTTGATTCCAGTTCTTAAGAAAACATCAATACTGGTACCTTATAGATCCCTGTAAATAGTTTGATGAGCGCAATTTTCTTATAACATACTTCTTGTTAAAACAGCAACTAGGGGTGGGACATACAATAGTCTTTGCCTTTTTTATAGCGAATAGCACACTTGAAGTGCATTTTATGAACCTTTAGAAGTACAGTGCCATATCAATGACATTAAAGTTTATAGACACACAGTAAAAGCATGTTTTTAAATTCTCAATTGAAATATATTGTTTTTGAGGGATATAAGTATTTAGCCATAATATTATATTAATGAATTTCTTAGGGGAAGAAACACTTAAGAAAACCTCATCAATAATCATATGTTGCAACAGCTAAATAACAAAAACAAAACCAGCAAACAAACAAATAGAAAATTCTATCTAAATATAATATATTCTAAATATATCTTACACAAGCCACCTGACGACCCTTCCAAGATGTGTGCAGGTCAAAAAGTCTTGCAAAATATTAGATAATATTTAAGCTCTTAATATATAATATATATATTATATATATATAATATATATATATCGATTATAGGACATACCATAAATAATTAGAATATAGATGAGTAACCACCATTAAAATAAAACCCGTTACATGAAGCATATATTTCGTTTTTTCCCAGAAGATTAATACTGTTTGTCCAAATACTAAAGGTCGGAATAACTCCTATATTAAACAAAGGTTCTTGATTAGAAAAAAGGTTGCTGAACTCAAGAACCACCATACAACATTTTTAAAGAGACTTTTACACATCCTTAAAGTTCAGTAACACAAACACATGCACAGACAAACACACACAGCAACAGGCAGTGTGCTGAAATGTGGAGCGTCCATCTGTCGCACTGGGAAACGCTGCTAAGACAGCTCAAAGACACACACACACACAGAGTCCCATCCAAACAGAAAACAACATGTCTGTCTCTCTCGTAATCATGGTAAGCAGAAAGCAGGCACATTCATGGGCACTAGCACAAACCCTTCACTCACAGACTGGCATTAGAGCTGTAACAGCACAATACCAGCTGCTCTGACTGGCATACAAACAGTGTGTGTGTCTAACTGGATAATGCCATGGCACATACCCGTCTGTCAGGACCTTTTTTCTCATGTATTTCTCTCTTGCCTCTTTGTTTGCAATTCTGTCTGTCTCTTTTGTCAATATGACACTGAATGTGCTATTCTTTCTATAACTCTGTTTCAAACACACCCACGATTGCTCTGTTCCAAAAGCATCATTGCGACACAAAGGCTGTTCCAAAAGGTTGGTAACTGAATTATGCTGCCTAGTAAGGCACCTCGTTTTAGCCAAATTTGAAGGCAGCATCACATCTATCCTTTACAGAGAAAGCAATCCCAGAATGCCGTGTTACAACGATCTCATATTCATGTGCAAAACGGTCAAGAACGTTGGCAATTTGTTGAATTAATTAAAGTGAGTTCTAAAATCTTTTTGCAGATGCCACTTAGATTTAAGATAAGGGTACCTTTGCATAAAGGTGACTTAAGGTCCAAATACACTGTATGTGCATTTGTGTGTGTATCTCCATCTTTGATATTTGACTCAGGTTAATATCAGGAGGCTGCTTAATACTTTTGACCTAATGTGGCTCGACAAGCCCAGTTATATGGCAAAGAGCACTCAGCTGTGTGTGTATCATCTCATGAACACACACTCACAGTCATCCTACAGTTCCATAATTGAAAGGACCTTGCTGTCGTCTTCAGTTAAGGGCACTCCAATGAAGGCCAATTACTAGAGGGGTTGAGTGTGGAGCCGTACCTACTTACACGAGCTAACAGTGAGACACCTGTGACCTCTCTAGAACAGATCACAATACACCACCGCTGATGAATTCAGGAGGAAAAACAGGAGGATACACCGAATAAAACAAACCTCCTTAGAGTAAAATAATGGATGGGAATGAAGCAGTTCTTCTGTTTCTGTTTTAATTCAGGGTCTTAATTTCTGCACATTCTGTTGCCTGGATCGATTAATTCATTTTGTGTAATTAATTTATACAATGACTTGTATAGCCTCTTTTATGCTTAGTATGTTTTTTAATAATTTTTCTTTGACATATCAAATAATTGGTTATGATAAGGCAAGGCTAGTTCAGGTTGTAGGTCACATCTGGAACATGAACAACACGATGAATAAACACTCTCACACAAAAGTAAAAATGAAAAGTGTGACAAAGTGTGGCAAAGAATCTACTAGCCATGAGTTTCTTAACTTAAAACCAATTTCAATCCTATTTGTATTTTGTCTGCTGTAGAAAATTAAGATTATTCTATTCTATTCTATATGTCTATGTGAACATGGTACGCCCACAAAACCAGTCATAAGTTAGAAGGATATTTGTTGCAGTAGCCAAAAATACATTGTATGGGTCAAATTTTTTTATTTTTCTTTTATGCCAAAAATCATAGGATATTAAGTAAAGATCATGTTCAAAGAAGATATTTTGTAAATTTCCTACCGTAAATACATCAAAACTTAATTTTTGATTAGTAATATGCATTGCTAAGGACTTCATTTGGACAAATTTAAAGGCGATTTTTTTCAATATTGTTTGATTTTTGTGCACCCTCAGATTCCAGATTTTCAAATAGTATCTCTGCCAAATATCCTAACAAACCATACATCAATGAAAGCTATTTATTCAGCTTTCAGATGATGTATGAATCTCAATTTCCAAAAATTGACCCTCATGACATTGTGGTCCAGGGTCACATATTATCAGTCCAGTCATTTAATTGTGATTAGTAGATCAATAAATACAAACATCTATTTTAAACTAAATTCAAATGTCACTTTTTAAATAGTGCAATGTTAATAAAAGCATGAATAAAAATGCAAACTAATAGCCATGAACTCCTTTACTCAAAACCAACATCAATCTAATCCATGTTTTTTTCTTTAGTAAATGAATATTATATTATATTATATTAATTATATTATATTATATTATATATACGCTCTCTCAGTCATTTCACAATTATTTATTGGCTGCAGCTGATCATGATCGATTGATCAATAAATATAAACGTTTTAATCTCAATTCAAAATTCTCTTTGTAAAAATAACAGTGCAATGTTGGTAGTTTTGTGTGTCTATAATGAGTATAATTTAATAGAGAAGGAGACTATGTTGAAATGAATCACAATGGCATAATTTAAACACTCACGGCGCAGAGTTATTTCAGGGCGTTTAGTTCCTGGCTAAACTGGATTGCGAGTGGTTGACGATGAAGAAGCAGGTTTTTGCATTTCCTGAAATTCAGTAGGGCTGATATCATGATGAGGGAAGCTTTTGCATGAGGTAATCTAATTTGGTTACTAAATGCAAAACAGCGGCCATAGCTGCCTGTGCCATATTCCTGTATGGTGCGAGCCACACCAAGAGTAAATGAGCCCATGTGAACAGCACAGCAGCATAAATTATTCACGGGCTGAGATGGCAATTATGGCTCTGAGCACAACCAACATTAATATTTTATGAGGGCTAACGCACACTTCCAAGTGAATCAGAAAGAGAGAGAGAGAGAGAGAGAGAGAGAGAGAGAGAGAGAGAGAGAGAGATCTATCTAGATACTTGAGAGGGGGTTCATTTCCCATACCACATTTACTTTGGTGTTTTTTGGGTCTCTCTCTCCTTGAACTCACTCACTCACTTGGTCTCTTCCTCTCTCAGCCTCACCAACTAATCTATTCTGCATGATTTAAATTATATCATTCACTATTGCCCAAGTCCCTATAAAGTGTTATTACACACTTATAACATAGTAATAAAGCAGTTATACCATGCAATCACTGCAACTATTGTACATTTCTGAGCATTTACACAGTTTTGTTTTATAGCACCGGCATGTGTACATAAAATGACATGCTAATAGAATTTAAACATGAAAAATACACTTAAATTTGACCAGATCAATCAATTTGTTGAATACTGTAGAATTGGCTCCTGATGTAGTGGTGAGAATTCAATGCTGACAGCAGCAGTCACATGATACCACTATTGCAACAGTGTCAATACCATCATGCCAAGAGAAATACTAGGCATATTCTTGTGTGAGTTTACATATGTGTGCAATTAAAAAAAGAGGTGATTATGTTTTATTTGGCATGTTATGTTAGTTAAAGTGAATGCAGAACAGTGCACCCATATGATCCCACCTTGTTCTCTTACACACACTCTCTAGACTCTAAAACTAAGCCAAAACTGTAAATTATGCCACTATCAGTTATTAAATAATATCAGAGTTACTAAATAGCCTGTAATCTAATGAGTGAAATATCACATATATCACACATCATGCTCTTAAAGTAATCAATAAATATTCTCACTGTTAATGTTAAGGCTTAGTTCACCCAAAGCTGAAAACTGTCATCATTTACTCTAAACCCCTATGACATATAGTTTGCAAATCTCGTTCTCTCTCATAAGATATGTTGGGCCAAGTCTGATGTCATTGTCATGAAATATCATTGATTCTGCATTGTCAGTGTGTCAAACCTGGTGGGACGCATTTTGACAAACCGTATTTTAATGTATGCAGATCATTTGAACTTTTTTGGTGCTTTTTAAACGTTTTCGGTATTTGACAGCTCCTTCTTGGAAAAGAGCAGCGTGAACATTTCTCATAACATTTCCTCGTGTGCTCCAAGGCAGAAAGTAAGTCACATGGGTATCGAATGACATGAGGCTGATTTCATTTTGCAATTAACTATTCCTTTTAATGCCAGTTCCATGACTCAAAAAGGGTGTGACACGATTACTAGATGTGATGTCATTCAAACGATGATGTCATGCCATGATTAAATCACCGCTTTGGATTGACTCGCTCGTAACTCTTACTATTAGGTTTTTAGATGAAATTTCTCTCTCTCTCAGTTTAAAAATATGCATAAATGCAACACAAGCCACAAAAAAACTACACAGAAAGAGAAAATCATGCGGGAGCATCATTTTACACACGCAATCCTTAATATGCAGGACTGGTAATTGCTCACCGAGCTGTCAATCAAACCGAGAGGTCCCTGGAGATATGGATATCAAGTTGATGACTGGTTCACCTGGATCATATTCATGCTTATATTCGGTGTTGTAGGCACAGTTATTCTATAACAAGACACCTTGTTGGACTGCTGAGTTCAACTACCTTTTTTGTGGTGCTAATATAACTACTTGAACTAGAAACACAAATAGATCATGAATTAGCATGTTGATGGTTTGTAATTTGCTGTTATTGTTGGGTTTCACATCCCTTTGAGGGATCCTGTCAAGCCTTCAGAATATTTCATCAATGCAAAACATGGAAACCATATTTTCAATTACATTACTTCTTTAGTCAAATCAAAAGATTAAAACAATTTTCTAAATAATTCAAAAATTATAAATATGTTAAATATTTAAATGCGTAGTTAACCACGTATTTAACATACATTAATCCAACTATTAATAAATTAATACAAATATTAAAAAATACTATAAATAGTAATAATCAAGTACTTCATATTAATGAAATATTTTCCAAAATATTAAAAATTATTACAATATTTTTAAATGCATACAAAATTATAATAAAAAATAAAATCTTAATACCATAAAAATGCTTTAAAAATGCCCAAAGACATGTACTCATTATCAGCTAGAGGAGAAACTGGTAGTCATCCCTTAAGACTAGTACTTTTGACCATACTTATTAAGGACATCCTTGCATTGACCCCCAGTTAATTTACTCTTTATCGGCACAATGCGGGACCAACACCAAAGTCTCTTACTTTCACCTGGCAAAAAGTGATTGACCGGGACTCAACCGTCTTTGCCAGAGTCCCCAACACACCAACGGCCACTGCAGAAATATATGAAAAATATCGAGCAAAACCATCGTAAGAAGGAAAGATGGAGACAGTTCTCCTTTAGTGTCTCAAATTGTAAAGCAGCATGCAAAGCAACCAAGATTCTGAGAGCAAGATGATTTTGGCTAGCTCAATGGGTCGTGGGGAGCTGGTGGTGTTGTCGAGCTTGGGAAATCATTAGCCCAGCTAACACACACACACACACACACACACAAGGCAGGTCCATTATTTAACGGTTAGCAGGGCTGGGAGGGTCCCGTACCTTGGGGGCTGGCAGATTTACTACTTTTGTTTTCTTGCACACAAACACTGGCTTTATACCTCTTCTTTGTCTGTTTGTCTTCTCTGGGGAAGTGAATTGAGTGGTGGGTTAGACCAGGGCGAGAGACGAGGGAAAACAGATTCAAGCGAACTGGAGTGAGAGAGTTTGTTTGGCTGATGGCTGTGTTGGTTTTTGTTTTTTCTTCATGTCTCGAGTTCAGTCTTTTATTTTGAATTCATTTAGACTCGTATTGTGAAAGTCTCTCTTTTTCTTTCTTTGCTTTCCTTTTCTTGTGTTATTCCATTAGGATTTTTGTATATTGAGCCCTCTTGTCTGGCTGACGTTTAAATAATCATATTTACGAGATTTACGAGTTTCCTTTCCTTCGTTGATGCATTTCCTATTGAAAGTTGGGGAGGAACATATTAAAAGGCCATTTAAAGCCTACTAGCAAAATTTAACGAACAGGTTTTTGTTTGTGTGAAATCCTAAGCCATGGTATTAGTGGGCGGGGCATTCTCATTCTAGCGACCATTTGATTGGACCAGAAAATTAGATACGTCCACTACATGCAACATTTGTCATCAATATTCTTGGTCTGTTTTCCCAAAAGATACTGTAATTATTATATATATATATTTTTTTTACACTAGCATATAATTCAATAGTAATATACAGTAGTAATATTAATATAATAGTAAGCATCAAAGCTAACAGACATGGACTAGAAGCCATAAAACTCAATTTTCAATTTTTAAAACTTTAAACAATCCTGACAGAAGCTAATGTTGGAACAGTGAATTCCAGAACAGTGAATGGTTAATTTGTTGGCAGTTCTGTGCATGTGCAGAAAATGTGTTATAATAGGTGTTATAAGCAAAACTGCATTTCCCGGCATTCTCCGGGATAGCATGATACAGGTATGGTAAACTACAAAGATAAAGCATTACTTGCATATCTAATATAAATCCCTTGATCTTTGTTTTGGGGATAAATAACAAAAAGAGAAATATAAATTTAAAATGGTCTATTTCTAAACATTTGTCATGTGTTGAAAGCTCCAGATCATTTCTGTGAATTTCCATGATTTTTATTTCATGTCATGATTTTTATAGCTTTTTATAGCTTTATGGCAAAATTATGTTTCATAATTGACAAATGTTGCAACTTTGACAGTGTTATTATACTGAATGGAATCAACACTGAACTGACTCAAGGTGAATGACAACATCGTCTTCTATAGAGATTCTAATAGCTGAATTGATCTTGTTTCATAACTGATGATCTTTACTACATTTAACAACCTAAACTGAATCAATACTGAACTGACTTGTGCTGAAGAGGGCTGTCAAAAAAAAAATTTGAATTGAAAATATTCGTCGAATTGAAAATAAAAAAACACATTTGAATGCAAAAACGTTGCATTTGAATTTTAGGAGTGCGACAGGCAGCCTTATCAGTGGCACACAAAATGCGATGACGATGTAAGTGTCGTTGCATTATAATGCTTTTGTTAGTCTATCCAGTTGAAGCCACTAGATGCGGCGCTGCTGCATTGTTCGTTAAAAATATTGCGGAAAAAGAGAACATCAATGTGGAGAAGATCTTGTTTACATACAAACTGAAACCCACCCGTTTACACAGAACGCATATTTATCTCATTTTCTAGAGGGACATCTATCACCTTTGCACTCGTGTCTCGCACAAGAGAGGCGCATGTTTAGAAAGCCATGTAAAATTAACGTAGGTTTAACTTTGAAAAAAACATACATCGAGACTGGCTGGGTTTTTTCCCCATTCCACTGCATTGCATGTTTTTAAATGAAAAATGGTGTGATTGGCTTTCCGCCCTTTGTATTAAACTATGCATACATACATACATGATGCTGTTTTGTTTATAGTTGTTTAAGCAACTTAATTATACTTGGTTTATAAACTTTATTTTAAACATTATGCACTTTTTTCCAAAGATGGTCGTGTTGTTTTATTGCTTTGAATAAACGTGCATTATTAATATTTTGCTCGATGCGCCCTCTTGTGGCTTCAGGAGAGAAGCCAAAAGCTTTTTTTTTCCCCCTAACTGAAATTATGCCTTTAAATTCTAATATAATTCGAATTTTGATAATATTAAGTACAAAATTCAAATGTAGTATTTCAGCCATTTTGACAGCCCTAGTGCTGAATAATAAAGCTAATGTCTTCTGTAGAACTATTTTACAACAGAATATGAGTTTACCTCAATGTTGATGAAGTTTGCATCTTTAATTTCACTATTTTTCCTGTTTATCACTGTGAAGCTGCTCTTAGACAATCTATATTGTACATAATGTATTAAATAAAGGTGACTTGACTGTTCGAAATCATGCATGCTTCCATGTTAATCTCACTTTTTGGTTTTTCATATATTGAAAAGATTTATTTGCATCACTCGATACTAATAAACTGCACTTGGGGTTTTGATGTATCTCCACAGGGATCAAAAATATGTCTCAGATAGAACGTAAAATATTGTACCTTGTTATGACACATTCAGCAATCATTACAGAATTGAAGCAAGTCCCTGCAGTGTACACAGAGCCCATCTCGCACAGTCTATAACACAAGACGGCTAACCAACTCTACGCTTCAGGCATGTGAACGATTTTCTGCACGTGTCAGCAGACAGCTTACACAACGCTGAGAGGCACTTTCCCATCTCCACCAGAAATCGGCTATCATATGTCTCTCTCCGCATATCAAAGGCGTAGATGTGTGTGTACAGCTGTACAAATGCTCGCCGGATACACATAACACCCTGAATACGGATGTTTCCACGTCATTCTTCTCGCAAATATCAAAAGAGCTTGAGGTGGCGTCTGATGGGACACACTCTTTTGTCATCGCTGGCTCCACAAATAATTCATAGACAGCAGAGTGAAGTCAAGGCACTGAGAACTCATACTGACAGCCACTACGTCCACATTCTTCCATCTGTCTTATCCTGTCTTCAGCAGAGACAAATAAAAGGACAACAAGACGGTTTCTCGCCCCGCCTGGTCAACTGTCTCCAGATTATGACCTCATTCATGGTCCATCTGATCAGATTTGGCAGGGATTTGATTTGCCAGAGAAGAGAAGGGATTGAGGCTACTGTGAGAGTCCTTCAGATGAGGAAAAATGGTATGATTAAATGAGAAATTTCTAAGGTCTTACGCTCTGCCTTAACCAGGAACGACTAATAAAGTGTCTAGAAACAAATGGAAATTTCCAAATTAGGAAAATGCATGGGGCTGGGTATTAAAATTTTCCCAAAGCTCTCCATTCTGTTTTATAATATAATATGTGACCCTGGACCACAAAACCAGTCTTAATTCGTTGGGGTATATTTGTAGCAATAGCCAACTTTACATTGTATGGGTCAAAATTATATTTTTTTCTTTTATGCCCAAAATCATTAGGATATTCCGTAAAGATCATGTTCCATGAGATATTTTGTAAATTTCCTACCGTAATATCTCAAAACTTAATTTTTGATCAGTAATATGCATTGCTAAGAACTTAATTTGGACAACTTTAAAGATGATTTTCTCAATGTTTTTTTTTTTTTTGCATCCTCAGATTCCAGATTTTCAAAATATTTGTATCTCGGCCAAATATTGTCCTAACAAACTATACATCAATGGAAAGCTTATTTATGAATGCAAATATTGACCTTATGAATGGTTTTGTGGTCCAGGATCACATATATATGACAACTATTGTATGCTGATTCAACAGATCAATGGATTGGATCAATGTATTAGTCTGATTCAGAAAGTAACTCCAAAACACAATCTTTTTGAATGCATTAAAAGGATTAAGTGTTGTGAGTTGGACTACACTGGATGTGATGCATGTTTATGATTCACTAAACAGCATATGCTGATAAGAGTTATTATTTTGTGAATCAGACAACTCGTGTCGTCCTGTGATGTTATTGCGTGCAGCCCGCAAGGACACCACAAAATATGGGTTTTCTTGCAACTAAAACACTGGAAAAGATGAAATGATCATTCTTGGGATTTTAGGAATTGATTCTGATCATGAGTAAATAAACATTAATTTAAAAAAAAATTCTAGCCCTAACATCAAGACAATCTGAAGATCACTTTTTTGGGGGTTAATTTTCACTGGCAGCTGTTCACAGTGAAACTCATATCGAACAATTCACATTCCGTTCAGACCAAAAATGAAGCAAAATCTTGCTTCAAATAGCTCTATATTGATTTCCAAGCTGTCATCTCACAATTACCATAATTCAGATTTCAGACTGCAGCATAAACGTCAAATATGTTTATATTGGATGTGATTTTGTTGCTTCACAACTTCATGCTGGAAACTTGTATTGTGCCAAGATAGAACAAGGTGTTAAACTAATCCAAGTGTATTTCAGCAGCACCCATATAATCTATAATGTACCTCCACTATTTTAAAAGTAGATACATTAATACATTCGTGAACATACTCTATACAGCCACACTGTGAATTTTGCATGTTTATTCCATATTATGTTTGATATTTCCTTGGGATCAACTCACCAAGTCAAATTCCTAGTAAATCTTTGAAACTTACTCTTTTCTGATTCTAATCATGTTAACAAAATCTCCTAACAAGTGCTTTGATTGGCATTAGCCGCTTACGACTTCCCCTCACAAATCCCTCCTTTGGCTCCATCTCTCGTGTGTGGACTTTCAGGTTCACTCTCTCTCTGCTCTGAACATCTGCTCGCTGTTGAACTACTGTTGGATTTGCCCATCTAGCTCCAAGATCGCTAGTTAATTAGTGGATGGAGATTAGGCGGGATAATAGACAGGGAAAATCTCCTGATTATCTCGCAGAATCCTGGGAAAGAGTTGCATTATAGCGGAGATGCCATCACCTTCTTATTTGTGTCTGGTTTAATTACTGAGGATGGGTCACATTGAGAAGTGGCTCTGATAGACGTGGGATTTGATCAGCACAGCTGAGGATCATTTTCCGGTGGCTAAATAAAGAATATTGCATAAAGGAGGGAGCTTGCTTGGTTTATTATTGGCAAAGTTTTAGGTTCACTTTAAATGTGATTGGAATACACATGGCCACAGTTAAAAATGGTTTTACTGTCCACGTTCCCAAAAACATAAAGGTCAGTTTCCCACACTCAGATACAGCTTAGCCCCAGTCATAAATATGGCCAATGAATAATCATTATTATGCAATAAACCAGATCTAAAGCTGTGTGTTTTCAGGAAAGAGGCCCAAAAAAAGAATGGGTCGAGGATTGGAACAGATTCAAGATTCTAACCGACCAAATTCAGCCAAAAAGCATTGCAACCTATTAACGGGCAATTGTGAAATGCATCTATAAAATTAGAAATTACCAAAATTAGTATGATGACAAGTAGCCCCTATGTTCCCTGAGGTAACTGTAAAATTACTGTAAAACTCTAAACAATGAATAAAAATGGTAACAAAAGCCTATGTAAATAAAAAGGCTTATGCAAATCTCTATTCTTTGCATTAATCTAATTTGTTAGCAGCGTTTCACTGCACAGTCTGATGTTATAATTCTCTTCTCTTTACCCCCTTGTACGCAGTTCATTATAAATGGCCGTGAGGGAAGCGTCTTTTATTATTTACAGTATTTACTTCAGGGGAAGTCATCGCTTGTGTCATATTTATCTTGGTGAAAAATGGGCTGAGGAATGCACTTCACCCCCTTTGAACACAAGGAAATGTAGCGTGCTACTGATACAGCTCATGTTGGGTAATTCAGTAGGCGACATCGATAAGATTTGTCTCAGTTACTCTGATTGTTCACAGAGTTTTGTTTTCCAATAAATATATATAAACATTATTAGAAAAGCATTTGCATTTACATACATTACCATTCAATTTTGGGGTAAGTAAGATTGTTTTAATTTAAAGGGGGAGGGGGGGCTTGAATATTTATATTCACAAGGCCACATTATATTTAAAATGAATGAATTTATATGTTTGCAAAAAGCTTTATATTAAATAAATTGTTTTCATTTAAACTTCATGCATCAGAGATCGTGAAAAAAGGCGAACAACTAAAATATTAATCAGCACACTGTTTTCCAATATGATTAAGAATCTGAATTGTCTCTTAAAAACCAAGTTGGCAAATTAGGATCATGACACTGAGACTGAAGTATGATGCTAGAAATTCAGCTTTTCATCAAGGAAATAATTTACATTTTAAAATACAAAACATTTGTTTAAAATTGTAACCAATCTACTACGCCCGCAAACTACTGTGTACTGTGAATTTTTTGATCCAAATAATCCACCCTTTGGGAACAAAAAGCTTATTTCAAGCATGATAAAATCCCCCAAACTATTGAACGGTAAGTAGCTTATAGACATGAAAATATCAATTTATATAGCAAAATTAAATATAACGTGAGATGTGATCCTTTGTAAAAGTTTATTTTTACTGACCTATAACAGTTTCTGTCCTTGTTTTAATTGGAAACTATTTTTAAAGACTTCAAGAATTGAAGACTTTTTAAAAGATATCTACACGGAACATTAAGATATCAGACTATATTTTATCTATCCGTATATTTGCATTTGTTAAATATATCCTCCTGACTTTTGCTCTCAATCATCCACGTATATATCTAGAGTAAAATCTATCTGTTTTAAGGATGCAGTACATGACCTGCAGGAAGTTGCTTCCCATCTGAGGATGAGCAATAACGCGGTGGGGGGCGCTTGGGATTTTTTTTTTTTTTTTTTTTTGTGTACAGACCAGTTGATCCACGTTATGACGAATGTGGTTGTGTGTGTGTGTGTGTGTGTTTGTGTTTGTGTGTGTGTGTTTGTGTTTGTACCTCAAATGCCGGGCACCAGAGTAGGCAGGTCTCGTTACACACCTCCAGAGCAGCTACCTCTGCACCAGGTCTTGTCCGACAATACACAGAGACTGCAGCCAAACTCTCACACACACTGACATCATCCAGCGGTGGCTTCTGCTGTATGTTACTCACACCCACCGAGCACAGGTAGCTGATACTGGAGCCGCACGGTCGTCCCACAGGACAAAACAGAAGAATCTGGGCCATTTTGATTGCGATTGTTCTGAACAACATAGTACAATTTTACTTCATTTCTTCTGTAGCATATTTTACCCTGGACCACAAAACCAGTCTTAAGTGTCAATTTTTCAAAATTGAGATATACACATCAACTGAAAGCTGAATAAATAAACTTTCCAATGATGTATGGTTTGTTTGGATAGGACAATATTTTGCCGAGATACAACTATTAGAAAATCTGGAATCTGAGGGGGGGTGGCAAAAAGATCCAATATTGAGAACCTCATCCAAGTGAAGTTCTTAGCAATGCAAATTACTAATCAAAAATTATGTTTTTTGATATATTTACTGTAGGAAATTTAAAAAATATCTTCATGGAAACATGATCTTTACTTAATATCCTATGATTTTTGGCATAAAAGAGAAATGTATAATTTTGACCCATACAGTGTGTTTTTGGCTATTGCTACAAATACCCCAGCGACTTAAGACTGGTGTTGTGCTCCAGTGTGGTCACAGAGTGAGGGTGTATGTAATGCACATTGCAAATTGTTTTAATCCTAACAGTCATTTAAGCAAACTTTTCCTTTCTATTCCCAGCAATGGGACCTGTCTCTCTCCTTCCATTCATAGCGAAAACCCTTGAACAAGTTGTTTTCAACCAGGTATCATTGTTCCTTTCAGAGAACAACAAACTGGACACTAACCAGTCAGGTTTCAGGATTGGCCATTCAACTGAGACTGCGCTACTTTCAGTCACAGAAGCCTTGCGGATTGCAGAAGCTGATTCCAAATCATCTTCTGGATCTATCTGCTGCTTTTGACACGGTCAATCATCAGATCCTCCTGTCTGCCCTCTCATCACTGGACATGACAGGGATTACACTTCGCTGGTTTGAATCCTATCTCACTGGTAGGTCCTTCAGGGTGGCCTGGGGAGGGGAGGTATCCAAAGCACATCAACTGTTCACTGGGGTTCTTCAGGGATCAGTTCTTGGAGCCCTTCTCTTCTCCATAGACACTACATCACTGGGACCCATCATACAGGCACATGGCTTCTCCTAC